>PVKU01002405.1:117983-220852 GCA_004027475.1 Anoura caudifer
TTATGGAAAGATGCCTCTCAAAGCCAGAGATTTGTGAAAAGGAAAGGAAATGTTTATTTAATGCTATACAGAGTTAAAGTAGTGACTTAACTTCATTAAAATATCAAAGTCCTTTAGGATACCCACAGACGCCCACAGTGCTTCCTATCTCCCTCTGCCCTAAGTCAGGGTACCGTACTTGCAAGGAAGAGAAGCACACATCCGGGATCCAGGCTCATGACACCGTCAGCTGTGTCGTCGTCCAGGCAGGATCTTTAATTAATCCAAAGCCACGTGGCACCTTTTCATGGCCTACTGGCAAGAGTTCTTTCACCCTTCTTCCAGGCAGTCTCTCTTGCTCCCAGGCCACACAGCCAAAGGGAGCATCCCAAAGCCGCGTGGTTCTTCTTCTACCAAAGCTGTGGGGAAGGGGTCCCCACTCTGGAAAAGCCACGTGGCAATTCTCTGCTAAAGCCACATGATGATTTTCCCTCACAGGGTTGTGAGGGTCCTAACTCTCGGGAAAGCATGTGGATTCTTTCTCAATGGCTGCTGCTTCCCCAGTTTAAATACCCGCGCCAAATCTCCTCTGTACCCCCATTTCCGACTCCTCCTACAATCAGTTACACCTGCCAGCATTCTCGTATATTCCAAGTGTTTTGGGGATGCCATCATGAGTCTGGGCAGGTGTGTCCCCATTTTCTGGAGCCAATCTTCTCCAAGCTCCCATGCAGGTGCTGTGACTTGAGGTTCCTCCCCCAGTCACGTCTTGGGGGGAGTCCTTTCCATCCCTCTGGCTCAGAGCATGGTCACAGCTATTTAACACATCTAAGCTGCCAGCCAAAGGCTATAGATATGTTAAAGGACCATGCCATGGATTAGCAGCTCTTCATGTCCCTGCTCCATGTGTCCCTTCCCCCAACTCATACCTGTGGGGGAAGGGATGAGGACATCTTATATGTCCCTCTAATATTCCCTGGACACCCTGAGTTCTGGGCCCCATTCCAACTCCCTATTTTGGGGGCCCCCCTCCTGGCTGCACCCTGCATCATGAGAAAAGAGCCTTTGGTTAGAATACGGAAGAGAGGACAGAATAAAGAATAGCAAGTGCAATGGAGGATAAAAACTTTTAAATATAACTGTGATATAAACCAACTATTTAAATATTGCTTGGACAGATAAACTTTAGTGGTGAAATGACAAATTTACATTATCAGAAACGTATGCAGCTATTTTGTTAACAATTCTTCCTTTTGGGGTCAATAAATTTATGTTTAAAAAGAGTATAGGGAAACCATGATTAATTCTTTGCATCAACCGCACCTCCATTTCACTCACAAGAATTAAAATATGGTGTATATCTCTTTTGATTAAGTGTATATGTGTTGATTAATGAGCAATCAAAATTATCTTATAAATTGGAGAAGGTGTATATTATAGTCTTTCTGAAGCCACTCTTTTAAAGGGTAAAAATCCAAATGACATATTTTCTCATCCAGCACATTTGACACCCACAGGCTTTACTATCCTGCAAAACCAATATTTTTCAAGCCCCATTCCTTTCTTAAATGCATGACCCATTATCTCTGTCTTGCTTTCTCCTGATAAATGGCTTCAGGTCACAATCAGGCATCAAATCAACGAGGCAAGTCCCCAATCAACATGATTTTACAAGTTTCCCAGTGACTCTGTCTGGGCTTGCTGTGAGTCCTAAAAGGTTGCTTTTCCTCCCTCATGCTCTAAAGTAACTTTTGTGTGTTATCTCAACACTATCAGTATCATGCGTTCAAGACATGTTTGTTTTAGTGAGGTCCATACTTTGTAATGCTCTGAAGTGTCTTGGAAATATTGTTGAAGACTTCAGTTCCTTCGGGCTCTAAGAATGACATGTACCTTGGCTGAACTTTGAAATAAATTCTACGTTTATCACTGTTTTACTGCATCCTTTTATTTTTGTTGGTTTCCCTTACAAGCATGAATTCTCTTTGATCTTCCCATACTTTGTAGCCACAATGAAATTTATAGTATATGAGCCTCATTTTTTTTCCTATAGAACAGTCATGACAATTTAGTGCCACAATATTTCTCTTCTATACGAACAAAGACAACTTATCCCAGGTATGCCTTTTCTAAATTCTCAAAAAGTTTCTTTAAAGCTTCCCAAGTCATCTACCAAGAATATGAGAAATATACAATTTAAATTTTCTGTATGTATTCCAGTATTCCTGGACTTCCAATACCATCAACGTTACTAATGAGTAATATGACTTTTTCTTCACTTTGAGATACTTGTTTGAAAAGTAAACATGCACTGTTTTTTTCTCCATCTCATCAGTTGTCTTCAGTAACCTGTACCACAGCCCACTCTCCATGTCTAGTACCCCAAAAGGTATTCCACAGCGAGAGGAAAAGGTTTCTTTGACTTTCAGATTTCCCCAACCCTGCAATTTAATATACCTAATTCTTTCACTTCCTTCCCTCCCTTATTAAATCTTCTGTGTTTATTTACCTTCTACTGTGTTTTAGCCTCCAGCTAACTCTGGTGATGTAGAAATGAAGAAGATAAAGCCCCAGAACTGAGAAGTTCTGCAGAGATTACAAGGCTGCGGGGTATGGACCCTCCCATGAAAGCACAGCGGGAGCTATCTTTAGCAGCACTGCTTGCCAGGTCCACTTGGCATCAGCAACATGATGATAGGATCCATCAGCAATCGGCGGTGGTAGCCCCATTAGAGAGGATGGCTACTTGCAGGCTTCTAGTGGTCAATATTCCCAGCGCTAGCAACTTACACTTACTTCAATGGTTACTTAAGGGTCCCCATGGCTGGCTAACTTTCCTCAGTGGATTGATCTGAGATGATCTTCTATAGGATCATCCCCGAGAAAAATGCTTGTTGACCCTTTCAATGGTCTGGTAATCAGGGTTTCAAACATCTCTTTTAAAGAAGAGTCTCCTTCAGCATTGACCAGCACACCTTAGCATAGGAACCAAGCAATCTGGATGATTAACTTAAATGCCCCTCAGTATGCCCTTGCCTTAGGGTAAATTTCCATAGTTACAAATGATTTCTGGTAATTGTATTATAGCACATACTTGGTTGAAAAAAAAAATAGACGACAAAGAATGTCACTCCTCTCTGTGTTCTGGAAGGAATCTGATACCCACAACTGAGTCATTCAAAAAACTCAGCCCCAAAAACTTCAAGATCCTTCAAAAAATATGTGCTGTAGACAGAGATTTGGATTGCATGGAGAATTTGCGGTTCTCTATTTAAGCAAATTCTAATCAGACATTTGTTAAAGTACTACTCTTCAAATAAATACGTGGCAAGAGTTATGGTTGCTATCAAATACACTTGGAAGTGTTAAGAAAGAAACTGAAGATGTGATAAGAAGGGATAAAGCCACAGCAATATTTTCAACAATAACAATAGCTACTATTTACTATACACTGCACTAAACTCTGCATGGATTATCTCATTTGCCGTAATCCTCCTACATCTTTATGGGACAAACAAAGCCATTCGCCATTTAACAATGGCAAACTGAGGTTTAGAATGAAATAATAGTACTAATTATTTGATATATTTATATAAAAGTGTAATGGCAAGAAAAGTAGCTTATGCAGTTGGGGTATTTGAAAACAGTCTCAAATATTTTTGTGTCATTAGCCACTTTTCTAAGACATCCTTGAGGTTCCATTTTCTTAACTTTGTGGTGTTCAAATTACATATATGATTCACAAACTTTTACTAATCTGTGGCAAGATAAGTTGCATTGAAACCAAGATTTTAGCAATGTTTATAAGAATGTGACATTGTCCCCAAATCTATGCATCTTATCATCTAGTATTTAATTTTTATTGTGTTTCACCAAACTACTAGTTCATAATTATCTACAAATTTCTTAAAAGGCAAAGTACCTGCTCCACAGATTATTTCAGAGGCACAGTCTTACTTGAGTTACCCACAAAATCTAAAGTTCAATTGAAACGAGTAACTGAAGTATCAACTTATATCTACAGGACTCACATAAGGGAGATACTTTGATATTTTCAGGAGAAAATTGAAAGCAATGTTAAAATATTATAAACTGCATTGTTTCTTGAGTTTCTAAATATGCAACATAAATTTTCTTCTAACTCCCTAGTGTAATAATCCCCACACCTACATAGAGGATGAAAGAAGAAAATGGTTCTTCTTAAAATCTGATTCACTGAAACTTCTGCAAAGCTCCCAAAAATTTCAGAGAGTTCCATGTGCATGCCATATTTTTAGTATTAATTTATTTATTTTACATATGTTATAAATTGGCTTTCATATAAAACATTTCCATGGTATCATCAGAATTAGTGTCACATTTTCCACCCACTGTGGTATTTTGTTGATTACAGAGAAAATTTAAGTTGGTAGGCTATCCATATGGAATTGTGCATTTGTAAACCAGATTTGAGACTTCTGGTCTTCCTCATTATGCATACCCTTTAAAATTGAAATTACCTAAGACCCCATCAAATGCATGCTGCCTACCACAAAAAATTTTAGGAATATAATATGTGTTCATATTTCATTTACTCTTAGAATATAAACTGCTAGAGGTTGGGTGCAAGAATGATTATACAGATATCTCCACAATTGCAGAGGGTTCCTGCAAACCTCAAAAGTAGGAAAAATCACTCTTTGTGAGATAAAGCTCTTAATTACTAAGTCATGCATTGCTATAAACTTTATAAAGTAGCTGTATGATAAGTGGTCAGGTACTGCATCCACTGCAAAAGTTATTTATTCATTAAGACAAAACAAAAACCCTAACATATCAAATTAAGATCAGGAACATTTTACATGCATACCTTTTTCACATAGAGGAAGCATTTCTGCTACACTTTTGCCTGTCTGAATTGCTAGCATCACTACTCTTATGCTTTGAGAACACTATTAAGTAAAATAAGAGTACTTAAAGTACTGCGCTAGGCAAGAGTCAGCAATCCATCTGACAGCGGAGAAGGCTACTAAGTGACCGCGGGGCTGGTAATGTTCACACTATAGATACTCTGCACAACAGGGTGATTCACACCCCACAAGGGAGCCAGTAGGTTGGCATGAGATTTTGTCACACCCTGAGAACAGAGCACAATTTAAAGCTATGAATTGTTTATTTCTGTAATTTTACATTTAATGTTTTCCAATGGCAGTTGTCCACCGGGTACTGAAAATGGGGAAAGCAAAATCGCAGAAAGGGAAACAGTGGATAAGGGGCAAATGCTGCACATATTTGCTCCCATGATAAGAGTTGTTATGAGACTGAGAGGCAGCGCATTGTCAAATAATCATATGGCTGGTCAGTTTTATTCCTTCACATATGTACCCTTCTGAAAATTCTTAAACTTCTATTTCAAAAACTGTCACATTATTATATTTAATAATCATTGGGAAATTTAATTATAACCTTAGCATAGAAAGAGGGGAAGGGAGAAAAAGAGACAGGGAGAGAAATATCAGAATGCGAGAGAAACATGCCCCCAACTGGTGACCTGGCCCACAACCCAGGCATGTGCCCTGAACAGGAATTGAACTGGTGAACTTTTAGTTCACATACCAGCACTCAATCCCCTGAACCACAGCAGCCAGGGCTACTTTTTGCAACTGAAGTACATCAGCTAGTGTTTAAGGTCATCAATTGCTATGGGATAAGCAAGCATCTTCAGATGTCCTAAGGATGAAATGTAGTGAGTTTTAATTTGCATTTTAAGCAGTAAAACATTTGCTTAACATTATGTCCAGTATTTGTATTTACTATCAAATTTTCATTTTTCAAATATTCCTATTAGTGTTTTATCCATGTAAAAAGGTTTAAAAGCTATCAAAAGTCACCTTGGGAACTGAAGTTAAAATGCATTTACCATTTGCTGCTGGTGGTGGTTGCTTGCTTTTTAAAACTCAACCCATTATCATTGCAATATGCAAAAATTTCTTTGTAGAAATGAAATAAATTGGATAAATAGACCTTCAATTTACAAAACAAGTATTTGTTCACCAAGGCCATCTAAGCTTCCTAAGGGGAAACAATGTCTAGACAGATATAAAACATGTGTTTTGGTGAAAAAAAAAAAAATCACCTTCAGGAATGAAGTTGGCAAGTTCAGTCCATGGAGCCTACTATTCAATTCTTAAATATGCCTCAAGTTCATTCAGTGTGTCAGGCATTGCTGCGCTCGCTTTGTGGAATTCTAATTTGGGTTGCAAAGTGAACTATGTTCCCATTGCTCTAGAAGCAGGAGACATGGGAGAATGCATCTCGTCACGGATGAAGCGAGACCTAAGGATGTCCCCCTCTCCAAAAGTAAAATGTAATACTATCAGAGGTAAAAGAGTTCCTAAAATGGGTGATAAATGGGGAAGAGGGAAGCAAAGGAAACTAAGGAAAGCCCCCTGGTCTTTCAAAGTAGAGAAGTCAAGTTTAAATTTCCACAACACTCTTTAACAATCCAATGTATTTATTCTCAAATGCAGTGGTCAAAATAAGAGAAAAAAAAAGTAGAAGGAATCCAGCTGTGGTATTCATTTTTAGCCCAAAGTAAATAATCATTGAGCAGAAGTTTCTTTTCCACATATTGCTGGCTTTCAACATATATGCACTTTTAATGAAGAGCACGTGAGAGAGAGTTTGATGTAGCCCTTAGAGCTCAAGCCAACTCCTCTGTGGTTCTGGATTCTGATCCAATAGCCACCGCTGACTGCTCACACAATAACATTTAAAATGACTTCTTCACCTTACAAAATCTTGTTTTTATAAAAGCCATGCCATCTCATAAGCCATAATTACTTAAAATATCTTATGGCTTACATAGTTAACCTCACCCAACCCATGCAATTGTTTACAATTAAATACACGGCATTTAAGAGTAGACCTAAAGTTTATTACAGCTTAGCTGTTACTCTATTCTTCCACAGCATATGCTGCCTTTTTCTAGTCAGAATTAAATAACTTAAGGAGCAATAGATAACATCAAACAAAGACCTCAAAGATTAGCCAACTTTCTTAAATACAATGTATTAAAGAAAGTAATGTAAACTATTACTGGTTTGACAATGTAAACTATTACTGGTTTGTTACTCATTAACTTAGGTTCATTCAATACTTATTGAGCAACTTTTATGTGTCAAGCACCAAGTTATGCTGGTGACAAAGTAGTAGAGAAATAGTCAGATCTTTAGTCCTCAAGGCCCATAGGAGCTCGTGTGTGTGTGTGTGTGTGTGTGTGTGTGTTTACTGTGACAACAGTTAAGTAATCACACCTACAATATATCATTACAAGGGATGGTAAATGATGTGAAGCAAAAGTAGAATGTACAATGAAAGATTATAAAACACAATTTTATCCAAGTGTGTACCTTCAAAGTAACCACAATCCCATACTTGCCTATTAATGTCTTGAATTGACTCAGTGCGATTTGACTTAGGTAACTTTTATCTCGTGCATCCCTTTATCCCTCTTCCAGGTGGTTTCTTGAAGTTTCTTGTAGTGACCAGGATCTCTGCTACTCACAGCCTCCCATCCCAGTGCTACACGGAAACTGGACATGAGCCTATACTCTATTTTTCTCAGTTAACTGATGTCACATTCTCTCTTTTGCTACTGGTGGTGGTAATTCATTTTAGTCATGGATGTAATGTGTTGGCTTACTACTTATTAGCAAAGCCTTAATTCTTAACAAGGAGTGACAAAAGTAACTTCAGAAAACACAGAGGCTGGTGGAGAATGTTTCTGGCAAAATAGGATCTCTATGTTCCCATCAAAAAACAGCGCAGAGGAAGTTGCCAATTTTGGTGCCAATTGCAGCCAACCTTAATCTAGCAAACCACCCTCTTCTGTGTAATTCAGCATTTACACCACTGAAAAACTCCATCAGTTTTTTTGGTCTGTTATCACCCTTGTCAGGAATTTTTTCCCACTTAACCCAAAGGAGATCTCATTTCAAAAGAACATTTATGTGCAGTATTTTCTTCTTGGAGGAGATATTTTTCCTGTCTTCATGGTGATTTACAATTTTTGCATTTAAAAATGAGTACCAGCACTTGACAGATTTGTGGACATAGAGAACATTTACTGAGTACCCAGTTATCCATTCTAATCTACACTTTAAACCATGATTCTTGTGATCCAGGCTAAATGTTGTTACTGGAGGAAAAGATACTTTGTACAGATATATTTGAAACATGAAGATATTTCACTAATAATGTTTATAGTCACTTTCAATTATAGTAGTCTGTTCTAAGACATGTTAGAAGTTTTTCTTACTCTGAGTTCCTATTTATTATAAGGCTTAGTACAGAGTAGGGCAAAAGTAGGTTTCCACTTGTTTGTATAAAATAATACAATAATTAATAAATACTAATACAAGAATAAACTCTGTTTTGCATACTCACAACTGTAAACCTACTTTTGCCCCTCCTCCGTGTATGTTGCTGTACATATAAGCTTAAGTAGTTTTTGTGGCAATTATAACTAAGATTAGCATATTTGGGGATTATTTAGGGAATCCAGAACATTTTTTTAAATTTATTTTTAGAGAGAGGGGAAGGGAGGGAGAAAGAGAGGGAGAAAAACATCAGTGCATGGTTGCCTCTCACATGTCCCCCACTGGGGACCCAGAACCCAGGCATGTGCCCTGACTGGGAATCGAACCCGCAACCCTTCAGTTTGCAGGCCTGTACTCAATCCACTGAGCCACACCAGCTAGGGTGGAATCCAGAACATTTAAAAAAAATAAAGTTTAGTTGTGGCTTAGAAAAAGAAAAATAACTCTCCTTTATATTTGCCTCTGCTATGGAATGGGCTTTCTTCAACCATAAATTTCTTAGGATTAAAGCTTGAAATATGTGATAAGATTGTTTTTCTAGCATCAGTTATTTATTGCATAAGTGGATATCTGTGTAATTACATAAACACAAATTTTGTGTGTTCTTGCTTGAAGCTGAGGGCAAAGTGGGGAGAGAACAAAAAATGTTTATAAATATTAACTACCAAATAAGATGTTAAAGGAAAAATACAAAAGCCAATTAATATTCAAAGTGGAATCAGTGTGTTTTACTTTTCAATCTACTTATGTTCTCAGTCATAAATTATTTAATTAAAACATTCTACTATAATTAGAGGACTTATCATCTACCAGAAATGAAAAAGTCCACATTTAAGTTTTGAAATACAAACATTTTTCCTATACTGTTGGTTTTCAACAAAGGCTGAATTTCTTACATAAATTTAACAGCTTTGACTTGGGTAGATGAGTCATTGAATGTGCACAAACTAAAATCTTTGCTTTCTGATGTAGTTACGATTAGCATCAGAAAATGCTGTAGTATTCAAGAGTGGTTCCTGAAAAGCTTGTAGTTTTATTAAGAATACCAAGGAGCCAAGAGCTCTGGATAGTGTGCAAATCTCAGGAAATACATGGCCCAATTTTGGTGAAAAGTAAAGACAAACAAGAAGAGTAGAAATGAAAGCTCTATTATTTTGCCTAATGATCTAAATATATATATATATGTATATTAAACACTGACAATTATTTAGAGAGGAGTGAGGAGTAAGTTTTTAATAATCTTTGGAGAATTGAAATAATATAAACAGGGTAATATTCTTGCTGCTTATTTATTATTTATCTATCCTTACCTGAGTATATATTTTTTGATTTTTAGAGAGAGAGGAAGGGAGAGATGGAGAGAGAAACACTGATTGATTGCCTCCCATATATGCCCTGAATGGGGACTGAACCCTCAACCTAGGTATGTGCTCTGACCAGCAATTGAACCCACAACCTTGACAACTTTCCAACCAGTTAAGCCACTCAGCCAGGGATGCTTGTTTATATTTTTGTTAAGAAGTTATTCAACCAGAAAATTGGAAGGATATCTAGTAATCATTGTCTTAACTTGATGTAAATAGAGTTTAAATAAATATTTGAGTTACAAAATCCAAGATTGAAAGTTATATCCAATTCAAAAGAAAAATTTTGAGATTCACTGTGCACTAAGTACTTAAAATAGAAAATTAAATAATACTTGGTTGATTCCCTTAAGAACCTGATAATCTCAACACCAGAATTGAAACCAATGGATATTTCAACAGTTGTCTTGTGGCCTAAATTGGACAACGGGATACAGAAAAGATCCTTACTTGGCCTTCATAGCTATGTGGTTTCATATAAATTGCTTAAATCTCTGTTCCTTGTCTCTAAAATTAGGATGATAATAACAGTATCTACCTCATAGGGTTGTTGTGAAGATTACATTGGCTAATACATGTAAAGTACAAATAGGTGCTTGGTATACAAAAATCAATCTATAATGTTCTTCTAAATAATATTTTATATAAAACAGCATAGTGCCAGGCACTTAGGAAGCCCTCCATAAATATTAGTTAGTATTATTGTTTATTACTAAAAGAATTGGGACTCTGTTCTAAGAATTGAAGTCGAGATCTCTGCTTTAGTTAAATCTACCAGACAAATTTTAGCAAATAGTTACTTGGCTTATGAGGCAGTCATTATATATTAATATGACTTTACCATGAGAAATGAGACTTCTTTAAGAAGTCCAGGTTTACTGATCTGCCATAGTAAATAATCCCATGCATGGAATATAAATATTACCAGAAAACAATGGAGAGTTTTTAAGAGGATTTTAAAATGGAAGTTATGAGAAATGTAAATATAATTGTACAAATACTAGTTGCAGTATTCAAACATCTCACACAGAGAATGAAAATGGGTAAGCAAGAGCAGGTGAGAAATGGTGGGTTCTTTGCAGAGAGCTTTTTGTGAATCCCACACTTAACCAGAAGCCTTCCTGCACCTCAAGCCTCGTGAAAGAGGGCAATGTCAGACTTTCACATGAATAATTATAAAGTGCATGAGAGAACTGACCAGATGCTGATAAATAAGGAAAGAAGTTGTTGCTTCTTTGGGAGAGACCTACATTAGTCACCTGAAAGGATGCCTACAAGTTACCCACAGACGAGATCAGATTAGGTACAGAGAGATTCCAGTGGAGCTGTTGTAGTGGCTGGGGCTCAGCAGGGGGTGTGGAAGGTTACTAAGGACAGTGAAAAGTCAGCAATGAGCTAGGAGAGAGGATAGCACCTCTTCCATCAGAGCAACTACAGGTGAGATCCAGCCAGTGGAGAGGCAGGCTCCAAAGGGCCTGTGAACGTGGCCCATCAGAGTTCATGTTTATTCAGCCAGGTGACATCCTTCCTCCTCCCTCTCTCTTCCCCCACTGCCTTCAAACTTTGAAGAGGTGCAGAAACCAGAGGAGGGGAAAGCTGGAGGACAAGGTGACTGACTGAGAAAGAAAGAAGCAGCAGACTTCATTCACTTCCTCCTCTGCAGCAGGCATCTAGACAGAAATAGGAGGGGAAGTAATTGTGACTAAGAATGGTTGAACAGTTTGACATCATATGCAACTGTACATTCAATTCTGAAAGGAAATTACCCTGCAACTTGAATTGAGTGAAGGTCATTTGTTACTTCAGAATGATGAGAGAAATCATGGGATATTTTCGTTTTGTGTTTCCATCCAAGTATACAAGAGGTAAACTAGCCCACTGTGCATTGTTCAAACACTTCTAAAACAACAGGTTGTTTCTAATCACACATCACAAATTATGGTTGCTCAGTTTATTACTTACATTAACTTCAGAGATAAATAAACTGGAAAAAAATCATTGCTCTATTTCTGTGGAAGGCTATCATAAATTCTTCTCTTCTAATGAAACCAAAGAATCATCTTATGAAGTAGGAAGTATTTTTTTAATTCCATAATTTAAAAAGTAAATTTCAAGAGTTTCTGTAGTGAAAAGTTTTCTACAGTGCTATGGAGCAGGTCTTGCTCTATCCTCTCAGTCACTTGTCTTTCAGGCAGCCTGTTCTTTTAAGCCCAAGAACCAACAGAATGATTTTCTAAAAGGAATATTTCTAATGCCTTTCCTGGGTGAGAAGCATTTTTATTAAATGTATATTCAAGTATCTACTTTGTGTGAGGACATGTGGTAAGACCCAGAGATTCAGCAGAAAACAAGAAACTCAGCATCTAGTCACCTGCCCTCCTGGAACTCAGAGTCTCATACAGGAGAAAAGAAATGAAATAAATTTGGTGGATAAATAAGTTAGTGTCAACTAATGTTCAGGACAAAGTTCAAACTAAATCCTGAATGACAGGATTAGAGAGCAAGTTTGCAAAGGGAATGAACAAATTACAGAGAGAGAATTCTCTCTCTGTAAAAAAAACAAAACGAGTGCAGCTCAGTTATGGACGTCAGTGGTGTTTTGAGTGTGCGACCACAGGGCTCAAGGGCACATCCAGCAGAGGAGTGACAGGCCAAGGTATCACAGCTCATGGAGTCGCAGAACACACATGGCTCATGGAAGCAGGCAAGGTAGAATGCATGGAAAGCAAAAGAAAGGCAGAAGACTAAAGCCTTGAAAGAAAATAGGGAAACCAAAGCATCATGTCTAGTAATAATAGTAATTGTGGGGTATTGTGTTACATTCAGGGAGAATTAAAAGGCTTCCTCTGTCAGGACTGACAACGTGGACAAAAATAGGGCACTGCAGCCAGAATAAATAGGGTGTAGGAGAGCCAAAGTTGGGACAACACGATGACCGGCGTAAACCTAGTCCCTTCAGACTTGTATGTCCTATTTAACATGGGAGAAGCTTAAAATTAAATTCACAACTGTCTATTTGTATATTTCACCCTTAATGGAAGCAGATAGAGTAATTCAATCGTCTAAGAACAAATACAGTTTTAGATATGGTGATCTCAGAAAAACACTTTGTTCGTTTAATGTCTAAACTTATGATCCCCAAGTTGGTATTATCTGTAGTCACAATATCTTACATTTAGGTGGAACCTACAGTCCCAAGCAGTCCCTAACTTAAAATTACATTTGTCTCAAGCAATGCTGGTGCCACTGATTTTGCCTTCTTGCTTTTGTCTATGTGGCATAGAGGAAGGAGATACCTCCTCACTGTGTTAATAAACAGCCATGTCCACCATACAAGGAAGGCCCTGAGAAAAAAATGGAGACTCTTCACAAAAAGTAAGATGCATGTAGAAACAGAAATGCTAGGTAGACTTCATCCTTTTCCCCTATGAATTGGTATGTATGATTTTTTTCTAAACCTCAGTCCCTCTTCATTTGTGGAGAGGGATGATGAGATTCACCTGCATATCTTAGATTCCATTCCACCAGAACCTGAACACAAGAGAAGCATTAGAATGAAAGCAACTCAGTTCAGAGGTGATCCCAGGAAGACAGGTCAGGAATGGGTGATGAGAATCAAAGGGGATGAGGCCATAAAAGTTTGTTTTGGGACAGGTGACTGCTGTGAGCACCTGAGGAACTCCAGGAAATCATGTGGAATGTGTGCTGAGTTGCTCACATTGAAGGGTAAGGAAACAGGTATATTTATCCACCAATTCCTATCAGTCATTGAGAGCTATTTCCAGAGATATGACTTGCCTACCACTTCCAGCCTGTCCTTTGTACCCCTTAGAAAGTTCTGAGGGCCCAAGAAAACCTTCAGGCAAAGATTCAGGCTGCAATGGAAGCTCTCAGGAAAAGTGAACCCCAAGGGAAACAGGACTCTAGGCAGTGTCTGTCCCACCTACCTATTAAGATCAAATAAACTACTCTACATTAAAATATTACGGAAATCATTAACTCCCATATAAATTGGTATCAAGTCAATAATGAATTGAAGTAAGTTACACTATTTACTATAAATATAGCTCTGACCAACATCAGAATTTGAATAATAATAGAAATATATACTTCAAATTGGTAGATTTGGTATTTTTAAATGCTGACATGCCCCTGGCACATCACTTCTCTAAGCTTAAATGACTTTGTCTGTGTAATGGGGTGATCCTAGCTTCCTTAAAGATGAGCATGTCAAATGAGATGGAGGAGGATAATGTTTATAATGGTGGATTTTCAATCAATGTTAATTCTCTTTCTTCTATCTCCCCTTTTGATTTAAAGATTATTTTTACCAGGAGATAAAAATATTTTTTTATATATCACTCCAGCCAATTAAACACAAGTTGAATTCACTAAAAATACAAATAACATTCATTTGGCATTACATATGAACGCCTGCTGTGTGACAGGCACTGGTACAGACCCTGTGCTTAAGATGGTAAACAACCCAATATCCCCGTCCTCGAAGTGCCGTGGAAAAATGAGAGATAAGAAATACAAAGAGGACCATTTGATATATAACTGTCTACTCACTGATCATCATTGTTTGCATATCATTGTCATTTGAATATCATCATTATTTAAATGCCATTAATATGACTTTCAGAATGGCTATAATGGTTGTCATCACAGCAGTCTGATGTTTCAATATTGTAGAACACATTCTTGATTAAAAAAAGAAAATAAAAACCAAAAGCTAATGTACAAAAATCAATGCAGAATCATCCAGGACAAATCACCCCATTTGCAATGGATCACACACAATATTAGTATGTGATGGCAATTTAGGGCCATTGCCTATTACGGTTTTTGGTGAGATAAAAGTTATGAGTAGATGAACAAAGAGATCTCCAAGATTCCTCCCAACTCCATAAAATTTCATGAATTATATCTTTAAATGGTAAGTTTAAGAAGAATACAAATCTATATGTAAACAACCAACTTTCCTTGAATATACTTTTAAAAAAGACTTCACACTAAATGAAAGGCTAATGCTGCCGGGATCAGGTTGATCCAAATTGTTACTGTAGGACGGCTGCCTAGTCAGCAGGAAGCAATTTGGTCCTTTCTGCAATGCCACCAGAGCCAACACTCCGAGCTAGTGTGTTGAAAGATAAGTATGCTTACTGTAGAAAAAGTTACTAAACTTGAAAAATAATCCTCTTCTAAGTAGCATATTGCATTAAAAAGTAATTATAAGGCACTTGGGAAACTCATTCTACTATATATCAATGTTGTAATGAGCATCAACTCCTAAAAAACACTCTGAGAAGAAAACTGCGCACGACCCAAATGGAGCATGGCACAGGCTGATATGTGAGCAGTGAGCTGGGAACTGACCCATCACTGGGGTTACTCAAATGTTTGGAGTAAAATTGCAATGGCTTTGCTTATTTTATTTTTGAATAGTTGCTCAGTAATTTGTTACTTTATACCCATCAGGAAAACATTATACAAATGAATTAAGGAAATGACTACCTTTGCATTCATTCTTTCAGTGATTAAAAAAAAAAATCAATGCTTCATTAAGTACAGTTCATGGGCAAGCAAGCTGTGTATGTTTTACCTGTTTCTCTCATCTACATTAATCTACACATTTCCACAGCTTGAATTTTTAGCCAAAATAAATTTGTGTTTTACTTTAAATAAGATGCAATTGGCACTCATATTTAATGACAGCAATATATATTTAAAACTCTATGGGTTTGTCACTTATATATTTCAAAGTCTACTATCTTTATTCCCTAAAGAGGAAGGAAAAAAATACACAATCAATGTTGAGCATACACTTTTTAAATCCCTTGCTAGATCTCAAAGGAATATTAGGGTACACTAACATAAGTGTCAAGGAGAAGGTAATGATGGATGGTGGATTAAACAAACATTACTTGAGTGTCAATAATGATCCCCTCCCCCCAACAAAGAAACTGTATATCTCAAAGAATGCTTTGAAGGGTGGTAGTAACTTGTTAAAAGCTAGGTTTCAGATTTAATAAGCTTCATTTTCAAATCCTTCTTATTTTTTTTAAAGAAAATCAAGGGAACAAGCCTTTCCCTTTTGGTAAGTTTCTTAGAAGCTCAAATTTAAGTGGCAATTTCAAAGACCCCATGTTTTTTAAAATAATTTAGGATAAAAATATCACACCCAATTTAAAGACACACAGTTGGCTTCATGTCAGGTTACATGCTGATTTTAGAGCCATTCACTGAAGTCTAAAGCTTGAAATAGACTCGCTCCATCAAATGGATACTAGTCCTTTACAACCTGACTACCATAGATGTTATACTTTTAAATCCATTAATAGTGGCTTTTGGAAAATAAACTATGCAAACTTGCACCTGTCCATAATTTTTCTCCAAAGTTTGAGGTGCACCAAGCTCCCAGAGATATCTCTACTATGAGCATTTCAGTGGTAGACTTCCTGCTGGTCCCCAGAGCACAGGGGGTGCTGCCAGGTACAAGGGAGGACAGTCTGGTATAGTGATCCCCACAGACATTGCTTATGACCCACTCTAAAAATAAGATGCTAAGCTCAATACTCTTCCCAACATTTAAACAAAAAAGAGCACTTGCCAATAATGGGAGACAAGTTGCAAAAAGAGATGGTAGTGAAATCAATAGGTGAGTCAAGTTCTGAATTATTCACTCATTCATCAAGCTCTTTTGACCTCTTTCCATGTACTGAGAGCCACACTGAATGTCGGGCTAGTCAGAAAAGCAAGTAAGTCATGGCTACCCCCCCCCCATGACTACTAGAGTACAGATGATGGAGAATGAGCCTTTTGCATACTGAATACTTTCATGAAGAAGTGATTCTACACTATAAGCAAAAGGTCAGTAATAGAGCAAATAGAAAAGCACTAATGTTAAGCTACCCAAATAGGAAACACAGAATTTTTAAATATTTAGCAACTGCCACAGCATGTCACAGAGGAATTCCAACCGACATGGTCTAGTGTTTGACCAAGATTGAGAGATTGTCGGCTGTACCAGGCCTTTTGCCTTCAGTTGCCCTAGGAAGGATAAAAAAAGGAATGTGTATTTAAACCAATAAGTAATATTTACAAATGATAGAGAAATTTATTCACTATTATTTATAATTCGGTAAAGCATTAATGATTAGCACTTACTATATTTTCATACCATAGATCATCATTTATTTATTTATTCAATAAAGCATTTTAATGAATTTATTTATTCATTAAAAGCTTTCATTATTGTTCAATCCACATTTATTGGGAGTCAGTTACATTTCAGGCAACATAGTAGTTGGTACCTGTTGCCCCCAGAATCAAACTTCCACTATTGTACTCTTATATTATCAAATATATGAGTTTGTTTGTCTATATAATTGGGTATTCCTTAAGAACTATTAATAGGTATGTTTTATTTATAAACCCAGCAATTAATATAGTGAGCTGAATATTATTAGTAGATTGTGTTATTTTAAATATTCTGTTTTTAAACATCTATGTTTCGAAGTTTGTCACTGGCTTATTCTTTTTTATATAAAATAAATTCAATGTTTTTCCTATGATAATGTCACCTCATTTAAATTCAGATTTTTTTGTTTTTTGAATGTAAGATAATAGTTTGGAGTAAGCAGCATTAGCAAGAGTCATTTGAGTCATTTCAATACACAGTAGAAGCAGAAATCAAATAATAGAGATGAGAAGTTTGAGAAGTAAAATTACTCTTCCAGTAAGTCTGATTACGAGAAGGAGAAAAATGGACTATGCCTGGGAAAGCTGAGCAGCAGGTAAGAGTGGGAAAGAAGAATGAGAAAAAAAGATGGGAATTGAGCAACCATATTAGGAGTGTTATTGACCTCTCACCATAGTAAGGTCATTTACATCTATTAGATTGGCATTGTAAAACATCTGTGCTGCTCCTTAACTTCCCCATCTTTATCTTATCCTCAAGGTTCAGTTACTCAGTGAAACAATAGCAAATAAGTCCATTTGAATTTCAGTTCTGCTAGTGATTCCATAATAACCTTTGGGCACGTGATCACCATCCATGTCTCCATATTTAACTCTAAAATGTGAATAACAATATCAAAGTTATAAGGTAATTGTAAATTTGCAAAAGTGAGAATTTGAGGTAGTGCTAATTAGTACATCATTTGACACACAGTGAGACCAGAAATTCCTATGCTACCAATGGAACTCTGTTACTTTATGCTCTAAAGGCAGCAACAGATGGTAGGTTGTTACATTTACTACTAAACTACATAGCTCATTCAGAATGCAGTAGAAACTATAAACACTCATATAACTGTAGATGTGTGTAGTCTACAGCATAGGACAATGCTGGAACGTGATTTCATGCTAGACTACATGCAGTCATCCTCATGTGTAACACTATTGGTAGTTTAGTTTTCTTGACAAAGACATTAGTCAAGTTTTCTTTAGGAAGCTTATGTTTCAACAGAATAAAGCTTCTATGAAATTTTTACAGTTTCAAGTATTTGATAACCCCCCAAATAATCTTAGATTAAATAAGTTAAGTATTATGTTGTAACTAACATTTTTTAATGGTTTTTAAAATTATGTGCCAGGCATTATGCTGTACATATACATATATGTACAGGTACTCTTTACATATAATCTCATTTAATCCCCTTAAGGATCATTTAAAGTTGGTACACAAATTATCACCTTGCCCTCTCCCCAATACACACATATACGCTTTATACAGAGGAACTTGAACCTTAGAAAAGAGAAATAACAGAACTCTGTCAGACATTTCACAAGGAGCAACAATGAGAAAATGCTCCATACAATTTAATAGTTAGGATAAAGGGATGTGTGCAAAGGCAAAATTTCATTCATCACATAAGGGAACAGAATTAGTACGCATTCTAGGGATATTTTTGAAAGATATGTAGTTTTTCACTTCACTGATTTGTTCAATGGTATAAGTAAAGAAAATATTGAATATATCCAAAGTGTTAAAGTTATGATGAATTGTCAGGAATCGGTCATACAATGGTTATTGAGTTGGAATACATTTCCTATTCAACTCCACAAAATTTATAGTAATTTCTTTTTCAAATAAAGAAAATTTGGAGAATAGAAATAGTTTATTTTATTTTATTTTATTTTTATGTAAGCTATACAATTGACAGAAAATTAAAAATATCTTGTAAAGAAGGCATGTGGCTTAAAACTTACGATTAATTTTTAGAAGATGTGAAAATATAAGAATATCTAAGAATCTATGTGGTTTGTGTTTCTCCATTCGTTCCAGAGTAAGCTCAATGAAATCAAGTAAAACTTGACGTTGGATCACATATTTCATAAAGAGTAAATAAATGTTTTAATGCAATTTGATCCAATAATTGTATTCAATAAATTGATATTATTTCTATTTCACAAGAAACTCTTAGGAGAAAAATTATATGGTGAAGAAGTAATTGCTTTCATTTTTATTTAGCCTTTTATAATTTTTTAAATACTAAATATTTTTGTTCTCCAAATAAAAAGAATATACATAGTCCACAGTAAAGTATATATTAGTATTAGTTTCATAGAGAGAAATTAAGCCTAACCTTTGCCAAACTTTCTAACATTTAAAAATGTTGATTTAGTACTGAAATGAAATCAAATGGAACACGTAGTGTAATGAGGTTTTCATTGCTGCCAATTTAATTCCTATGTCAGAAGCCCCTTGTTAATAAGTGTGATTCCTTCTCTCCCTCTCTTCAATGGTTTATATTTTATTTATATAGTAAAGTAATAAAACTAGCAATATATGTTGGATTAAAAAAAAATGTTCATAGAACGTTTGAAAAACACAAAACCAAAGCCTGACTCGAGCAAATGTCAATAAGTAAAAGCTTTTTAACAGAACCTCCCCATTCACCAGGGACATTCTTATCAAAAATATATATGAGTCCAAGTCAGCCCAATTAGCTGATGGAAAGAGCATAAGAATTAGTGTAGGGAAACATTCCTTTACAATCACAAATAGGTCCTCAGAGAGATGACACACAGCGATCGGACTTTTGTCAAGTTCTGTTTATGGACTCTCAGATGCAGAAGGGAGAGGCACAATAAAAAATGAATAAAAAAACAAAGGAGCTATGCCAAGCCGAGGAATCCTAAGTGTTGAGTAGAACACATGGAGAAAAATTAACATTATAAGGAATCACGTAATGTAAGCTAAAAAAAAGGAATTAACATTCATTTGTGCCAAAAATATATACAAATGTGGTAAGGAGTCCTGGACAGAAAGAGACACGTTAACCATGCGCATTCTTCAATCCCCAGGGGCACCTGCAGTCTGACGTGTTATTCAGAAATGAGGATTGCCCCTGGCTACGAGTCTGTGCTTCTGCTTTAAGTTCTGATGAAAGTGATAGAAATTCCTTTTATCTTGTCAATGTGTCCACAATTCTTTGCATTCAACTTTCTTTGCGTCTGGCTTGAGAGGACGACATACTAAAGCATTATCAATTTCATGGAAGGGGTGTTCCTTGTTCACAAATTTTATAATCTCTTCACATCTGTTGTAGATTTCATCAGCAATTTCTGTTTAGAATTCCTTATTTTCTGAAACCAAAAGATTCAAAGGAAAAGTTCAATGAGACTAAATGCAAGAATTCTTTCATTTTTGAAAAATGATATATTGGGAACATTTAGAAAAGATGTGGAAATGAGAAGTCTTGAATTGAGATAGCATCTAATAAATGAGGACTTTCCTACCAAGAACAGAACATCTTAAGGAAATTTTCCATCTTACTGCAACAATGCTTACAAGCCTGTTCCCCATTCCTTCCTGTTTTCTCCAGCAGGCCCTCATTCTTCGATGCAAATATTTTCCTTTCTGACTTCCATAATTCCTTCATCTCACTATATTCTTCTGCTCAAATGAATACAGATCAGAATAATGCTTTCCAATTTCTTGCTTAACCTGTTCTCTCTATGAAAAGCACACAAACACATTTTAGTTTGTTTTCTTTTCAGTTTCTTCCCCAGAGTCTATAAAGAAAGAAACTAGAACTACAAAGTAAGTGTGTGTGTGTATGCGAGAGAGAGAGGGAGAGAGAGAGACCACAGATGAACTTCTGTTGCTTTTTAATAAATATGTGGTTTGATTTAGCTTTCATTCTGATTTATCCCCCTGATTTGGGTCTTAGCATGACCTCTCATAAATCAAATGCTAGTACACATCACTCAGGCACCAAGTTAAAGAACACTGTTCATGTTGCTCAGCCAGACACAATTTTCAATGCTTCTTGAACTTTTTTAATGAAATTTATTTTTTACAGTAGTTTTATTTTCACAGCAAAATTGAGCAGAAGGTACAGAGATTTCCCATATACCCCTGTTCTCACACATGCATAACCTCCCCATTATTAATATCCCCCATGAGAGTGTTACACGTGTTACAACTGATGAACCTACATTGACACATCACCACCTGAAGATCATAGTATTGAATTTTCTAATGTTCTTCTCGGAGAAAGGGTCCTCAGTGATTACAAAACCTTCTCTTATCTAAAACTGTGTTGCTCTTCTACACTTTAGCGACCGTAACGAATGCTCTCATAGCCTATAACTTCTTAATACAAACTTGCTCTCTCTCTTGTCTTTCATATTAATGTTAATGCCACTTTTTCCACAGTGTGTTGCATAAAGTGCTAAGGTTATCTGAAGTATTTGTAGGTGATTTGTGAGGGCAGGAAGGCAGAGGAGAAATTGCTGATAATATTTGCTTCTCAAATAATTTTGATAAATATAAAGTAAACACAAAATTAATATTTTACAATACTCTCTATTTCAGAAAAGATGCACCATATCTGAAAAGAAGCAGAAGCCTTGTGAGTTACCACACTCAGATGTATACAACCTTGACTTTGTACTTTGATACAAAGACTATATTTTTTCAATTAAATTTACACTAAGATGCATCATCTATAAAATGATTGCTGTTTTAATTTATATGTTCATTGAAACCTATATTACACAAATTCATGTTCACTGGATCTAATTAAAGAAAGAAGAAAAAGACTTATAATCTCATCTGTTGTTCAATTTTGAGTGTACTCACTTCCTACCTTTGCAAGCTTAATCAAGTAACTTCACCATTTCCTACACCTGTCAGCTTAGGCAATGTACTATCGTGATGTGGTATCTGTAAAATGAAGATAAAACTACCAGCACCTACAGGTTTGCTATGACTTAATGCTATCAAAGCTTTTAGCATTATTCTTGATACATAGTCAGCTTTCAATAAATAAACATTATTTTTTTAAATTTTTTTATTTTAATTGTAGATCTTGTACAGTTTTTCTGTATTTTACTCCCATTCCAGCCCACCGCCCCAGCCCTCCCCACCGCCCTCCCACTTCCACCCCCGCTAATTTTTGTCCATGTGTCCTTTATACTTGTTGCTCCAAACCCTTCCCCTTTTCCCCTGAAATTCCCTCCTCTCTCCCCTCTAGTGACTATCAGCCCCTTCACAATTTCAGTGTCTTTGGTTATATTATGCTTATTTGTTTGTTTTCTTGATGAGGTTCCTGTTAAAGGTGAGATCATATGGTATTTGTCTTTCACTGCCTGGCTTATTTCGCTTAGCATAATGCTCTCTAGTTCCATCCATGCTGTTGCAGAGGGCAGGAGCTCCTTTCTTTCTGCTTCATAGAATTCCATTGTGTAAATGTACCACAGTTTCTTGATCCATTCATTTACTGATGGGCACCTAGGTTGCTTCCAACACTTGGCTATTGTACATTGTGCTGCTATGAACATTGGGGTTCATAGATTCTTTTGGATTGGTGTTTCAGGGTTCTTAGGATATAATCCTAGCAGTGGAATTGCTGGGTCTAAAGGTAGGTCCATTTTTAGTTTTCTTAGAAAATTCCATACTGCTTTCCATAGTGGTTGTACCAGTCTGCAATCCTACCAACAGTGCACTAGGGTCCCCTTTTCTCCACAACCTCTCCAACACTTGTTGTTTGTTGCTTTGTTTATGATGGCCATTGTGACTGGTGTGAAATGGTATTTCATTGTGGTTTTAATTTGCATCTCTCTGATAGCTAGTGGTATTGAGCATCTTTTCATGTGTCTCTGGATCCTCTGTATGTCCTCATTGGAGAAGTGTCTGTTCAAGTCCTTTGCCCATTGTTTAATTGGGTTGTTTGTCTTCTTAGAGTGGGGTCATGTAAGTTCTTTATATATTTTGGAGATTAAACCCTTGTCTGAGGTATCATTTTTGAATATGTTTTCCCATACAGTTGGTTCTCTTTTTATTTTAATACTGTTTTCTTTAGCCATGCAGAAGCTTTTATTTTGATGAGATCCCATTTATTTATTCTTTCCTTAATGTCCCTTACTTTAGGGGACATATCAGTAAAAATGTTGCTGTGTGAAATATCTGAGATTTTCCTGCCTACGTTCTCCTCTAGGACTTTAATGGTGTCACGGCTTATATTTAAATCTTTTATCCACCTTGAATTTATTTTTGTGTATAGTGTAAGTTGGTGCTCAAGTTTCATTTTTTTTATATGTAGCTGTCCAGTTCTCCCAACACCACTTGTTGAAGAGGCTATTTTTACTCCATTTTATGTTGCTGCCTCCTTTGTCAAATATTAATTGGCCATAGAGAATTGGGCTTATTTCTGGGCTCTCTGTTCTATTCCACTAGTCCATGTGCCTGTTTTTGTGCCAGTACCATGCTGTTTTGATTACAGTGGACTTGTAATACAATTTGGTGTCAGGTATTGTGATCCCTCCTACTTTGCTCTTCTTTCTCAAAATTGCTGCAGCTATTCAAGGTAGTTTATGGTTCCATATAAATTCTTGAAGTGTTTGTTCTATCTCTGTGAAATATGCCATTGGTACTTTGATAGGTATTGGATTGAATCTGTAAATTGCTTTGGGTAGTATGGACATTTTAATGATGTTAATTCTTCCACAAACACGGTATATGTTTCCATTTGTTTGTGTCTTCCTTAATTTCTTTCTTCAGCATTGTGTAGTTTTCTGAGTATAGACCTTTTACTTCCTTGGTTAGGTTTATTCCTAGGTATTTTATTTTTCTTTTTGCTATATCAAATGGAATTTTTTCCTTGACCTCTGCTTCTGGTTTTTCATTGTTGGTATACAAAAATGCCTTTGATTTCTGCATATTGACTTTGTATCCTACTGTTTGGCCAAATTCATTTATTAGGCCGAGCAGCTTTTTGGCCGAGTCTATAGGATTTTCTATGTACACTGTCATGTCATCTGCAAGCAGCGATAGCTTTGTTTCCTCCTTTCCAATTTGGATGCCATTTATTTCCTTTTCTTGTCTAATTGCTGTGGCCAAGACTTCCAATATCGTATTGAATAGAAGTGGTGAAAGTGGACAACCTTGTCTTGTTCCTGATCTTAGTGGAAAAGATTGTACTTTTTGCCCATTGAGTATGATGTTGGCTGTAGGTCTCTCATATATGGCCTTGTTTATGTTGAGGAATGCTCCCTCTATTCCCACTTTGCTGAGTATTTTTATCATAAATGGGTGCTGTACCTTATCAAATGCTTTATCCACATCTATTGATATGATCATGTGATTTTTGCCTTTGCTTTTGTTTATGTGATGTATTACATTTACTGATTTGTGAATGTTGAACCAACCTTGCATCCCTGGGATGAATCCCACTTGGTCATGATGTATGATCTTTTTAATGTATTGTTGGATGCAGTTTGCCAATATTTTGTTGAGAAATTTTAGCATCTATGTTCATCAGCGATATTGGCCTAAAGCTTTCTTTCTTTGTTGTTTCTTTATCTGGTTTGGGGATTAGGATGATGCTGGCTTCATAAAAAGAGTTTGGGAGTCTTCCATATTCTTGGATTTTTTGGAATAGTCTATGAATGATAGGGGTTAGCTCTTCCTTAAATGCTTTGTAAAATTCTCCTGTGAAACCATCTAGTCCAGGGTTTTTGTGTGTCAGAAGGTTTTTTGATGACTGCTTCTATTTCATCTGCTGTTATTGATCTGTTCAGGCTTTCTGCTTCTTCTTCATTGAGTTTTGGAAGATTATATTTTTCTAGAAACTTGTCCATTTCACCTAGGTTTTCAAATTTCTTGGCATACAGTTCTTAATAGTAATTTCTTACAGTTCTTTGTATTCCTGTGGTATCAATTGCAATTTCTCCTCTTTCATTTCTGATTGTTTTTATTTGGGTCCTCTCTCTTTTTTTCTTGATGAGCCTGCTTAAAGGCTTGTCATTTTTGTTTATCTTTTTAAAGAACCAGCTCCTGGATTCATTGATCCCTAGAATTATGCTTTTAGTCTCTATGTCATTTAATTCTTCTCTGATCTTAGTTATTTCCTTCCTTCTACTTGCTCTGGACTGTCTTTCTTGTTGTTCCACAAGTTCTTGTAGGCATAGGGTTAAGTTGTTTGTTTAAAATGTTTCTATCTTTTTTAGGTAGGCCTGTATTGCTATGAACTTCCCTCTGAGGACTGCCTTTGTTGTGTCCCATAAGTTTTAGGTTGTTGTGAGCTCATTTTCATTTGTTTGCAGAAACTTTGCTTTCTTCCCTAATTTCATTCTTGACCCATTCATTGTTTAATAATATGCTATTCAATCTCCATGATTTTGAGGATTTTGGATTTTTCCCTTGGGGTTGGTTTCTAGTTTCAGTCCCTTGTGGACAGAGAAAATGCTTGGTATGATTTCAATTTTTTTTGAATTTGTTGAGGCTTATTTTGTGTCCTATCATGTGGTCTGTCTTTGAAAATATTCCATGTGCATTAAAAAAGAATGTGTATTTAGTTTCTTTGGGATGAAGGGCTCTATATATATCAGTTAAGTTCATTTCATCCAGAATGTTGTTCAATTCCACAATATCTTTGTTGATTTTTTGTTTGGAAGATCTGTCCATTTTTGACAGTGTGGTATTAAAATCCCTTACTATAATTGTGTTGCTGTCAATATCTTTCTTGAAGTCCTCTCAGATTTGCTTGATGTATTTAGGTGCTCCTATGTTGGGTGCATATATATTTACAATGTTTATGTCTTCTTGCTGGATTCTTCCCTTGAGTATTATGAAGTGACCTTCTGGGTCTCTCTTTATGGCTCTTCTTTTGAAGTCTATTTTGTCTGATATGAGTATTGCTACCTCAGCTTTTTTTTCCTGTCCATCTGCTTTGAAAATTTGTTGCCAGCCCTTCACTTTGAGTCTGTGTTGGTCTTTTGTCCTGAGGTGGGTCTCTTGTATGCAGCATATGTGTGGGTCATGCCTTCTTATCCATTCAGCTATTCTATGCCTTTTGATTGGTACATTTAATCCATTTACATTTAAGATTATTATTGATAGGTACTAATTCATTGCCATTTTCGTACCTGTGTTCCCCTCTCTCTCTCTCCCTTTTCCCTCCTTTCCTTAAAGCAGTACCTTCAGCATCACTTGCAGAACTAGTTTGGTAGAGGTGTATTTTTTTAGATTTCTTTTGTCTGGGAAGCTCCTTATTTGGCCTTCTATCTTGATTGAAAGCCTTGCTGGGTAAAGTAGTCTTGGTTGCAGGCCTTTGGTTCTCATTACTTGGAATATTTCTTGCCATTCTCCTCTAGCTTGGAGTGTTTCCATTGAGAAGTCAGCTGCCAGCCTTATCAAGGCTCCCTTTTATGTTACTTCCTTTTTCTCCCTTGCTGCCTTTAAGATTCTCTCTTTGTCTTGGAATTTTGCCATTTTCATTATGATGTGTCTTGAAGTGGGCCTCTTTGGGTTCCTCTTGATTGGGACTCTGTGTTTCCTGGATCTGTGTGACTTTTTCTCTCATCAAATTATGGATGTTTTCCATCATTACTTTTTCAAATAGGTTTTCTATCCCTTGCTTTTCTTCTTCTCCTTCTGGTATCCCTATTATATGGATATTATTACATTTCATTTGTCTTCCATTTCTCTTAATCCCTCTTCATTCTT
Organism: Anoura caudifer; assembly: GCA_004027475.1. Classification (NCBI taxonomy): domain Eukaryota; kingdom Metazoa; phylum Chordata; class Mammalia; order Chiroptera; family Phyllostomidae; genus Anoura; species Anoura caudifer. The sequence goes on from PVKU01002405.1 coordinate 144,650, forward strand.
TTTGAGCCTCTTTTCCTTTTCTTGCTCTTTGTGGGTATTTTTTTCTACTTGGTCCTCCAACTCGCTGATCCAATCTTCTGCTTCATCAATTCTGCTTTTCATTCCTTTCACTGTGTTATTCAGTTCAGAAATTGTATTCTTCATTTCCTTTTGGCCCTTGTTGATAGTTTCTATTTCCTTTTTCATGTTGATATAGTTTGCAGTGATTTCATTGTAGCTTCCCTGTAGTTTCTGGTGGCTCATTGAGAGCTCATGGAGCTTCCTGACAACCATTGTTTTGAACTCAAAATCTGATAGTTGAGTTGCCTCCATTTCATTTAGCATTCTTTCTGGGGCTTCCTCCTTTCCTTTCATATGGGGATTATTTCTTTGTCTTCCCATTGTTTTGAGGTTCTTCTTGTTAGTCTTAGCTTCTTAAATTGATCTGTTCTGGCTCCCTAGGTTTATGGTGTGAACTTCTGTGGTAGAATACCTGTGAGATTCAGTGGTGCTGTCTCCTTCAGGTATCCTGGTGTTCACAGCTTCCACTGTCTTATCTGTTGAAATTCCCTCTCCTTGGGACCAATTCTGTTTTTTTCACAGTTCCAGGGTTTTGTTGTTGTTTTGTTTTGTTTTGTTTTTGTGTCACTCATGGGTATTTAAAAAGAGAAAAGAGGAAAAAAATTGAAAGAGAAGAAAGAAAAAGAAAAGAGAAAAAAGAGGAAGGAAGAAGAGCTAAAATTGGAAAGAAAGGAAGAAGGAATAAAAGAAGAAAGAAGTAACAAGAAGCAAAGGGCATTGAGGGGTAAAAAAAGATAAAAATAACAAAAAATAATTGAAAAAAATTAAAATTAAAGAAAGAAAAAAAGAAAAAAACAACAACAACAACAAAAAAAACAACAGCTCTTGCTGTTTTCAATCTTGCCGAGCTGGTGTTTCTGGTCTTGCTGGCTGCAATGGCTTAGGGGTGACAGTATTGCTTTTTTCCCTATTCAGCACTCAGTTATCTTTGTGCTACTGTCCTCAGAGCTAGCCCTGGGCCTCTCCACCCAGGGCCTTAACCGTACATTCTGAGGAAGTGTGTGCCTACCCCAGACACATGCAGGTGCCTATGATCTCGCAGCCACCTGCAGTCACACATGGGCACCAATCCTCGTGCAATTGTCCCCAGTGGCGGGCTTGGACAGTCACACGAACTCAGGGGTGCGGCTGTCCCATGGGCGCTGGGAGGCAAAGGTCCCTCCAGCTTAGGCATTCGGCCATCCTGCGGGTGCCAGGCTCCGATGATCCCTCAAGCTCAGGCATGCGGCCATTCCAATGGCGCCAAGCGCCAGCAATCAGACGAGGTCAGGCGAGCTCTGGTGTGCAGTCCTCCCTGTGCTATGCGTGGGTGTTCACACCCCCAGCTTGTCTTCCACTGAGACCCCAACTTCTCTCTGTGAGACTTCAAGCAACTAGGTCTCTCCCGGTGCTGCTGAAACTTTGTTTGGTTGGGCAGGGAGTGGTTGACCGGGCTCCGTCCCTAATCTTGTGGCAAGCCTGGTGAGCGCTGGCCTGGGGCCTCAGTCCCCACCCTGTTTTTGCGCTGCTCCCTGGGCTCTTATTGTTCTGAAGCACTCTCCTTACCATCTGGTTTTTCAATGTCCACTAAAAATTTTGATCTCCTGTTTTCAAATATGCTGTGTTTCTGATGGCTGTTTGCTCCGTTCTGATGTAAATTGACCAGGTTTTTCTCCCATGTGTTGGGGGAAGTGAAATGTGCTCCTTCCTACTGCGCTGCCATCTTCCTCAAGTAAATATTATTTTTAACTTTATGCAGAATACCACTAGTAAACAAAAATACTAGAATAGTCCAGGTGATATTTTTATTTTCTAAAAAAATTAAGATGGGAAATTTATCTGGAATTTGAATAATTGCTATAATTCCTCGTATTATGATTTTCTAATTCCAAGCACAGTTCCTGGTACATAGTAAGTACTCAATAAATATCTGTGGAACATTACTTAATGAAATTCTGAACTCTCTAGTAGAGAACAGTGATGAAAGACATGGACCATATATGGCTCCCCTTTGAGGCTATTCCCCACAACACTAATAAAATAGTTGGCTCAATAGAGCAGGTAATTTTTTAATGGCTAAGTAATTTAATGAGTGGATCAACTGAGCAAATTGTATTTTCAAGTATATGTGCTATATAATTTAGCTTGTTTCAGAGAAAGATTTTTTAAACGCATTTATTTAATTTGTGCTAACACAGAATGAGTTAAATTCTATAAATATACAGTCTTTAAAAAGTAACTACAACCTAAACAAGCAAATCAATCTCACTATTTTTCATCATATCTTGGTACAACATCATTTTGCAGAGATAAGGGGTCTCTCTAACCCTGTATAATTTATCCAAAATTAATAATGCTTTTTAAATGATAAGGTATTTAAGTGTCATATGAATTATTACTTAAGCTAGATTTATAACTTTATTTTTTACTTTTTTTAATTTATTTATTTATTTTTAGAGAGAGGAGAAGGGAGGGAGAAAGAAAGGAACAGAAATATCAATGTGCGGTTTCCTCTCACACACCCCCAACTGGGACCTGGCTGGCAACCCAAGCATGTGCCCTGACTGGGAATTGAACCAGCCACCCTTTGGTTCACAGGCCTGTGCTCAATCCATTGAGCTACACCAGGCAGGGCTAGATTTATAACTTTAAAGAGTTAATATTTTTATTAAGGTAATATGTATACAATTAGTATAATTCAGTTTTACAGTATTCTAAAACAGTTTTCTAAATTATAAACAGGGCAGTTACTGTTCTCTATAATGACTTATTCCTTTTCCTTGGCCCTTTAACTCCTTTACATAGTTTCCCCTCACCTATTTTGTGTGTTTAAATAGTTCCATCTGGCCTGTGTTAAGGAGATGTAAAGCTCACAAGATGCTGCAGGACACAAAGATGGACTGACTGTGTTGGGGCCAAGAGTTGACCAAAACAGGAATGTTGCTGCCCTGTCAGATGAAAGAGATAATGACACTAATATTACAACAGTCTTGAGAGAATAGAGCAAATGATAACAAGAAGGGTGTAATATTAATTACCCTGATAAGAAATAACATTGAAATAATAGCCAGGGCAGTAATATAGGCTCTCTACATTGACTAATCTTAGAGAAAATAAAACACTAATGGTCATAAGTATTTATGCATGAATATGTAGAGTATTAAATGAAATGCATAAACCTATGGGTAAGGGATTCCCAGCTATGACCAAGTGAGGAGACTGGCAAATTCCATCCCCCAAATCAGCTGTAAACCTGAACAAGAGGACCAAAAATAAACATCTCTAGGCTCTGGATACCAAAATCATACAACCATGAGAAAAGCATTTATGTTTGAAGAATTGCTAAAATTCAGGTAAGAAGAGTGGTATTCCATGCCTTCCTTGCCTGGGTCTGTTCCCATCCTCATTCCCGCCTCAGTGGGCATAGAGGTTCTGATACAGTAGAATTAGGCAAGCCATGAGAACTGGCTACTTTCCTTCTTGTGGTCAAAGAGAACTCAATCTCTTTGAAACAGTAAGCAAAGATCACATTCATTAACATTATTGGTAGGATTGATCAATTGAAGCAAATATATTCTTGCCTGAGTCTGTATGCATACAAAGCAGTGACCTAAGAGGACTCAAAATGGCCACACCCTCTTGACCAAAACTGAGGCTGTGTACACGTGGAGAAGAAACAAAAGGCTCCAGTGGAATAGAGGCAGATACCCACCAGTGAACACACTCCTCTCCTCACACCTAGATGATTCTTCAGAAAAGAAGACTCATTGGCTTCACATGCTTGAGTACGACCTCTTTCTAATCATTGACTGACAATTAAGTTATACAGTTGCAGAAGAAGTCTGAGAATGACAGACTTTAAAATAAAAACAAGATAAATAAATAAAAAAAAAAACATCAGTGGCCACACACTGTGTGGGAGTCAGACTTAGCCAAAACAAGTTACTAAATAAAGAAACCAAACAATGGACAAATAAAACAACAACCACAACCTTTGGGGGAGGGGAAGAATTTTAATTCATAGTTGCTACAATATGTTACTTTAAAAGTACAGTTTTTAACCACAACAAAACATTAAGAGACTTACAAAGAAAGAGAAATACTCACCCATACTCTACAAAAAAAATCAAGAATAGAAATCCTCTGAGTGTCCCCAGATGTGAGACTTAGCAGACAAAATTTCAAAGCAACTACTATAAGTACATTCAATGAAGTATAAAATAAACCATGTTTAAAGAATTAAACAATAAATAAAACCTTTTAAAAAATAAACAATAAGTCAACAAATAAGGGTAAATGCACAGAGACAGAACAATAGATTCGTAGTTTCTTAGTGTTGGGTGTAGGAAGAAGGATTAATTATATGGAGGTAGGCTTAGAGAATGGAACTTTTTCAGGGTGATGGGAAGGTTCTAAAACTGGATTGTTGTGATACTCTCAGAACTCTATGAATTTACTAAAAATCATTGAATTGTATGGTATGGAAATTTTATCTAAGTAAAACTACTTATTCTATATTACCTTTTTAGTCCCTTTATTACCCTCCCCCCAGCAATCACCACCCTATTGTCTATGTCCATGAGGCCTTTTTTCCTTTTTGTTCACTCCCTCCACCCTCTAAACTTCTTCCCCACACTAGCTGTCAGCCTGCTCCCCATCTATGATATGAGTCTGTCCTCATTTCCCCTGTTTGTTCAGTTTGTTCATCAGATTCCACATATGAGTGAGATCATATTTTATTTATCTTTCTCCGACTGGCTTATTTCACTTAGCAGAATGTTCTCCAGGCCCATCCATACTGTTGCAAGGGCTAAAATTTTCTTTTTTTGTAGCCAAGTAATATGTTAAGGAAGTAAAACTATTTTAAAATGTGTGTTGACTTTGATATTTCTTGATTCCCCTAATTTTCTCTTTTTATGTTTTATTTTCAGAGAATTTATTATTTTACAATAATCTATAAATTATTATAAAAACTGAATCCTGCTTAACATCATTAAAATACAAAAGAATTGGAATGCTTACTGATATTACTCCTCTTGACAAGTTCTTTATCATATTTCATACTCCAGTTTCTTAGATGATCTAACAAATAACTAAGAACTTTTTAAAAGGATTATTTTAAGATTATAGCAAAATAGCCATATAGAAAGCTGCTACTTTAATGCTCTCAGTTTCTCAATTACACATTTGGAATTTGGTTTCCTATTCCCATCTCCAGATTCACCCTCCTCGATAACACTCATAGGCCAGAGTCACTTGTCACCTTTATGAACATAAATGCAGTAACATTAAAAACTTCTCCACAGTTGGTTAATAATCCCATTGCCTATAGCAAGTCTCTCTCTCTCTCTCTCTCTCTCTCTCTCTCTCTCTCAACTTAGAGTCCACAGACTCCAGACAGCTTTATAGATTTAAATCAGGGTCTCCATAATTCCTGAAATTATGCATAAGATGTTTATGTAAGCATAGTGTACATATTTGAGGGGAGAGATTCTAGCTTTTATCAGATTCTAAAAGGGGCTAGTTCTCTGAAAAGATTAAGAACATTTTTCTGTATAAAGTCCCTGTTCCTTTGACTAACGTGTAGACTGGCTATAAACTGAACCCAGCCTCGTTCTAACATCAACTTCTCTCACCCCTTTTTGCATCATAGGCTCCAAGAAATAGTTACCACTTGTAAGGCCCTAAAAATGCCCTTCCATCATTCTCCTTCTGCCTTGCTGGTCCCCAATCTCTTTATCTGGTAAGTGTTTATCCACACTTAAGACCCTTTTTAATGGACTCTTTCTTTAACAGGTTTGCATGATCCTATTAGAAAAAAGCTCTTTGTGTTCTTCCTTCAAATGTCAGTAAACTTCACATCTACTGCACTTTGTTGTTTATGAATGGTTCTAGAATAGGAGCTCACAAAGAGGGAAAAACTCAGGTATGCCTACTTTCCAGCCAAATTCAGAAGCATTTTCAAATGAATCGTCATGAATTTATACACAAGTGAACTCAGAGGCTCTCTTGGTCAACATAGTTTTTCTGTTATCAATTTATGAAGAAACAAATATATATTTTTAAGAGCAAAGAAAAATTTTGTTGGGTTATAATAGGCAGAGTAATGGCTCCCCCAAAATGTGTGTGTCCTCATCCTGGGAACCTGTGAATATATTCTGTTAAATGGCATTGGGGAAATTAAGTCATAAATGGAATTGAGATTGCTAATCAGTTGACCTTCCAAGAGTAGTTTATCCTGGATTATTGAGGTTGGCCCAGTGTCCTCACATGGGTCTTCAGATGGAGGAGGAAGACCAGGAATCAGAACCAGAGAGATGTCCTGTGGGGAAAGCTCAACTGGCCATTGCTGGCGTTGAATATGGAGGAACCGGTCATGAGCCAAAGGGTACAGACAGCCTCTAGAAGCTGGAAAGGGCAAGAAAAAAGATTTTTCTCCCAAAGCCTCCAGAAAATGACACAACCCTGTGGACACCTTTGTTTTAGCTCAGTGAGAGCCATTTCAGACTTCTGGCTGTTGGGTTGTTATCTTAAGCCACTAAATGTGTGGTAATTTGCTACAACAGGAAAAGGAAATTAATGCATAGGCTTTCTATTTCCAATCATTAAAACAGCCCTGTTATTAGTTAAATTGTGTCTTCCCAAGAGAGATGTTCAATTCCTAAATCCTAGTACCTGAGAATGTGAGCATATTTGGAAATAACTTCTGTTGCAGATATAATTAGTTAAGGTGACATCATACTAGATGCAGGTGGGCTTCTATTTCAATATGACCAGTGTTCTTATTAGAGAGAAGAGACTAAAAGAAGGCAGCCGTGGAACAACAGAGGCAGAGACTGGAATGACACATCTACAAGTCAAAGAATTACAAGAATTCGTGGGAAACACCGGAGCTGGAAGAGGCAAGGCAGAATTTTCCTCTACAGGCTTTAGAGGAAGTAAGGCCCAGATGGCATCTTAATTTCAGACTTCTGGCCTCCAGAATTGTGAGGCAGGTTTGTGCTTTTTAAGCCACCCAGTTTGTGGTTGCCACAGCAGCTCCGAGGGCACTAATCAAGCCCCTCATGCCTGAATTCTAATTTCAGAGTGTTGCTGTGTATTAATCACACTTCTCTCTAAAGATATCTCATGGTCACTTTTGAAAAGTGAATTTAATGTATTCTTTGGGTCATTGTAGCATCACTACATTTCGCACAGTACAGATCTGACACCCAAAATGTTGAGTTGGGGCCAAAGAGTAAACAGTTGGACTCAAACAGCTGACTCTACTCATGTGTCAAACAATTGTCTGCAGTAAGCCCCACAATGAAGGCCCAGAGGAAACCCAAACACAAGGAAGTAGGTCAAACTGTCTATTTTTACACTTGTGAGCTTTGTTTTAGTGAAAAAAACAGTAAGTTTTGGTTTGGACGAAAGGTAGCAGCATTAATGCATTTCATCAAATTTGGAAATAGCAATGTCTGGCAGCTTAACCGCAAAATAAAAATTATTTTCTTTTTATGGTAAAAAATTATTTTATAACTATTTTTGAATATTACTGTTTAATTTAAAGTTGATTAAATAACAATATCAGCAATGTAATAAGACGACCTCCCTAAAATACTATAAACCCAAGTGTCCACTCTAAATGTAAGTAGCATTTATTTTATACTTCTTGCTTAGTAATTAATCATCACTTTCTTTGTTAAATCTTTTATGTTAAACTCTTGTTTTTGTGTTATAAAAATCTGTGTCCCTAAATTAAAGGGACACAGAAGAAAGTGAGTGATTCCCAAAATCTGTAATTTCCATGTTATCTATTCAAACACTCCATACACAAATACGCACAATGTCTGAAATTAACAATAAAATATCCACTTTTTGCAGTGGCAAAATTGTTCTGAAAAGAATAAGAAAAAAGTAAAACTATAAGATAATAAGGATAAGTTCAGTTTTGTTCCATCTTAAGTATATAAAATCAAAATTAAAGAGGTAATTTTGCTTTTCTCAGTTTTATAATTAGCCTAAACTCTTTAGTTGGAAATATTCTTTTTAAGAAATGTATGATCAAATGCTTTGAGAAAAAAAAACCTTGAATTTATTAGGAAATGCTGATGGATTATATTAGATGAAAGCCCTAGCTGACGTAATAAAACAGGACTAACTGCCTTGGTGAATCAGACTTAAATATGTACATCAATCTCTGTTAGTGATTATTTATTTTACTATTCTACCGCATATTTGTTTGATCATAATGTGTTTTTCATGTACATTTGCCAAGATTTAAACTACAGTACCACATCAAAACTCAGTTAACATTAATTGAATGATGTGGAGATTAAAAAAAATTATAGATGCGATCAAGACATTTTTTAAACATATCCAAATATGTGGTATCTTAAAAGTATTCTTAAAAATCAGTATTTTCAATGTTTTTTTTCTGATTTTTTTAAATATTTTATTTATTTACTTGTAGAGAGAAGGGAAGGGAGGGAGAAAGAGGGAGAGAAACATCAATGTGTGGTTGCCTCTCACAAGCCCCCAACATGCCAAGCTTGCAACCGAGACTTGTGCCCTGACTGGAAATAGAATGGGCAGCCTTTTGGTTTGCAGGACAGTGCCCTGCCCACTGAGCTACACTGGTCAGGGATTTTTGTTTTTGTTTTGTTTTTTTTTTTTTGCTGATTATTAAAACCAGATTCTTTCTGGAAACTTTGCAAAGGAAGTCAACCAAAATTTTCAGCAAATGTTAAAGTAATATTTACTACTTAATTTTTTTCAAATAATAAATTATTCCCATACTGTATTATTAGCTTGCTAGAGCTACCACAGCTAACAAAGTAGCATGGATGGAATGGATTAAACCAGTGGTCCCCACATTTTGGCACCAGGGACCAGTTTCATGGAAGACAATTTTTCCACAGACCAGGAAAGAGGGAATGGCCTTATAGCCTCCACCAGATGCAGCTTAATTGTCACTTGCCACTCACTGATAGGGTTTTGATATGATTCTGCAAGCAACTTATTTATTACGGTTTCTTTGCAGTCAAACCTCTCTGCTAATGATAATCTGTATTTGCAGATTGTCACTCCTCCATGCTAGTAGCATCACCGCCTCAGCTCCACCTCAGATCATCAGGCACTGGATTCTCATAGGGACTGTGCAACCTAGATCCCCAACGTGCACAGTTCACAGTAGGGTTCATGCTCCTGTGAGAATCTAATGCGCAGCTAATCTGGCAGGAGGCAGAGCTCGGGTAGTTATGTGAGCGATGGGGAGCAGCTGTAAATACAGATGAAGCTTCGTTTGCCCTCAGCTCAACTCCTGCTGTGCGGCCTGATTCCTAACAGGCCACAGACCCACAATGGTCCTGTGGCCCAGGGGTTGGGGACCCCTGGATTAAACAACAGGAATTCATTTTCTCATAGTTTTGGAGAATGCAAGCCTGAGGTCAAGGTGTCAACGGATTTAGCTTCTTCTGAAATCTGTGAGGGAAGAATCTTTTCCAGGTGTTTTTACTTGGCTGATAGGTGGACATCTTCTCCCCATGTCTTCACATTGTTTTCCCTACGTGTATGTCTGTCCAATTTCTTCTTCTTATAAGGATAGCAGTCAAATTAAGTTAGGCCCCATCCTAATGACCTCATTTTTAAAATAATCACCTCTTCAAAGAACCTATATCCAAACATTCTGAGGTACAGAGGGTTAGAAATTCAACCCTCTGGCAAAGTAACCAAGCCCAAGCCTCAAGCTGAATCTAAGAAGAAGAAAAAGGAAGGTAAGAAACAAGAGAAGATGCTGGACTAAGAGAGGCCACCTTCATGGGACATGAAAAGGACATCAGCAAACAGGAGCAGTTAACTCTTGCATTTATACCTACTGCAGGCTCTTTGTTAAAAAATTATCTATAGCTTAAGTATACGATAGGCAGAAACAAAAAGAAAAGAACATTTTTGTAGTAGCATTTTAAAAATGTATACCATAGTACCACTAGGGGCTTATAATAAAGGACTATAATCCTATTTAGAAAGTTGACATATCATAGTACATGATAAATGATAGAAAATTAAGGTAAGTTTTTTTTTTGAAATTATGTGATATTTTTCATTTAAAATCTTTTTTTTTTTTACATTTTTTCTTTGGCAGAAATTTAAATGTTATGACCATGTAAACCACTTCTCTTATTAGGTAATTTGGGCTGAGGGGAAATAATTCAGCCCATAACACACACAAAATTTATACTGCAATATGTACAATACTTCAACTAGTTGTAAGTCCTTTTGACTTCAAAAAAGAATAGATAATTTCTTTATGCCTGATATACAGTGCCATTTTATTTTTTTGAACCTTTAGTTACTTGATTTATTTTTTTTCCTCCTGAACTAAGATCATTATTATTATGGAATAATGAAAAGATTTTGATTAAAAATGAGTACTTAGTTACATGAAACATACTGACGGATCTCAGAAGGGAGAGGGGTGGGAGGGACCGGATGGGATTGGCCAAAGAACATACATGCATATATGCATGGACCATGGGCACAGACCACAATGTGGTGAAGGCAGAGGGGTTGAGCAAGGGCTGGCTGGAAGGGGGCAAAGTGGGGGAAATGGTGAATATCTGTAATAGTGTCCACAATAGATGAAAGAGAGAGAAGAAGAAGAAGAAGAAGAAGAAGAAGAAGAAGAAGAAGAAGAAGAAGAAGAAGAAGAAGAAGAAGAAGAAGAAGAAGAAGAAGAAGAAGAAGAAGAAGAAGAAGAAGAAGAAGAAAGAAAGAAAGAAAGAAAGAAAGAAAGAAAGAAAGAAAGAAAGAAAGAAAGAAAGAAAGAAAGAAAGAAAGAAAGAAAGAAAGAAAGAAAGAAAGATTAAAATAATATTATTTTAGGAAAACAGATCAAGTACACAAGAAATTTCTATGAAGTGTTTAAATTTTCATACTAAAATCATCTGGGGTTTTCAGCCTTTGGGATTAACAAAATTCAAAAGAACCCTAAAGTTGAGTCTTAAAATGAACCATTTCATACTGCAACAAAAAAGCCACCATTGGACCAGGCAACTAGACATCCAGAGCTGTAACTGCCAGTTTGGAGCTGATTTTGGAACGTGACCAATCTCCAATTTGATTTCTTTACATTAACATTATCAGTCACATCCAAGTGGAAGATGCAGGAGGGCCGTACGCTTAGGGACATCCTAGCTCCTCTGAGCTCTGATTCCAGGCACAGAAATTTCCAAGTTGGTTCTTGATCTCCAAGAAATGATTTTTAAGCTTAGTTTTTTTAATGCTTGGAATTCTATTAGTAAGTATGTCTGATAAGAAAAATATATTTCTGAGAAACCTAACATTAATTTTTATATCTTGCATGAGATGAATGAGTTTGGTCATAGTTTGTCCTTGCCTGAAAGAAAATCTGACTTGTGTGAGAGGGAGATAAAAAATAGATTCTGCGTGTCTGTAAGAGAAAAGACCAAGTAGAAGTAAATACTGACTGGGGGCGACTAAAGAGAGGGCTAAAATCACACATAGAAAAATAGGGTAAAATTCCAAGGATGTCCTTTTTTATTATTTCAAAATCTATGACAAAAACTAAATACTACTTTAATGTGCATATTGGCGTAAATGTATGTATATAGTATATATTTATTTATTTAAAAAGTGAGTTAAAGAAAACAGCTCAATTTAGATAATAAGGACTGGTACACCAAAGGTAAGAATGAGAGGACTGTGTTATTTTGTTATATGCATTGATTTCAAAAGATTGGGAATTGGTAGGGGGAGGGAAAATACTAGTTTGTGGCAAGAAATAAACCATGTTCAAAATTAAAACCAATTAGCCTCATTGAACAATGTTTTTCTTTTTCATTCCATCAATTCTCCTTATTACTTTTTTAAAACTTTCCTAAACATGTTTTTAAACAAAATATTCTCAGCAGTTAACCTAAAGCCTATTTGCAGGACTTGAATAATTTCATGAAACACAACATCCAGCAGAGCCCATCTACTTTAGCTATTGCTTAGTATGCTTTCACTAAAATTCCAGGACCATTTAATGACCTTCCATGTTTCTTTGAGAGTTTAAATGTGAAAGTGAGACGGGAAGACAGCTGAGGAAGAGTAACCATAAAGGACGCGCCAAGCTAAATGCAACAAACCTAATCTTGAACACAAGTGCACACAGCTGCGCCGTCTTGGGGCACAGAGAACCTGTCTGTGTGTAATGCTATATTAAAGAAAAATATCCGTGTTCCCTAGAAGAAAGTTCTCCTTTTCTTGCTTTGTTTTTTTCTCTTTTAAAAATCTTAAATCACAAGACATAGGATGCATTTAGAAGCACTTCCTCTCTGAATGGATCCCTCAGTCGTGAAAGCCCAAGTGAGAAAAAGAAAAAATAATATGATTTCTATTTCTTATTCCAACTGTTACCTTACGTTGAGTTATTTCTGTGGCATATAAAAATTTAGGACAATAATTGGACAATGAGAATATCGACAAATTTATAGAAACTTTAAATAATTTCTGGAATACCTATATTCTATATACATGTAGCCTAAGAAGGTCTGTCATCACTTTTTATTTGACAATGCTTCCCACATAATTTAACATAGCAAATGAAGCTAATTAGTTTTACAAGGTGAGACACAAATTCTTTGAGAATTTTCAGGAGGCCTCTGGGGAATCTCAAAGTTGCTTTGAAGTCAAAAGGACGCCATGTAGAATTTGATTTGGGGAAGTTGTCAAAACATCAAAAAGTATGAACATTTGCCTCAATAGAATCCCAGATAATTGTGAAATAATACTACCTGTTTAACTGAAGTGATAACAGAAGACTTTAAAGGCAAATACATCAGGTCATGTAGCTGTGACCAAAACTTTGCTCTTTTAAGACTGAGAGGGCTGGATTTTCTGAAGTCGTCAAAGATTGGGTAGATACAACAGGAAGCAGAATAAATTTATTTGGTAAGACACTAAGTTTTTGCTGTCCAGGCAGATTACTTAGAAAGTATTCATTCTGTGACCACCTTATCCTAGCACAGGAGTCTTGGAGTCAGGTGGCCACTGCTTCATCAGTTTTTAAGTGATGGACTCACACTTTGCAGTTTTGAGGGGCTTTGGACATTCCCATTAGCCACAGATCTATTATTCCTCTCACAAGAAGATGTTTTTAGAGTGGGGGGTGCCCTAATAGTTTTTTTTTTTTTAAAGTATAAATGCCATATTACATTATATTAGTTTCAGGTATACAATATAATGATTTGACTCTTGTATATATTGTGAAATGATACCACAATAAGTCTAGGTACTATCTGTCTTCATACAATTATAACATTTGTCTCCTGTGCTGAGAACTTTAAAGATTTACTCTCTTAGCAACTTTCAAATATGCAATATAGTATTATTAACTATCATCACCATACTCTACATAACATTCACATGATTTAGTTTATAACTGAATTTGTATCTTTTGACCCCTTTACCCATTTTGCCCATATCCACCTCCCCCTCTGTCAGAATCACTAGTCTGTTTTCTGTATCTACAAGGTTGGTTTTTGTTTGTTTATTTAGATTCCACATATAAGTGAGATCATAGGGCATTTGTCTTGCTCCTATTATACTTACCATAATACTCTCAAATTTCATGTTGTCACAAATGGCACAATTTCATTCATTTTATTTTTATGGCTGAATAATGTACATTTCCATTGTGTGGAAACAGATTGTTTCTATATCTTAGCTATTTTAAATAATGCTGTGATGAACATGTTGGTGCAATGAACTTATCTTTTTAAGTCAGTGGTTTTGTTTTCTTTGGATAAATGCCCAGAAGAATTGTTGGATCCTGTGGCAGTTCTATGCTTAATTTTTTTTTTTTTAAGGAAACTCCACACTGTTTTCCATAGTGGCTGCACCAATTTATATTTCCCACCAACAGAGCAAAAATATTCCCTTTCTCCACACCCTCACCAACACTTGTTATCTCTTATCTTTTTGATAATAGCCATTCTAACCAATGTGGCACGCTGTCTCATTTCAGTTTTGGTTTGCATTTCCCTGATGATTAGTGTTGAGTATTGCGGACACCGGCCAGCATTGTCCGTGCCATTATGGATGAATTAAAACATGCACGCTGACTACCAAGGCTGGTGGAGGAATAAGGATAATGGGCAGGCTTTTCTCTCAAGAGGAGCCAAAGTCTCGGGCTCCGCCATGACAGGCCTTTATTCTGATCATATCTCCTTACATTCCAAGATGGTTCTTCCTATGCCCATTACAACAAAGGAGCCACTGCCCCTCATTACATCACAGAAGAAGGATATTAGCAAATGAATAGGCTGGCAGTTACACTGGGCCCTGCAAGGCTCAGCATGGAAGTTACAGTAAGCTTTGGCAAGGTGAGGGAATTTTTAGCAAAGAGCAAACCTCAGAACAGCCTGAGAATATTGGCAAATCTGATTACCCACAAAAGAACCTATCTGTGGGCGTGGGTCCTGTGCATCTCCGAGTGGGAGCTGGGCCCACGCCACGCAGAAGGGTCCACCACAGTTGAGCACCTTTCTATGGACCTGTTGGCCATCTGTATGCCACCTAACGGCTTTTAATAGTCTGATTTGTTTTTACTTAGATTTTGATGTGCCATTGGTCAAAACAGTTCAGATTTTCATCCTAATTTACTGTACTTCTCCAAGTCCCCCAGATGTTTATGCTGTGAATTTACATGAAGATTTTTGTAAATTCCCTCCCAGCTGCCGTCTTATACTTTCCTTGGATTGGGGGTTACCCATTATTTCCCCTTGTTAAAATAATCCTCCTAATTCAAACAGATTTACTGTTTCTGTTAGGTTGTGCACATTCCTGAGACCTGCCAGGATCTCCTAAAGACACTTAACACTTTTAATAAGATCAGCCACAAACCCCAGTGTTTTGACCCACTAAGTCTCACCCTGAAAATCTGGAGTCTCCCACACCCCACCTTCCACCCAGAATGACAAGGACAGACAAATTAGAAGGGCTTACCCAATAAGGGGAACTAAGAATGAGAGAAGCTTACCAGAGACCCAGAGGGCGAGCGGCCCAGGGGGCAGTGAACAAAAGGGTCCTGTGGGTTTCTTCCCTGGCATCTAGGAGCAGGTCCCGGAGTCCTCTGCACCTGTCTCCGGTACTGTTTGGTCACCAACACTTTCAAATGGCAAAACTGAAACGATTTAGTGATGAGTCTGATGGCCTTTATTCAAAAGAAAACAATGTATAGACTGGGGGAGCATGATGCCTCACAAGCAGGGAGCACTGTCCAAGCGATGTTGAGCAAGAGTGAGGTTTAAAGAATCTTTGAGGAGAAGGTGGAAACAGCGTGACCGGCTAGCAGGCCCCATTTTCCTGAGTGAGGTCAACTAGCTAAAGCCGAGGGAGAGACTTGTGATTGGTTTCCATGACATGTGTATCCTGAAAGTTCAGGCTGATTTAGGTTTAGATTTGACAGGGACCAGGCTCCATTTTGTGGGTTCTAATATACGAATTAACTTTATTTGTATTGTAGATGTGAAAAGTGAGGGCAGGCTGGAGGATACAGAGTGAGGAGAGGAGAGGCTGGGAGGCTGAGGATATACTTACTTGAGGGAAAATGACATGCACCTGAGGACGCCACTTCCCCATGTTCCTCTCAACTTCAGCCATAGAAGAACTCTTTCACTAAGCTTGAGGCAAACCTCAAAGACATTGAAGGTTCAGTTCCAGAGCCACCCCCATCCTCCTCCCACAATAAAGCAAGCATGGCAATAAAGTGAGTCATAATCTTTTTGCTGATGGAGGGTCTTGCCTTTAATTTGTAAAAAATGCACCATTTGTGAAGTGCAATAAAGCAAAGTGCAGTAAAACTAAGTGTGCCCGTAAGAAATAGGAAGAAGCTCTAATGTCATTGATGAGATAAGATGGGTGATCAGTAAGAGGAACCAAGGAGAAGAAAGGTGAAATAAATAGAAACAAATGTTTGCCAGTCTGGAGGAAGAGTTTCAGATATTACTTAGCCTTTTTAAATAATGCATCTGCATACGTTTAAGTCAAGGACTCTTAGGATTGTTATTATACTTAGGCAGCATGGTGGTTCAAATACAAATTATCCTTGATGGATCTAACTATTTTTTGTGTGCTGGTTATTTGTGTATGGGTAGTTGCTAGGTTATTATGGAGAACTTCTACATTTAAAATGTTTCTCTAAATCATGTAAAGAAATACCCTAAAAAAATAGTGAGTTAAATCACTAATCCTTTTAATAGAGTGTTGATACAGAAGCTAAGGTAAAGAATAATAAAGGGAGTTTTTCAAAGGAGAATAAGATTACAATTCCTAAACCCTATTTTCAAAATATGACTATTATACAGAAACATTATGTCTTCTTTATTTCTGAGTCAAAAGTAGAGTATGAAATCTGTAAAAGAAGTGCTCAAATATAATAACAATAATAGAATAATTTAATTATTTTTCCTTAAATATAAGTAACCATTCAGAAACCCTTATAAACTGTATTGTTTTGTTTTGTACCCACTAGAATTAAATAAGTTTATAAAATCAGATTAACTTCATTTGAAAATATGGTAATTTGCCTTTATTATTTTACCCCAAACAACTGATGTTTTGTAGCAACTGGTTGTACATAAATTTTCAATGTTAAAATTATACAGACAATTACAGAAATCATCCAGAATCAAATCACAACTACCTAAGCTACTTAGTTAACTAATTATCCCAATAATAGACTTAAATTTTCACTTCCATTTGGTACTTAGAGCAAGGGTCTCAATTTTATTTAAAAAGAAACGTACATGAATCTGTTCCACTGTGCCATTTGCAAATATTAATTACAAAATATAATTTATAAAACCATTATTTCCTGCATTTATTTCACAAAAGACTGAAATTTTTGTGTTCTGTCCCATTTATTTGCAATTTTCTGCTAATCTTGGGAGATTCTTCTTAAAAAAACGACAAAAGTTCATGAGTTGTCTCCTCAATTATATTTAAAGGGACATTAATTCTCTGGAATCTGCATTTGTCTCTTTAAAGGACAACAGACTTGCCTCAAGTGTGAAATCATAAATTTGAAAGTTAAAAGGCCCCTGGGGTGCAGTTGTCCCAGGCGAGGAGGCCACTGACAGGGGCAGCAGATGAGAGGCCTCAGCACAAACATTGTCATGTGTGTCCACGTGAGACTCATGCAGCGATATTTAATTCTCTTCTTTTATGCTTGGGGTGGTTTGTCTTCTAGAAGAGAAGCAATTGTTATCAGTATGTAACTCAAGTCTCTGGGATGTGATTACATACTTAAGGCATGAAGAATTAGCAATGCTTTCAGCAGTCCCTGTGGACCCACTTAGGCCACTGTGACTAATCAAGAGGACTAACTGTCTTGGTTATAATCTTCATATTACATTCCGGAGGAGAGTCATCACTGCACCCTCAGTTTGGGGAGTTGTATTATTTATGTCAACAGTGAAGACTTCTACTAATACTAACTGGACAACTGTATACAGATGTGTCATCTAAGTCGGTTCACCCAGGGGGGTAAAAATGTGCCTGTGTCTCACCATTCATCCTGCAACAGCTGACAATTTGGCAGCAATCTATGTTATGCTGAGATCTCTTAACATCCCTCCTTGTATTGTTTCATAGAAATCTGTCTGAGGAATCCTATGATAGTAAAAAGAGGGCTGGGTTACCAAAACAATCATCTAGTGTGTGTCTATCATTAAAAAGAATCTTGATGATGGTATTTCTGGATGCATAAGAGAGGATTAGGAGGGGGGAAGTCAATGCCTGGGTGAAAAGTTTCATATACAATTGAAAGGCTTTGTTTCCATATGTTTGAAACATGTTTCTTTTTTTTCTCCTGTGGGAGGGTGTCACAGATTACCTTTGCACATTTTCAAACAACTGACATATATTTCAGAGATGGATCACTTAAAGCTCTCCTAATAAGGAAAGAAAAATCTGGTAAAACACTCTAAGAAGCAAGAGAATTAAAAAACTGGATGCCATATATAGAAACTTATAGTCTGCCTTTGCACAGTTTTCATTTTCTGTGTTTACTGGGTCTGCCTTGTGGGAATATCTGTCCATCTGACAGCCAGCATGATGTGTTTGTCCTGAGACACTGATTGCTGAATGCTGATGCGAGCATTCTGTTACTGTGTGTCCCTGCTGATCACACCAATGTTTTAATGTTTCATTGTTTCCAAATGTGCTTTCTTCATTCTTGGTGTATATAATCAGCCTTGTATTTATACAATTGCCTTCTTCCAGTATACCAAAAATGTATCACTATAATATTATTTAAAAACTCATTTCATGTCACATGAATATTAATTAGTCTGAGAAAAAAGAATATGGCTCTGATAGTTGTAAACAAATTTCATCTCAAGCCTCACCCACTCGTACCCAGGTTTGTGCATTGCAGCTCTTTTAGATTATCGGTAGAATTGGTTTATTCTTCTCTTTGTCATGAGCTTACATCATTATCATAGCTGAGTTCCATTTTAATCATTTGCTCAACAAAGTTATTACTGCATCATTAATATTGAAATCAGAATATTCAAAATAGCTAGGAATTCTCCAAATATTAAAGGAACACAATATGTAGAATCCCAAGAGGATCAAGAATATCATATCAACCATGTTGCATTCATTCAGATCCCCTCGTTGCTCTACTCATACTGTCTGTTATGTGAACCAGAAAAAAAAAAAAGATTTCCCAATAGTTAAATAAGAAATGGCTAACATTTATTAAGTGCTTAACATATCCCTGAAAGGTTTTATGTGCTTTATATGAATTGATTCATTTCATTCTCACAACAAGAAGTAGGTTGTAAACATTTCCCTCATTTTACTAATGAAGAAATTTGGGCCTAAAGAGGTTAAATAATTTACTCAAGATGACAAAACTAGTAGGTAGAAGAGATGGATTGTGAACCCAACCTGTCCGACTGCAAAACCTAAACCTTGACCGCTGACATATTGACTCTCCAATATGATCTGAAAGTATAGTAATAGCAGACACACTTATCCAGCCATGCCTTACATGTCTTTAAATAAAGATTTTGGAAGTGTTCTTATTAGGAAAAGAGTCTCCTTTTTATCACAAGATTTTATAATATTATTTTACATTTAGCAGGTACTTATAATATTTCTGTACTTTCCTCAGTTTCCTACATCTTTGATGATATTTTCCCTTAGAGTTTTTTCTTTTACACTTTAACCATATTTAGGCCACAAATTAGAAAGAATATCAAATTTTGTAGAATTGTCATTATAGAGTCATAAATAAGAAATTAAATTCTGAATTTCAAATCTCCAGTCCAATGCTCAGTGGTAGTAAAACCTTGGCCTAGTTGTTTCTATTTCTTAATTTCTAAGCCCTTACTTTTCCACCTGTGAGATGGGAATTAATAGTAGTATACTATAAATATTAATATTTGTACATTTACCTCATGATGGTTTGAGATTTAAATAAGATAATGCATATAAATAGCACAGTACCTGACACAGAGAAAGTAAATTGTAACTACATATTCCCATTTTTTGAGATAGTAATGGATATAATGTTTATGTTTAATACAACATTTATTTGCTTTGTTTCCTGCGGCGGGGGGGGGGGGGGTTGTACAGTTTTGGCAAGAAGGTAACCTTGAACATGAAATTTTTCAATTATTTTCAGTCCAGCATAAAAATAACATTAATAACAAAATACATTTTATAAGAACTATAAAGATACAAAGGAGAAAAATATCATGGATATTAATGTTAGGAATAGTGTTGGAAAATATATAATATCTTTATTTTAACTAAATTTTATTTTGAGTAGATAGTCATACCAAATTTTGTGTGATTTCTTGTAGGAAATGCAGGTTAAAGAGCTCATGTGGTTAGCAATTTTAGAGAAACAAAGCTACATGAAGCTGTGAGAATCATTAGATTAGAAGAACCTGCAAGGAAGCATGTAATGAGGGGATAAAAATATTGTATTTTACTACAACTAATAAATGACTTTCTTCTGACTGTCTTGTGCATCAAGAAAGCAGTGGATCCCACAGTAAACACTAGAGATAATAAAACTGCTTAATTGAACTACTTTTAAAAAACAATTTCTCCTGCCTCTGATGTCTCAATATTCATGGTGATTTACTTCCCAAGATGTCCAGTTCGTATTGTTTTTGCTGGATGATTGGAATAGAGAACCTTTCACTGTTGTTTGCTTCAGTTGAGTTGAGATGGAATGGTTCCAGTTGTGTAAACAGCTCTTGGTGATCTTCCAGCCTTCTTGCCAGTGCCCCATGGAGATGCAGTTGATTAAGCAGGGCATGGTGGGCAGGTGCTGCACACAATTCCCTCACAGTTCTCCCAGCCCCTTGTGGGCCTTAAGTCTGATTCTAGTCCTAGTTCTTTCAAGGGTTCAGACAACTAATTATAATTTACTTTGAGGTGATTTGGGTCATGTACACAAATTGCAGATAAAATTAAGTTAATAGAGTCCCTTTATTGTGTGCATGGCCAAAACCAGCTCTCTTGAGAGGAAAGACTAATTGACCAGTCACCTCATGCATTATAGGCTCAGATAGAGGGGCCTGAAGATAAGAGCAGTAAAACTAACAGTATCCAGTTACACAGAGGATCTGGCTCTCCTTTGGCCTGAAATTTATCAACCACAGCAGTTTTTATATCTATCTATATATTGGAGAAAAGCATTAGTGTGTGTGGTATGAATAGTTTTTTGAATATGACTGTAACAACAAAAGAGCAGTGAAAATTATTTGGGGACACTTGTTACTATTAACTAAACAATTTAACTTATTTTAACACATTTCAGGATACAGGGTTAAAAAACCCAAAGATAAAGACTTTTAGCCACTGTTCATATTTATGAATTTCATAACATTTTTCCCTTTGCTACAACTATTGTACTTACTTTCTTAGCTTCTTTTGTTTACTTTTCTGCAATACTGTAATTACATTTTTAAAAAGGAAATAAGAAATAATACGGTAGAGAAAAATGAATATTATGCAATTTACTGCTTAAGTATATAAGGAGATATTTCATAGGAGATATTTCATAGGTATAGGAGATATTTCAGTAGCCTCACTTTAAAAGCAGATTTCTAACACCTGCTAGGACACTGGTTCCTAATTCTCCAGTTACTGATTAAAGTGACTTGGAGAGATGACTAAACTCCCACTTCAGATCGATTAGTCAGTTTTTAAAGAATTACTCCTGGATAAGAGTATTTTTTTTAAAGCTCTTCAAATTATTTAAATGTAGAGTCAGATTTGAGATACACACCTTTATGGAAATTAATACATGTTTACTGTATGCTAGATATGGTTTTAAGGTACTTCAGATTTTGCTTTCTCTAACTTTATACCTGTCATCAAAAAATAAGAATTATTTAATCAAGTTAGAGGTCTCAAAATTTAACTTTATGATTATTTTATAAAAAACAAGATACTTTTGACTTATTAACTTCAGTAATTCTAAGATTTTTAAAATTGTATTTGTTGTACATTGAAACATGCATAGAGAAAAGCACACACAAAAAATGTAGGACTCCATTTCATTTTTCTGTGCATGGTCAAAAGAATAGTTGTAAGACAAATTTCATATGCATACCCCAGGTCAAGAAATAGAAATTTGTCATCCACATCCCGGAATTGTATTAGTATATAAGAAATATTTTCTTTAAGTGGAATTTGTGTGTCAAAAAAAGTTTACATTTAAATTTTCTTATTTTTTAAAGTTGTACCTAAATAGATTTATCTTAATGTTTTTTGAATGAGTAATAAATTCTCTAAATAACTTTACATGATAGAGTCTTCTAGAAAAGATAGATTCATGGACTAGGATAAATTTAGAAAAGACAAATAAATGTTTAAGTTTCTCTTTTAAACAATATTCACATTAGATCTACTACCATAATCCACTGGGGAATTTTCTGAAATTATTCAATATTTAATGTCCTATTTGGCTATTCATTGTTAACATATCAGTTTAAAATTTTAAAGTGTATTAGGCTTCCCTGGGCAATGTTATATTACATAGCAATTGAAAGATGGCATCATTTTTCTTTTTTAAAGTGATATGTTTATCTCTTCTGCAAAGATGATCAAAACTTATGTAAGATTTTCTCTATATCAATAGAATAATCATTTTATTGTAT
Organism: Anoura caudifer; assembly: GCA_004027475.1. Classification (NCBI taxonomy): domain Eukaryota; kingdom Metazoa; phylum Chordata; class Mammalia; order Chiroptera; family Phyllostomidae; genus Anoura; species Anoura caudifer. The sequence goes on from PVKU01002405.1 coordinate 166,867, forward strand.
TTTTGTTTCTATTTTAGACATTTTTATTATTAGCATAACAAAAATGACATATTAATTTTAACTAAAACTGCTTACATAGACATATAAACATTATTATATATTGTCATAACACTAATATATAATACATGTTACTATGATATATTACACATAATATATACCACATATCATGGCAGAATAAAAAATATATATATAGTTTAAAATTGGATTTATAAATCAATTGGTAAGTTTTTACACAAATACGCTTCAGACACCAAGGTGATTGTAAGTGAATTCAATCACACCAATTTAAACTGCACTCTTAGTACCACTGCCTGGTCAAGCTGTTTAGCCTTATTAAAATGCCAGACAGCGTTTCTTTTTCCTTCTCTTAAATGAGGTCATTTCTGTGTGCTGGGAGTGAATAAGGACCTTTGGACACTAGTGACAAAATTTTCTGTTTTCCACTCCCTAATAAAAGAAATATATTTCCTTTTCATTTTACTGCTAGAATTTGGAGCAAAGAATGAGAGAAACTGTCAGATTTTCCACTCTCTATAATGTTCTTGACCAGGAACAGAAGAGAATATTGTCAAATAACTTTTTTTTTCCAAGGAGGGTCAACTTGTCTTGAGTGTTTTCTTAGGAATTCAGACTTAGAATTCCAGTCCTGCATATACAGCCCACCTAGACCCTAAACTTAAACTCCAATCTCTCTCCAGGATGAAGTACTTTCCACATGAAACGTATGGTACTGTTCTTTATGAAGTTTTCAGCACAAGTCTTTCTAAATAAGACAGAAATAAGGCTTTCTGGTGGTGTCTGGAGAGATGGAGGAGTAGATTTTGCTGATGGTCATTTCCTATCACTTGTATTAGGTGATGTATTTCTTTGGCCAAATTATTCTCTAATGCTAAATAAATCAGCCATAAGTCAGTAACTAATAGAAATAATGTGCTATCATTAAACCTGGCTCTATAATAAGTTTCTCTGGATTTCAGCACCCATCATTTAAACTATAAAGTGTTTTACCATTAAATATTTACTTCATTTCCCACATGCGGAAATAGTGACAATAGAGTGTATTTTGAGAATGGAACATGGAATTTCTGATAGGCTGTACATTTTCTTCATTATTTACATTTGGCCTCAGCAACAGCAATGAACTTTTAAATAAGAACCTTGACTTCAATGGATTTGGCAATGGAGAATAAAATAAATATCATGGGTGTCTTCTGGAAATCAAATCAAACACTCCAGTAAAATAATCACTATTTCATTCTTCCATTATAAAAATATCTGACTGTTGATGAATATTTTTCTACATGTTAGAGACCAAATTTCTACTTTAAAAGAGCTTTTAGTGCTTTAAAAACTATTTCCATCCAGTTCTTTAGAGTATTAGGGTGACAAGAGATGGGGTGTAGAATCAACCTTTGAAAAGAATCAGTTTTCTTTCTAACAGTACAAAAATCTTCAACATAAAAAATAAAACCGTGTTATTCAGTAATTTTCATGACCCAGCACATGCTTGAATGACCCTTGACCACAGTAAAACTTTAGAATTGACATAGCAAGGAAAAAAATTTTTTGAAAAGAGGCTGTTATCAATAAGCAAAGAATTTTGATTTAAAGAAAATATACTCTGAGTAGTAAAGGTCTCTGTAAAACAAACCAGAGTGTGTCTTTCTGCAGGAAAGGCTTCCGATTTAGTCTTTTGTTTGGTTCAGGGATTTTTCTATATATGTCTTATTTATACAGCCATAGAAACCTAGCAAGAAAGTAGATCTGATAGGATCATGGAAATAAACCATGATTTTGTAGTCCTTATAGGGAAAAAATATTAATGTAATTTTTCAGTGTGTTGAGAATAGAATTGATATGATCTTCAGGAGTTCAAAAATATATGTGCAAAAGTAGGTTTTCAGTTGTGAGTATGTGCAAAAGAGTTTATTCTTATATTAGTTATGTATTAATTATTGTATTATTTATTAGTATTATTTATCTTTTGTTTAAAGATTCTATTTATTTATTTTAGAGAGAGGGCAAAGGAGGGAGAGAGGGAGGAAGAGAAACATTAATGTATGGTGGTGTCACACGCCCCCTACTGGGGACCTGGCCTGCAACCCAGGCATGTGCCCTGACTGGGAATCGAACCAGCGACCTTTTGTTTCACAGGCTGGCACTCAATCCACTGAGGCACACCACCAGGGCTATTATTATTATTATTATTATTATTATTATTATTATTTTGTATTTTTACTTATTATTTATTTTTTAGGTAATGATGGCTGTTAATGTAATCTACTTTTGCCCACCCCTATATTTACAGAATCTATAAACAACATACATGCTCAGAGGTCTGTCCGAAAAAGTCCAGCCATTGTTAATATAATGAGAACAGTTTGTGCCACATCAATGTAACCAGGCAGTGTGGACTGGGTGGACTGAAGAGTGGACTAGAAAGCACATGTATGAAAAATGACAACTCCACAGCACTAGTCATGGGGACAGTAGACACCATTGAGTGAGCATGTGTACTGTGTACCATACAATTTAAAATATTTGAGCAAGACTTCCTGTCAAGATGGTGGCATAGGCAAACATGGCTTACCTCTTCACACAACCACATCAAAATTACAACTAAAATATAGAACAACCATCACTCATAACCATCAGAAATCAAGTATAATTGAAGTCTGACAACTATGGAATTAAAGAAACCACATCCATCCAGACTGAGCCACAGAGCTGGCAAGCTGGTGCCATATCTGAGACTCCATCAACCTGGCTAACACTGTCTGATCCACCCTGGAGATCCCCAGATACTTGGCCCCACCCAACTTACAGGCCCACCTAAGCTTCTTTTCTGTATGAATGGCTGGTCTTAGCTTATACTGCACAACTTCCAAAATCCTCTCAAACAAGCAACAGTTGGCCTCAGTGAGCCCCAGGCCCAGCACTAGCAGCAGCCAGCCTAGATTCACAGCTAGACTTTGCCTGGGATTCTCCAAGCCCAGCACAAGTAGCAGCCATCTCAGATTGCTTTATAGCTCAGGCAGGGTAGCCCTGGGCAGAATGTAGGTGGATGCTGGCCTTAGCTTGTACCACCTGGGAAAACCCAGAGCCTGCACACCCAGTGGACACCTACAGACCACATCAGAACACCACCACCCTGCTCCTGCACAGCTGATCCTCCACAGAGGGCAGAGGTTGGTGGTAAGTGGTCACAGCCAATGCTGGCAGCTGACTGGCCTGTGTAAATCCTTCCCATTGATCAGCCAATAAGAAGAGGATATACTCAGGTCACAAAAAGAGTACACCTTGAGTACCCAGCTTGGGTGATAGGGGAGGCAGTGCCACTATCACCAATTACATTAGGCCACATTACAAAGACATGGTGTCAAGCAGCTTTACCTAGTACATAGAAACAAACACAGGGAGACTGAGAAAGAAACAAGGCCCAAATGGAAAAGCAGATTAAAACTCCAGAAAAAGAGCTAAACAAAGTGGAGATAAGCAATCTGTCGGGCCCAAATGGAAAAGCAGATTAAAACTCCAGAAAAAGAGCTAAACAAAGTGGAGATAAGCAATCTGTCGGATGCACAGTTCAAAACACTGGTTGTAAGGACGCTCAAGGAACTTAGTGAGGACCTTCACAGCATAAAAAAGACCCAGTCAGAAACAAATAGTTCACCAATTGAAATAAAGAACAGTTTATAGGGGAACAACAGTACAGTGGATGAAGCTGAGAATCAAATTAATTTTTTGGAATATAAGGAAGCAAAAAACAACTAATCAGAACAAAAAAGAAAAAAGAATTAAAAAAATGAGGATAGTATAAGCAGCCTCTGGGACTTCAAGAGGTTCAATATTTGTGTCGTAAGATTGCCAGAAGGAGAAGAGAAAGAGCAAGAAATTGGGAATCTATTAAAAAAAATAATGAAAGAAAACTTCCCTAATTCAGTGAAGGAAATTGACATGTAAGTTCAGGAAGCACAGAGAGACTCAAACAAGATGGATACAAAAAGGCCCACTCCAAGACACATCATAATTAAAATGTCAAGCTTAAAGATAAAGAGAGAATGTTAAAAGTAGCAAGAGAAAAAAGTTACCTACAAGGGACTGCGCATAAGACTGTCAACCGATCTCTCAAAAGAAATTTTGCAGACTTGTTGGGAACCGCCCTGCCTGGTTTCAGGAGCTGTAACACCCCCATGGATAAGGCTGAGTGAGTGACCTTCAGATGGTAAGCCACTAAGGAGACAAAGCTTATCTCCCTGGCAGGAGCACAGCTTCTGCTCCTTCTGCTTCATCTATAACTGGCCCCCAATGCCTGGTGGGTTAGCCAATGATAGGAAGATTCCCCAAGGGGAAATGACCTAAGATAGGCACAATCACATGGAGGTCCCAAAAAAAGGACTTCGGGGGCTACAGCAAAAGGGGGTGATGGACCCTCGCCCCTCAGCTATCCTGACATAGCCTGAGTCTTCATTCTGTCTGCGAGAAGTCTCCTAAGATCTTGGTTGCCTTGGTTACCCTGCCTGACTTAAGCCTGAGACAATGCCTTAAACCTGAAACAATGCTGGTGGTGGGTGCAGCCCTGTGCTGGAAAGGGTGGATTCCCTGGGTGATCAGGCCTGAGAAAGAATACATAAAATCCTGTGAAACCTGCCTTGCTAAGAATGCTCTCAATTAAATGATAAGGGTCCCAGCAGGAAATGAGTTTTGTTCCCCAAAGTTTTGTAGCTCTTTAGCTAACAGATCCTGATTCAGAATAGGCCCTTGTAGTTCTCTGTATGCTATCTATTGTTTGATCCTTACTGCCTGACAATGATTAATGAACTTTACCTGTATTCCTGTGCAAATGAAACCCAATAAAGGCCTGTCATGGCAAGGGCACAGGGAGCTCTCCTCTTGAGAGAGTGGCCAGGCCACTCTGAGGTGCTCTCCCCTTGAGGGAGTAGCCATGCCGTCCCTTTCCCTCCACAGGACTGGGTAGTCTGTGTGAATTTATCTCGTATTTCATCCATAATGTCACGGACACTGCAGGCCAGTTCACGCCTCCCAGACTGGAAGGGATTGGCAAGAAACATTCAAAGTTATGAAAAGTAGGAAACTATAGCCAATATTGTTCTACCCAGCAAAGCAATTATTTAGAATCAAAGGGCAGATAAAGAGCTTCCCAGACAAGAAAAAACTAAAGGAGTTCATCATCACCAAACCATTATTATTATAAAATGTTAAAGGACCTTATTTAAGAAAAAAATCAAAACTATGAACACTAAAATGGCAAAAGTACATACCTTACAACAATTGAATCTGAAAAACAAACTAAGCAAAATAGAACAGACACAGAAACATGGATACAGACAGCCAGATGGTTGTTTGATGGCTGCCAGATTGGAGGGGGGTTTAGAGGAATAGGTGAAGAGGTGAGGGGATTAAGAAGTACAAATAGGTAATTGCAGAATAGCCATGGGGATGTAAAGTGCAGCATAGGAAATGGAGTTGCCAAAGAACTTCTACGCATGACCCATGGACATGAACAATGGTGGGGGGGAACAATAGTGAGGGAGTGGGTGGTGGGGGCGGGGAGGGAGGCAACGGACAAAAAATTGGGACAACTGTAATAGCAAAATCAATAAAACAGAATTAAAAAAAATGACTGAGCAAGTATAGCAACAAATCTGCATCAAATTTTGGGTTAAGCTTGAACATTCCTCTGCAGATACTATTCAGATGATTCAGAAGGCCTCAGCTATGGGCAACTGGCGATTGGCAGCCACATCACAACAATGTGCCAATGTGCCCACTCATGCATCATATTTCATGCAGAGATTTTTGGCAAAATATCAAATCACCCAGGTCACTCAGCCCTGCTACAGCCCAGATTTGACACACTGTGACTCCTGGCTTTTCCCAAAACTAAAATCACCTTTGAAAAAGAAGAGATCTCAGGAAATCTCAACCATAGATGAGATTCAGGAAAATACAATGGGGCAGCTGATGACAATTGGGAGAACTGTGTGAGGTCTTAAAGTGCCTCCTTTGAAGGGTACCTAGGTGTCATTGTCCTGTATACAATGTTTGTTTATCTTGTATCTTCTTCAATAAATATCTCTATTTCTTGTAATGCATGGCTGCATACCTTCTGAAGAAAACTCACATGTATATACAAACATATGAGTGTGTGTATATATACCTTTGACCTTTGAACAGCATGCGTTTCAATTGCACAAATCTACTTATACATGCATATTTTTCAATAAATACCTGTACTGTTTTAATCCACTGTTGGGACTGTATGCACAGGGTTGACTGTATACATTGATCTATACCATTTTATAAATATCAGGGTCTTGAGCCTCTGAAGATTTTGGTATCTGGGTCGGGGAGAGGTCCTGGAACCAATTCCCCATAAATACTAGAAGACAGCTTAATTTGGGAGAAGTCAAAATGTAAATGTGGATTTTCAAATGCATGGGGGGTGAGCACCCTTATCCTCTGCATTGTTCAATGGTCAAGTGTATATATGCAATGGTATGCATATAATGAATTTATAATTAATTTAGAACCAAGTACTTCACCTTTACTGTCTAGCAGAGATAAGCCTTCTTATATTCTACAGTCTTTTTTTCCCATGATTCGTTCCTTCTTCTCCCATTAATTCTCATTTTCATTTAGAAAAAGAAAAGCACATTTTCACTGGCAGTGATTGTGCCTCCCTGGGACCAACAACGCAGGGTCTTACCTGCAACACTCACTCACCCAGAGTCTTATTTGTGTTACTTTCCAAGTTGCCTCTCCAAGTAGGACTGGGACTTAAAATTATGAAATGTCAGTGTTCATAGATATGAGGGACCACCTGGTTCTGTTACTATTTTGGGGGAGCAAGATTTGGCACTTTTACAGGATAAGCTGTTGCCTTATGGTTGTGCCCACCTCACGAGCAGTGGCTCTATGTCAGACCATTTCTACACTCGCAGAAAGATTAAAGTCTAATGTTTTTCTTGGAAAAAGCAAGAACAGTTATCATTATAAATTACAAATTCCCAAAGGGAAATAAAGGAAACTCTGTTGTGTTTGCCATAATATCCTCAGAGCCTAGTACAGTGTCTGACATACAGGGTGTATTCAGTGAATGTTTGTTGAATTAATCATAAATGCATGAAAATAAAAAGTCCACAGGGTAGTTATGATTCATTCCATTTTACTTGCCTGTCTCAATATATACCTTAGCATTTTATCTTTGAGCTTATTATACCATTAAAAGTAGTATAACCATCTAAAAAATAATGGTATATACCTATTCACTGTTTAGCCACCTTAATAAAATCTAACTGGACTAAGAAAATTTAGATATCACTGCTATCTTGAGTCATGGTATATTATCTGAGCTGTTATACTGTCACTTTTCAGTTTTTGCACTGCAAACATATTTTCCTGTACAGTTTTATCATAGCTATTTGTATACTAGTCTAGCATTAATTTAATTTTTTTTTTAATTTTAAATTTAGAGGGGAAGGGAAGGAGAGAGGGAGAGAAATATCAATGCGTGTTTGCCTCTCATGCGTCTCCTGCTGGGAACTGTCTTGCAACCCAGGCATTTGCCCTGACTGGGAATTGAACCGCGATCCCTTGGTTCGCAGGCCCACGCTCAATCCACTGAGCTACACCAGCCAGGGTAATTTAATTTTTTACATCAGACCATAACTGAACTATGACTGCCTTATAACTGCTCCATCTTAGGAGTTCTATGACATTAAAAAGTCTATAAAATTAGTTAACATGTCAATTTGATTAGGGTGACCCATTGAAGAAACATCTTCAAGTAAGTCAACTACAATCTATGTGTGTGTGTGTATACACATATGTATATACATATACATATGCATATACATATACACACATATGTACATATATAGAGATTGTATAAAATAATTTCCCTAGATATCTTACTTGCCATGTTTAAATTGGAATGCTTTATCTAAGAGAGAATGATATTGTAGCTTGAGCCATCTCTGTGCCTGAATATGCTGGTGACTACGTTTCCTATGAGCCTTTGTAGCTGCTGAACAAAATACCTGACTGTATAGTCAGTCCCATGGACCCTAATTTCCAAATTAGCCTCTGAACTCAGACTTCTGCTTAGAGACTTTAAGATTTTAGTTCAATAATTTTGGCTGACATTCTATGAGTTTTACAAAATAAATGTATGGCTACAAAACCCATTTTGGAGACCACCAAGCTAGAGTTTGCTTACAACTTAGTCCCAACAGAAGTAAATAACTGTGTGTTAAGATTTGTAGTATTTTTTGGAGCTCACCGCTCTCATATGTTTTTGGTTTATGTAACCACCCATGCCATTAGAAACAGTGAAATACAAGGTTAAAATACCCAGAAGTGATGAGAATTGTAGTCATAATAGAGTCAGGATATTTTTAGGAACATGTCAAAATTCAAATAGCAAATAAAGAATTTTAATAAGGTAAACCGCACGGAGTGGTACCATGGCTATCATAGCAAATCAGACTCTTTTGAAAATGTTTACATTAACTTTTCATTGCTATCAGATTTTGCATTTCTATTGAAAATTCTGCATTAAACTTGGAAATGTATTCTAGTCTACATTTCACAGTAGATTTGTCTGCATAAATAGAAACACTAGGTGGATAGAGTGAGTAGTAAATTTATTTCTTGATACTTTCTTTTTTTCTGCCTGTAGTTTAGCTTATTTGAAACCCATCGAATATCATGCATACCATTAGATCTGACAAACTTCTCTCCCTTTTTCCTCCAGGAAGACTGTTTCTGTTCTTGCTAGTATGTCACTTTAATCATCACTAGAATGAGAGAATTTCAAATAATTCCTTATGTTGTTTGTGGTTTCTCTATTGCAGATAAATATTACCTTATCAGTGAAAGGCTTAGTAAGAGCTACTGGAATCACTTCCACATTTCAAGTAAGTATTTAGGGAAAGAGTTTGCTTTTGTAACTCTGAAAGTGACTAGTTTCATTATTTCTGATTTTATATTCTTTATTTAAGAATTTTCAGCTTGGCTCTGGCTGGTGTGGCTCAGTTGGTTTACTGTCATCCCACAAACTGGAAGGTTACCAGTTTGATTCCCAGTTAGGGCAAGTGCTTGGGTTAGGGATTCAGTCCTTGATTAGGGCGAGTACTGAAGGCAATCAATCAATGTTTCTTACATTGATGTTTCTCTCCCTCTTTTTACCCTCTTCCTCCCTTCTCTAAAATAAATAAGAAATATGTAAAAAAAAAAAAAGAATATGCAGCTTGAACAGGGACTCAAAATCCATTGCAAATTTTATACATTGACAAAAATCAATAGTTTAAAATAATCGTTGGCCCTTTGAATAGGAAGAGATATACAGGATCATTTAGTGCAAACCTCCAAATTTTCAAATGAAGAAAAACACTGCCAGCCCTGGCTGGTGTGGCTCAGTGGACTGAGCACCTGCCTGCAAATCAAAAGGTCGCTGGCTCAGTTCCCAGTTGGGACAAACACCTGGGTTGGGAGCAGGGTCCCCAGTAGGGGGCAGTGAGAGGCAACCACACATTAATGTTTCTCTCCTTCACTTTCTCCCTCCCTTCCCCTCTTAAAATCTTATAAAATCTTTGAAAGAAAGAAAGAAAGAAAGAAAGAAAGAAAGAAAGAAAGAAAGAAAGAAAGAAAGAAAGAAAGAAAGAGAGAGAAAGAAAGAAAATCACTGCAAGACAGGTTAGATGATTTTTGTGACTTGCTTAAGGGAAGTGAGATATGGCAGAGGGAAGCCCAGAATTTAGGTCTCAGGATGACATTCCAGTGTGCTCCTACTTCATCATGTTACTTTCACATAGCCGTGCATTTAAACTACAGGTGCTACTTGATAGGATACAAGGCATACAGGATATTCCTTCCCTCCTCCCTTCCATTGTAAAATTCAAGATGTTAAGAGTGACATAAGCCCCTCTGAGTAGGGTTTACTCCAATCTTAGTCCAACTTTACAGTACTTCGTTACTCAGTCCCAGAGTTAGAGTATCATTCTCTCTTATCTCAGTATTATCAGCACCTTGCACAATTATCCCATTTCTTGTCTCAAATGTAGAATTCATTGATGAAGTTTCTCTATAATTTGGAATGTGAAAGATCAAAGACTTCTTTCTTGCTTTTTAGATACAATTGAATAATTGTATAATATTGCAGTTGTCCCACTTTGAAAAAATGCAACTCCATTTCATTGCTACTGCACCTCACCTTTTTAAAATAACTACTGAAGTAAAAATCTATTTAGAATATGGAAGTTAGAATAGATAATGTTTTTACCAAGGTTTACCACAAATCTTTTTTAAAGCTGCTTACCTAAGATTATCATAGGCATCTGATTGAAAATTGCTGTTTTCCAAAAAAGGTAAATAGTACCTGTTTGGACAGGAGCAGAGCATAACTATTTTTCCCCCTGAGGACAAATGCGAAAAGATCCTGGAGAGATCCATGAACGCCAGCTCAAGACTTGTGAAACATCTGATTAATGAGAGGAAAGTTTGGTGGCCATTGGCAGAAAATGAAAAATTGAAAGAGTGCACCTTGAGCATTAGTTGATGGATGCCAACAAGGGTTCTTGTTTTAAGATAAGAACTAGCTTTAAGAACTTTAAGTTCTTTAAGACATATACTTGTTTTAAGACTAGTTCCAGTGCAATGGTACTGCCATTCCTCACTACGCTATTCCTTTTCTTTTTTAAAAAATATATTTTATTGATTATGCTATTACAGTTGTCCCATTTCTCCCCCATCACTCCCCTCCACCCTGTATAACTCCTCCCATCCACATTTCCCCCCTTTAGTTCATGTCCATGTGTCATAAGTTCTTTAGCTTCTACTTTTCCCACACTATTCTTGCCCTCCCCCTATTTTCTACCCACCGTCTATGCTACTTATTCTCTGTACCTTTTCCCCCTCTCCTCCTCCCACTGCCCTGTTGCTAATCCTCCATGTGATCTCCATTTCTGTGTTTCTGCTCCTGCTCTAGATGTTGGCTTACTTTGCTTTTGTTTAGGTGTGGTTGTTAATATCTGTGAGTTTGCTGTCGTTTTACTGTCATATTTTCTATCTTCTTTTTCTTAGATAAGTCCCTTTAACATTTCATATAATAAGGGCTTGGTGATGATGAACTCCTTTAACTCAACTTTATCTGAGAAGCATTTTATCTTCCCTTCCATTCTAAATGACAGCTTTGCTGGATAGAGCAATCTTGGATGTAGGTCCTTGCCTTTCATGACATGGAATACTTCTTTCCAGCCCCTTCTTGCCTGTAAGTTCTCTTTTGAGAAATCAGCTGACAGTCTGATGGGAACTCCTTTGTAGGTGTCTGCCCCCTTATCCCTTGCTGCTTCTAGAATTGTCTCTGTCATTTTAATCTTGGCTAACGTAATTATGATGTACCTTGGTGTGTTCCTCCTTAGGTCCACCTTCTTTGGGACTCTCTGAGCTTCCTGAGCTTCCTGGAAGTCTATTTTCTTTGCCAGATTGGGGAAGTTCTCCTTTATTATTTGTTCAAAGTATTTGTTCAAATAAGTATTATATGTTCAAATAATTATTTGTTCAAAAAACTTGTTGCTCTTCCTCTTCCCCTCCTGGTACCCCTATAATTTGGATGTTGGGATGTTTAAAGATGTCCTGGAGGATCCTAAGCCTCACCTCACTTTTGGAATTCTTGTTTCTTCCTTCTTTTCTGTTTGGTTGTTTCTTTCTTCCTTCTGGTCCACTCCATTGATTTGGGTCCCATTTTTCTTCCCATCACTATTGGTTCCCTGTGCGTTTTTCTTCATTTCACTTATTGTAGCCTTCATTTGTTCAACTAATTTGTGATCAAAATTAACAAATTCTGTGAGCATCCTGATCACCAGGGCTTTGAACTGTGCATCTGATAGGCTGTCTATCTCTTGTTCGCTTAGATGAATTGGCTTTGGAGCTTTGATCTGTTCTCCCATTTGAGCCAGTTATGGTTTATTGTTTTGTTTGTTTGTTTGTTTTGGTCTGGTCCCAGGTGTTACATATGAGGGGCGGAGCCTTAGGTGTTCTCCAGGGCAGGACAGCCCAGTTACTGGGTAGTGATGCTGTATGTGGGGGGTGGGGGCCAAGAGGCAACAATGGCGCTTGCTCCGCTCTCTCTTGGATTCCAGTCCCTTCTACTGCTTCCCCTTTGCCTGGATTATCTGTGTTTGAATGTGGGACTGCCTGGTCAGCCAGCCACCTTGCCCAGTCTCACTGGGTCTGCCCATTGCCAGCCTGTGCCCGGGGTCCACTAGCCACCACCTGTGCACCTGGGATCTGCCAGCCTCTGCCTACGTGCCCAGGTCTGTCAACCTCCACTTTTTCCTGCCTTGACTCTGCCCCTCTTACAGGTCTAGATGAATGGTTGTCGGACTTCTGTACAGTTCAATTTTCTATCAGTTCTGATTGCTTTCTTGTCTCTAAATCTTTGTTTTCCTTAATTTTGGTTGTGTGAGGAAGCATAGTGTGTCTACCTACACCTCCATCTTGGCTGGAAATCCAGATACCTATTCCTTTTCACTATTTTAATTTTCAGCCCATCAAGGCTGACTCTTACTCCCAAATGGCTTAGGTATAAATAGAATAATTTCCTTACATGAAGCTGAAAGAGAAATAGTGTATCAATACAAAAATAACAAAGAAATAAATATGACATTTATATAACTGAGCTTTTAATACAAAGTATTCTTATTTTTTGGGTGCTATTATAGCTGACTTAGTACTAAAAAAATCAGAGCTTCCTTTTTAGGTTTCTCATTTTTTATGATTTAGACCTGTCATATATGCTAATTTAAAACTAAGAATTCGAGACAGATACTAGAAGCCATGTAAACCTAGCCATTTCTTGGGTAGTGGGCTGGGATGAGAGTAAAAGGCAGAAAACTGTATTTGAACAATAATTAAAATTTAAAAAAAAACCCTAGCCATTTCTGTTTAAATATTATATTAGTAATATACATCATATTTCATACCTTTAAAGTTTATGGCAGGGGGAATTGTTCTCCTTTATAGAAGTTACTTTGTTCTTCTTCTAAATTGTTCTAGAACTAATTTATTTATAATTTACTCATTCGCATAAAACTAATACATGACTTATAGACAAAAGCCAGGCACTGTCTCAGAAAAGTAACAAAATTCTGTAATTCTAGTTCTAAGCTCCAGTTGAAATTTTCCAAGACATTTCCTTTTTAATAGCCTATTATCCTCTTTGGGTTCCTGATTTTTGTAACAATGGTACCCTTACCTTACTTCTAGCCACACACACTGAATTCTTGAAATAGCTGTAATTTTCTGGCCTTCCTTCCCCCCCCCCCCATAGTCACTCAGTAAAAGCATCATCATGTCCTCTTAAAATAGTCCTGTTCCATAATTATGACCATATTTTAGACTTATTCCGAGACCTCCTCATTGACTTTCTTGTTGCTACTCTCACCTTCTTCATTTTATCTTACACACTAGAGCCAAATGAGTCTTCCTTGGCACTCTGGAATGATGTCAAACACATATAAGCTCAATAATTTCATAATGCCCACAATTTCTCTTTGCTTAAACAATTTTAATAGCTTCACAGTAATTCCTAAATAAAAATTTTAGACTGACATCCAGAATCCTCCCTATTTTGATTCCACTCCTATCTCACCCAGCATAACTTAGGGTACTCCCCTATTTCTGCTGCACCTGTGTAATCAACCTTCAGAGCTCTAATCTTGCCAGCCACATTCCTGATTTTGGTTTCATGCTGTATTTTTCTTTTGTTTTGGAAAGTTTTCAACTCTTTTTCAGCTACTTAAATTTGATCTACTTTGCAGTGTCTATTTCAAGGTCTGTGAGAGTTATATAATTATTAAAAGAGTCCACATTGTTTGAATTCAAATCCACTTTCCAGTCCAGAGAGTCTTAAAAGTTAAGCTTAAGTGACAAAAATCTACAAATGTAAAGTAGCTTTAAAAAGTGAAGATTTATCCTCTCTCATGCTGCATGTCCATAGCAGATTGGCTAGGGGTTTGAATCTGTTTCTTCTGTTCTTAGTGACACTCAGACTGGTCGACAGCAACGGTGTGTGACAGTATGAAGGGAACACAGAAACTGGCTTTTAAAGTCTCCTACCCCTCACGTGGCCATGCTCAACTTCGGGGGGTACAGGAAAATACCATGATTGTGGAACTAGGAAAACTAGAGCTTTTGACAACAGCACTAGTGAATACAATATTCCCTAAGCCATAGTGCTTCTTTTTACCATGGGAAAAACATATCTGTTCTAAAGGGTTGTTTTGAATTTTAAATGTGGTTCTATAGATGGAAAGAAGGGTTCTATGGAAAGTAACTTCACAGGGTGATCTGATCATAAATTCCTAACTGGGCAGGTCATAGTAGCTAGTCATGCCCTAGGCATATAACTTCTTAGTAGAAGGTTTATCTTTGCCTAAGTAAACCCTGTCTATTGTTTCTGTGCATCTAGATTAACACACCTTTGAAATAAGCATACCCACCCTCAAGAGAGCACATAATCTTGTTAGCTATCCTGCAATCCAATCCTGGCCTTGCTGGCAATGTAATCTTCCTTATATTCCCTTCTTAATTTCAACTGCATTAAAGAAACAGCAAACTAGTAAATTCTCCTAGGAACTTAGTCTGTTGAGATCTTGCTTCCAGGTGTATCCTCTTTCTGGCTCAAATAAATTTTCATGAAACTTCTCTAAGGCTTGGGCGTTCTTATGTTGACGGTTATATAGAAAGTGCTTGGTAAAAGTAGGACACCATGTGTTGCTAAATAAATGTTAGTTTTTTTCAGTTCCTGTGAAGTCTTACAGAATTAATACAGTGCCTGTCTTGGCCTGCTTCCCCTGGAGAGTGCAAGTTAAGACATTGACTTTTGTATAAGTAGTTTATATGGGGACGTGATTCCAGGGAACAAGAATGGGGAAATACAAAATGTGAAACTGGAGAGGAGAAAGCCAATCATATCAAAGGTGTGTTAGTGAGCTCATTACCATGTGGGCAACAGAGGCTGAGTCCCACAAGGGCAATAAGAACTGTCCACTTCAGGGGAAGGAAAGAGTATTTATCCTCAGGCTTTCCTGTTCCATTGATCAAGGATTGCCTCATGGTGCACTAGGTCCTTATTTTTCAGGTTCATGTATAAAAAGTGACCAATGGGGTCTCACAGGCTTATTAGAGAAGCTATAGAACAGAAAGCAAGAGATACAGAATGTAGCTGAGAGAGCAAAATTAGAGAACGGGGTTTGGGCCCACACTGAGGAAACTGAAGATGGAACACAGGAGGTATCCAATACAGTTGGACAATTTGTATTGGTAGTGTCCTAAAATGTAGTAGTTTCATTTTTTAGATTTATAATCATATTCATCAAGCTTATAGAGATTGATGTTGATAATGTGAAATAGTGTTTAATTAATCACAATAAAAATGAAACTCATGTTTTAGGGGACATTTCCTATCTTTGGCTACATTCCATTACTTTCATCCTGGTTTTAGTTGAGGCAATTAAATATTCCCTTGGAAAACTAAACCCACTAAAAAGTTATTTGGATGAGACAGAGCCAAATGCTAGTTTCATAATTGGACACATGACCCAGGACAGACAAAGATATCTTCAACCCTGGGACTTTGTCTGAAACTACCAAGGAGATGCTAGCTGGTGGAATACAAACTGTCATTGTCAGAGGGCATTTTTTGTCCCCACAAGAAGTTGACTGAGATGAGTGAGGCCAATATAGATAAAAAACAGAGCCTAGGGGTAGGGGGATCAGGTCCCAAGTCTTCATGACTTGTTTTTGAGTGATTGCATCCACCCAGATTAACAGCTATTCTACCTGCCTAGATGTTTTTGGTTCATGAATGCATCAATTCCCTTTTTTCTTGAGCCAAATTTAATTACATTTCATTTGTTTGTAACAGAAGGCGTTCTGGCTAGCTGTCCAGAATGTTTGTTTCATCTGACTGTTGTGCTTTTTTGTCATGCTACATGGAAAGCCAAATTGAAACAAAAAGTATTTTGATGAGCTTGGAATCAGAATAATGGAAATCAGCTGTGTGATTCGCGTGTTTAATGATGCCAGGCTTGAATGAGTTGGTGCGACCCTCTCTATATGATGTGTCCTTGACCTGGACGCCCTATACTCCGGGCAATGCTCCTTTGCACATTGCTAACTTCTGCCCCTCAGGATTTCTTTTTATTATTAATGGCTAACTACCTCTTTTACTTTCCTCTTACTGCTTCTTTCAAAAAGGGATTCTTTGGGATTAACTAAATATATCTATGCAAACCCTGACTCCTCAGTAATCTTGATTAGAGTCACAGAGACTTAGTTTGTTTACTACCTCAGATGTCTAATCACATGAATGTTACCTTGATCTTTTTTTTAAGTGTAACAGTGTGAAGACCACCTTATTTCTCTGATCTCCAGTTTATCTTTTTTGACTAGAAGCAAAGTCCATGGACTTTGTAGCCAGGTAGATCTGGGTTAAAACACTGGAATTGTCTCTGGAATTTCTGAGAGGGTGCTTCCTTAGGCTTCAGTTTACCCATTCATAATAGGGACTAAGTGTGATGCCCTAGAATGCCTCCTTTTAGGGGCAGGAAGATAAACACACATATGTGTAAAATGGATTTCTAAATCCATTTCTAAAGAAACTAAAGTACAGTAAACAGTAAAAAAATGCTATTTCTATAATAATTGTTATTATTAGGAATTCCTTTATTGAGTCCATATATTGAAAACCCCCTAAGTAGCCCAAGATTTTTTTTTTGATGGAATAAAAATTCAGATACTTAATAAAGATTATTTGAACCAGTACTTAAAATAATTTAAAATTATTCTATCTGTGAACCATTACTATTTTCTGCATTAAGTCACAGGAAGCATCGTAAGTGAATGCTAATGAATTCACATCTGAAGTTAATATTTAAGAACCAAATTAGAGCAGGGGTGGGCAGGGGAGAGCAGTGGGAAGGGGGGGGGGAATTGGGACAAATGTAATTGAACAACAATAAAATAAAATAATCAAATTAGAGAAAGCACTTTTGAAAATGGAAATAATTTGAATTAAGATGTATTGTCATAAACAGTGCTATTATTGACTGAAAATTTGCATTGAATCAAGTGGAAAAATAAAGAAACATCAGAGTTATAATGATTAGTACTTACCAATTACCTTCGATAGCTAGGGAAGAAGGGAGGTGTGGAAAGTACCATGAAGAAGTGTGTGCTAGTGATTTGCACAGTGGCAGTCCACAGAATGTGGGCCATGACATTACTCAACGCAAAGCCATAGAAAGGTAAAGAAATGTGCACCTGAGAGGAGAAAAATGATGGCATTTTATCAAGATAATTGCAGAAATTTTCCTTTGTGAAAAGTAGTTTCAAATAATTCTCAAATGAAGCAAAGGATGCGCTTTTTCCCAAAAGGACTGTGCCTGCAGCTAGGCCCTGAGGGGAAAGATAATAGTAGATGGATAGTAGGCAACAGAATCATTGAGCAAAATCTTCACACATCTTCAGTCATCAGAAGTGAAGTAAAATACTTTAGAAAATATGAAACTTAGAAAACCTGTATAATTTTAGTTACCATATGTAATAATAAATATTTGTTGTTTTAGTTTATTGGGCTGCTGTAACAAAATTACATATGCTGGGTTGCTTATGATAAACAACAAGCATTTGTTTCTAACAGTCTGGAGCCTGGGAAGTTTTAGATTCATGTGCTGGCAGATTCAGCATCTGGTGAAGGCCTCCTTTCTGTCGTAGATGGCTGTCTTTTAGCTATGTCCTCACATGGCAGAAAAAGCAAGGGAACAATTGGGGGGCCTCTTTTATAAGGGCACTAATCTCTTTCTTTAGGGCTTTGCCCTCCTGACCTAACCACATCCCAAAGATCCCACCTCCAAATACTATCACTTTTGGAGTTAGGTTTCAACGTACATGAAATTGAGAAAGGTAAAGACACAACTTTAAGCACTTACTTTATGGTTGCTATATATTTTCTCTAATTTATACTCCTTTTGTAAACAGGCTGAACAAGCTGTTCCTAAGCATCAAAACCAGGGACTCACTCCTGATTTAAAATACTAGCTCATTGGACCACCACGCTCTGAACAAATCAACTCTTAAGTGTTTTCTTTTCTTGGGACACTCTGTTCAAGAACCAAATTCCAAAGAAAGTCTAATTGACTTTGTTTTAGACAGGTGACAGTCTGTTGGTCAGGAAAAAGAATAGTGTTTTGGGTCATAATCTTAAGATTGAATCTAACTAGGGTGAAAAAGTATGGGGATGAATAATGAATATACAACAAAAACAAAACAAAACAAAAAAACCCTGAAAGAATGTGACTACAGCCATGAGTGCATTTAGCCATTTTCCTGAAGAACTCAGAAAAGAGATCACTGATCCTGGTGCTAAATTTTAAATTTTTTATGCGGAAATATTATAATCTCTCAAACTGAATTTACTATTTCTTTAGATACATATATATTTGGGGGGGGAGTATTCAAAGAACAATACCAATGCTCCCATTTTTAAAATAAAAAGTTGTCCACTTTTAAATAAAAAAGTATAGACTTTAATTTAAAAGGCATGCTTCCTTCTGAGTTTTAATTCTCTTATCTGTGAAATGAGAGATTAGGATTAAATACTCCCTAACTCCTACATTCTTTAAATACTCTCTAACTCCTACATTCTTTAAATTTATGAAGATAAAGATATATTGCAAGCCAGACTCAAATATAAAAATAATTTTTAGAGATATTAAAACACTGAAAGTCATCCTCTAATACTTTGACTTGTGATCCAGAGTGGTTGGGCTTAGGGAATAGGTCATGAAATTTTCTCCCTGAAAATAGGCGTAAATCTGTGGTGTCGATCCCAGGTCCTTCTCAACTGAATAGGCTGTCACACTTCATAAGAGCAAAATTGTGAACTTTCTGGAGCAAGTATAGTTAGATATCTTCAAGTTAGTGAAAATAAAAACTATTGATATTATCTGATTTTAGCTGCTGTTTTTCCTCTTGCAAGGAATTCCCATTCTTTACAGTATAAATGAAAAATATGAGTCTGATGGACATACATGAAATTAAAATGTAGATGTTAATAACAGAGATAACTCCTTATGTTTTTCAGCAGATATTAAACAAGCAAGTATTTTTAGTAGAAACATTTTCTCATGCATGTTTGCGTGATGTCAGGCCATGACTGTGAAAATATAATAGAGAATTTAATGCATGATAATTACGGTTTAGTACAAGAAGTCTTTGGTTACTATTATTCCAACCCTTGTAAGGAAGCCAAAACTTCCAACTAAACTACATCTGATTTAAAAAATAATAATAATAAAAATACATTTTATAATAAAAATTTTAATTAACATTTTATTGGCACTATTTGGTGGCATTCTTACCAGAAGGATAATACCACTTTATTGGCCTGTATAGTTTAAAATTTACAGACTTTCAAAGCATAGTAGGGACTATAGGGAAGGAAAGAGTGAAGGAAGAGGAAAGAAGGTAAAAGTTCAAGTAGAATGAAGAAACTAAAGCATATCATTTATAAGTCAGTAATTAAACTTACTTAACACTATCCTTTCTATTCAATCCAAAGCAAATGAGTGCATTTTTAAATTAGATTTTTATAGTATGCAATGAAATAACATAGAATGCATTAAACCAGATAACTAATGATTAAATGCTAGTAAATCAGCATGGAGCTATTTTAATCAATCAATGTCACTTTTCATTTATAATTAAATAAGTTCAATTTACCCAATTAAATTTATTCAATACTGTGTTAGTGAATTATTTTTTAAATTTGGATTCTACTTACTATGCATATATATTTTTATTTGTTTAGTTATATTTTTATTATACAAGTAGCATAATCACCGGTCATAACTTTGAAAAAATAGAGAAAGAAAGTAAGTTGAAATTCATCTCTATAATATCTTTTAATATTATATTAGTTTACTTCCTACTGACTTGTCCTCAGCATGTCTGCATAGCTCACAATTAAACATGTGATTATTTTAGAATGTTACTCTCTCACTTAACACTATCTTTAAACATTTTCATGTCATTAGAACAGAAATAATACCCATAATATTTAGTGGTAATTTAATATTCTGTCATATACCAGATCTCAGAAAATTTATTTTGCTACCAATTATGGACTTTAAAACTAATCTCCACTGTTTTTGTTTAAGAATTATTATTGTAGCCCTGGCTGGGTAGTTCAGTTGGCTAGAGCATTGTCCTGATACGTGAAGTTTACCAGTTCGATCCCCAGTCAGGGCACATACAAGAAGCAACCAATGAATACATAAATAAGTGGACAACAAAGATTTCTCTCTCTCTCTCTCTCTAAGATCAATAAAAACAATTTTAAAAACTAATCAGTATTGTAATAAAATATACATCAGCATTTTTTCCATAATTCTTTGGATATATTTAACATTTTTGGAGTCACTCAGTAGATGGTATGAATATTTTTATATCTCTTGTTTCACATTAGCAAATAGCTTTCTAAGAAGGCTGTCCAATTACACTCCCACAAACAATATGAAACATAATTTTCCTTTTACAAACTAATTAATGAAAAAATAATTCATGGTTGTTTTTATTAGCATGTTTTAGATATTTCTGAGGAATGATTTTCTCCCCATATTTTCACTATTTGTTAATGATTGTTCTCTCTTCTGGAAACCATTGCTTTGTGACCTGTCCCATTTATCCAAGGAGTCCTTTAGCTGATTTGAGGAGGGCACTTAAAGATTTAAGAGGCAAAACAATCATCTCAAATCATTACTTGACCCTCTCGATGATTTTCTCAGTCTCCATAAATATTCATACAGGTTTACCTTGTACATAAGCAGTGTAGAATACAAACAATGATTCCTTTTCACTTTTAATCAATGGAAATTAATAACTATATAAAAATATGGATCACATATGTGAGTATAGTTCTTTATATTTGGACTCATATTTTGATTTGCTTCAACTAAAGAAAGCTCCATACAACAGGAGTGTGAGGTAGGCAGAAAATTGTGCATGTGTGGTCATATTTAACTTTGAAGAAGTAAGAAAAATCATGGGTCTGCCAGTGATAAAGTTTAGGGTCTTTAACAAGGAAGAACACTGCAGATTCTCTTGCTCTAAGGACAAAGGATTGCACTCCCCTTTAAGAGACATGTAAGTGTGCTGTTGTAGCCAGGGCGTGCTGGTCATGTTGTGGGACAGTTTAGAAAAGGGTGTGTTAAATGGCAAGATACCTGGAAGAAAATGTAACATTTAGTCATCATGCTCTGAGTTGTTATTTATTAGCATAACATGCAACAACTTGTTTTACTGATGTTTTTAATGGTGTCATACAGTCTCTTCTGACATGTCATTCTGCACCCAAAAAGTACAAAGTATTTTATATTCCTAAGGGTGAATCATGAATAAAGATTTAGTGAAAGAATATCTGGTATGCAGGGTGTGGTCCTGAGTAGATTCCCAACCTCCCCCCACCCCTGCCCCCAAAGCCTTAGTGGAACCCTCCCACCTTATGTATATAAAGGAAAAATCTATTTATGTACTCTTATTTTGGATTATCTTGCTCCATTCAATACAATGACATTTAAGTACATTTCTGCTCAGTAATTGTACTGGTTATTTTATCTATCCACAATACCCAGACACAAATATTTTTAACATTTCCTAGAATAGTTACAGAAATTCTTTGGGCATTTTATTTTAGAAATCACACTTTAACATTCTTTACTTCTAGTATTATAAAACTATGTGATTAAAAAGTCTAAACAAATTCTGAATGTTGAACTTAATGAAAGAAAACCTGTGTAGAAATATTCTTAACAAGATATTCTGGTCTAATTAGATAATGCTTTATGACTAGCTTATACAAATAAACAACTACTGTTGTAGTTAGTAATTTCTAAATATTTTTATTTTTACATAAAGAATTTTTAATATTTTCATTCAAATCCTGGAAAGTATAAGTCATTTTAAAGCATGAGAATTACATTCTTGATTCTCTTCTTTTCCTCTTTTATTTTATGATAGAATATTTTGACTCTGTTTCTTTTCTGTGTTTTAAAGACTAAGCAATGTTTTAAAATATAATTGGTCTAATGATCCATTGTAACCTATAAGCCCTTTATTTAAGTATTGGAAAGAAAAGGTATGTAAATCTAAGTGATTTGACTTAAAGAATCATCCAAATTTCCCTGCATTTAGCATCACTCCCTGAAAATAAAATTTCCACTATTTATTGAGATAATTTCACAATTAAGAGCGTACTTTTAAAAAGTATATACCTTTAAGTGGAATAAATTTTTAAAGTATTATGGTAGTTTATCAAAGCCTAATTCCACAACTCACTCCCCAAAACTGTGAAACATTGAGGAAAATCCTTTTACTTGGAAAGGCATGAGGAAAGAACTGCAGGCCCCCATATTATGCTAAGAGACATTGGTAAGTTGAGGATAACTGCAGACTGAAAGCCAGCCTGGGTCATGGATCACAGTGGAGAAGAGAGGGGTGATGCAAAGATAAGATGGAGCCTAGAAAAAAGCTTATTTTATATTTTTCCTAAATTATCTATGCATATCTATGTCACTTATCTCTTCAACTTTACTGTAATCCTGTAGGTAATCGAAAGAGATTATCTTCATGTAGTAAATGTCAAATGGCACTCTTCATGGATAAAGAGGGCACCAGTGAATCCACAGAAAGAACGTTTAAATTTGTAGGAGGAATTATGTTGTCTTTACACTTAATGACATGTATTACCCATGGCCAACTGGATTCAAAGTGAAAATAGAGTCTGTGGAATAAAAATTTTAATGTAAACTTATTGAATATTATATATAGCAAGTAAACATCTCATTATTCATTTTCATAAAGACTCGTTCTAAAAGGGAAATTCTGGTTACCAGATCTCTTGTTGCTCATTTAATGACTATAATACTGTGTTATATCTTGGCAAATATTTGAACACCCATTATTATTGTTATCCAAAACATTTCAACAATTAATAGGCTTGGTACTGGCTTTGAAGAGCTTAGCTGGGAGTGAAGACATGCAGGAAGTCAAACAGTTTCAGGTACATTTTAGTAAGTACTGAGATTCATAGGGTAGCATGGAAGACATAGAGGTCTTTTAGGAAGATGACATACTTAGGAACAAAGCAGGCTAAGAATGGACATGGCCAGGAAGCCAGATGTAGGCTATAAAGAGTTTCAAGTAAAGACAGCACAAAAAGAACAATTGCATACTCGTAATAATGGATAATTAGTGAACTAATATTGAAATGTCAAATTTGGACAGGGCCATGGGGGCTAAATCACAGAGGGTCTGATTACATCATTATGTCAACCTGACCAAATACTAGCAATAGTTATGAAGCAAAGATACAACATAGTTTTATTTACAGTTTAGATATGACACTCTAGGATAGTGTGAGAGAGTAATTTGGGGAGGTGTTTGAAGAGAAAAAAAAAACAGAGTCTGGGAAACTGGAGAAGTGAAATAATCCACAGGAAAAAGATGAGAGGGTTGAACTAAACAAGTGGTGCTGGGGATAGAGGGCAAAGAGACATTTATAACATATGTGTAAGGTGTGATTCACAGAACTCAGTAACCAATTGGATGGCTACAAACAAGAGAGTTGGAGGAATCCAGGGTGATTGCCAAGTTCTTATTTTTGCAGACAATAGGGTGGTGAAAATATTATACTTAACAGGGGATAATGGGCAAGGAGAGGAATGTAGCATGTGAGATGTCACGGGAACTTCAAGTGCAGATGATATTAGGCAATGGGTTTTGTAAGTCTGGATCTCAAGGTTCCTCAGTATTAATATCTGCTTCTCTCTTGCATTGTGCAGAATTATAAGCCTTTTCCTGGATGCCCTTCTTCTTATGGTTTTGTGGTTGCACTGTAATGTCTGTGAGGATAGAAAGTGTCTCATTCATGTTTCTTGCAACAATTAGACAATGTTATGTTCGTTTTGGTGCTCAAAAAATATTAAATCACTCCTTTCATTTGCAGGAGGTTGAGGTTACCAAGATGAAAAGCAGGCGCAGTCGCTGCCCTCAAATAGCACATAGTATCACTGCACAAACAAGCAAACACATAATTACTGCTCTCAATACCTGCAATATTGGAGAGACTGCAAAAGCAAAGAAGAAGTAGTCTTGAATTGGTTTGCAGTGGGTAGAGGCGGGTGGAGATTTTTGAGCAGAGTTCACCAGGCAAGGCCCAATAGGGCTGCTGCCTCTCAAGATGCCACTTTTACTGTAAAAGGTCAAGGCTGAATGAGTAAGCTACCTCATTCTTCCATACTATATAGAAGCTCTAAGAAGACGAAGCTTATTATTTTTCTCCCCATGTTAAGGGTCATAGCTGACACTTGGCTCAGTTCCACAATATCAGATGTGGATCCACTTTCTTTACATGTTGTTTTTCCATCCCCTGGGGCTTGCTCTCCTCAGCATGGGCAAAGCATATACTCACTAGCACCTTGTCCCCATACTAACCCACATGGAAAGTAGAGGAAGATAATTTTGTTTCTACAAGTATTACATTAAAATTGTCCACATAAATTCTATTCATAGTCCCTTATACAAATTTATTCTCAAGACCAAAATAAGATAAAAGAGAGGCAGAGAAACAAGGTTCTAGATGTGTTGTCATGTTTCCAAAGAATCATGGGAGTTTTATTATCAAAGAGAATGAAGGGAGATAGATAATGGGGAGTTATATTTCCTTCTCTGCCATAACCACTTAATCTTGTTATCATCATACCCAGTAGAACCTTATTGTCAGCTAATATATCTCATCTCTGATCCCAAATTGTTCATTCCATCCTCTGACCTACTGATGTTATTTTTACAGTTCACTTTCTGTAGTACTCCCCACAACTACAGATTTTCAGATTATTCATGACCTTGAGTTCACCTTTTTATTTTCACTAACCATTAGCTTTCTCCTCTCTTTTCCTTGTTTAGCTCAGAATTCTGTGATCTGTTAATTCAATCACAACATTGAAAATAATTTTAGTACTCTTGTCTTCTAACTATATAACAAAAATCCAGCTATGCCTGAACTCAATTATCCACCTCTTCTGGGCCTACATCTTGGCCTTTAAATGTTTACGGAGAAAAATTAAGAAACTGAATTGACTGACTCCAGTTTAAATTCATTGTCACAAATGTCATTCAGCAAAACAATACGAGACAGATACCTACTCTATTCTCTTCATAAAGTTTCCCATTCCCATGCTCCAAGTGATTAGGTTATATTTCTCACGTGAAACCTGTTACGCCTTCAGGTGCACCACCTGAACAACTTCAAGGGCCTCATTCACAATGAAAATGATGTCCCCCAACCTTGAACACTTCCTTTCCTCACCCAATGTTGTGACTGATGGTCTTATCCTTCAAATATAAATTTCTTCATCTTTTCTAGTACAAGTTAACCTATAGCTGCTAAGGTTTTCCAAGAGAAAACACCTTTCCAGCTATCAAAGAGAAGTTCAGACCATGCACTTCTACTAGATTCCATCCCCTGAACACTTTCAAGAGATATGTTAAAACACTTATAACCCTCACATCCACCCTTTGTAATGAGGTATCACCATTAGCATACTCTGCCAGTTCTAGGACATACCATAAATCTTCCTTTCTGTGTGCATCACCCTCAAGATAATACTGCTCAATTTTTGTTCTCTTTCTCAAAAAAAATCTTAAAAATTGTTTATACATCTTGATTCCACTTAATAACTTCTCATTTATTCTTTGACATATCAAACATCTTATCTGTTCTTTAACACAATCCAGTTTAACGTCAGCCTTTATAACTCTAATGGGATCGCAGCCTTCAATGACCTCCATACCATATTGCCGAATTCAAAGAACGTTATGTGGTTTTCATACACTTGACTCTTGGGAATATACAGAGGTGGGCAAAAGTAGGTTTACAGTTGTTATACAATAAATAATACAATAATTAATAAATAATAATACAAGAATAAACTCAGTGTATCATGTACTCATAGCTGTAAACCCACTTTTGCTCACTGCTGTGTAACGAACAGTGTGGTCTTTTGCTCCTTCTAGAATCCTCTCTTCTCTCATATTACACTCTTCAGATTTGCTTCCAACTTCCCAGCATTCTCATTTGCTGACTTCATCTCCTTTTCCTAAATTATACATTTTGGAGTTCCTCGAAGTACAGTCCTGACCTACTGTCATGTCTATTTACATTCTCTACCTGGGAGATTACTCTGTTCCCATAGCGTTAAATGTAAGTTACAGGTTGGTAACTCACAATTTTACTTCTCTGATGAAGACCTCACTTGAGAGATCAAAATTTATATAACTAATTTTCCCTTTAATACTTTGAAGTGGAATACCTTAAGAGAAATTCAAGGTTAAATAAATGGTCCAAAACCAAACTGGTGATTAGACCTCAGTCTGATACTTCCTCATCTTAGTAATCAGTGTTATAGTCCATCTTCTCAAAACATGCACCGAACTAAGAGTTATTTTTTATTTATTTCTCTTTTACCACCATAAACCTTCTCTTTTATTTCCCACATTTATGACACCATAAAAAGTTTTAGCATTTACCTTTGTAATACATTTTGTACCTATACATTTCTATCCTTGCTGCCACTGGTATAGCTTCAGCCATTTCCATCACTTGACTGGATGACTTTTAATCACTTTCAAACTAATTTCTCAATTCTATGTTTTCTTCCCTCCCATTCATTCCCCATACAGCAATTAGAATATCCACCAACAAATAAATCAGAACATGCTGTCCCTATGAACATCCAAGGCCTTTTCATCTTCACTTGGAGTAAAGGTGAATTCTGTATTATGAACCAAAAGGTCTGTGTGATGTCCCTTGGTTACTTTCACAACCTCCCCCCATGCCACTCCCTCTCAGTTCCTGCACCCAGACACGATGGCCTAACATCAGTTCCTAGCACTTGTGAGAGCCCTTCCTGCATCAGAGCACATGGGTTGCTATTCTGTCTGCATTTCTGTCTGTCATGATGGTTTGTTCCTAAACTCTGCATAACTATCTTTTTTGCATCATTTAGTCATAAGCTCAGTTAACAGTAAGCTCTTCTCTGACCATCCCATCAAATACAGACCCCTCCCCACCATATTCTTTCATAGGGTGCAGTGACTTTCCTTTCTAACATTGTATAAAATTATATAATTATGCAATTATTTTACCTTTATTATTTGTTCTCATACTAGAATATAAGCACCATAATTTTGGTGTTTCTTTGTTTCTACCCTGTGTTATTTTATTCTATATTGATAGTGTCCCAGAGTAAGAACCATGGTTGGCACAGAGTAAGCTTTCAGTATTAGTTGACTAATGGAATGAATGTATTTTTATAAATTAAGAGTTCACTAAGTAGAGAAAGAAAACAAAGTTCATTTGTAAAGGTAAGCAGATATGAAAGAACCATCAAATATCCTAAGAACTACAGGTATGTCTGTGAATGTTGGGTAAAGGGCAACAAGTCAAATCACTAGGAATATTGTACATCACAGCACATACTTGAAGTATTTTCTTCAAGTTAGTGGCAGTATTAGCTTCATTTTTATCCAGCAGTGTCAAAGATGGAAAGGTGTTCTTCACTGCAGGGAGGAAGAATAACAAAGACAGTACTACCCTGTTCCCAGTAAGAGTAGAAAAGATGAGAAGCTGAACTAGGGGAGAAGCCGTTGGGCTACAGAGAATGTAACATATCAGATAATAGATAATAAAGAGAAGAGGCCAGATGTGGTGAACATTATTAAATGTGACAAGGGAGTGAGAAGAATCAAAGATGATTACCAGGTGCCTGATACTGGTGACTGGTGAAGTCACTAACAGAGAAGTGGAGGAAATAATGGGAGTAAATTTTGTGGTAAAGTTGGATTATGTCCAGGCTGCTATTTCCAAAGTTAACACAATCTGATTTACTTGGGAATCTAGGAGAAGTTAACAAAAATGATGCATGAACTAAACTTCCTTTAAGCTTCATATTACTATGCTCTGACTGTTGTCCTGTGAGCTGTATTTAAAGCAGCAAGAAAGTACTAGGAATAAACCTAACCAAACAGGTAAAAGACCTGTAGACAGAAAACTACACAACACTGAAGAAAGAAATTAAGGAAGACACAAACAAATGGAAGCATGTACCGTGTTCAAGGATTAGAAGAATTAACATCATCAAAATGTCCCTACTGCCCAAAGCAATTTATACATTCAACGCAATCCCTATTAAAGTACCAATGACATGTTTCACAGATATAGAACAAACATTTCAAACATTTACATGGAAGCATAAATGACCCCAAATAGCTGCAGCAATTTTGAGAAGGAAGAACAAAGTAGGAGGGATCACCATACCTGACATCAAACTGTATTACAACGCCACTGTAATCAAAACAGCCTGGTACTGCCATAAGAATAGACACATAGACCAATGGAATAGAACTGAGAGCCCAGAAATAAACCCAAGTCTCTATGGTCAATTAATATTTGACATAGGGGGCAAAAGAACAAAATGGAGTAAAAAGAACCTCTTCAACAAATGGTGTTAGGAAAGCTGGACTGGTACATGCAAAAGAATGAAACTCGATCATCAACATATACCATATACAACAATAAATTCAAGGTGGATAAAAGACTGAAATATAAGTTGTGACACAATGAATGTCCTAGAGGAGAACATAGGCAGGAAAATCTCAGATATTCCATGAAGCAATATTTTCACTGATATGTCCCCAAGAGCAAGAGACACAAAGGAAAGAATAAACAAATGGGATCTCATCAAAATAAAAAGCTTCTGCATGGCAAAAGAAAGCAGCATTTAAATGAAAAGAGAACCAGCTATATGGGAAAACATATTTGCCAGTGATACCTCAGACAAGGCTTTATTTTGTTTATTTGCCTTTTTTAAAAATATATATTTTATTGATTATGCTATTACAGTTGTCCCGTTTCTCCCCCATCATTCCCTTCTACCCTGCACACCCCCTCCCACCCACATTCCCCCCTTATTTCATGTCCATGTGTCATAATTTCTTTAGCTTCTACTCTTCCCACACTATTCTTGCCCTCCCCCTATCTATTTTCTACCCACCCTCTATGCTACTTGTTCTTTGTACCTTTCCCCCCTCTCTCCTCCTCCCACTCCCCTGTTGCTAACCCTCCATGTTATCTCCATTTCTGTGTTTCTGCTCCTGTTCTAGTATTGGCTTACTTTGCTTTTGTTTAGGTGTTGTTAATATCTGTGAGTTTGCTGTCTTCATACTGTCATTTTTTATCTTCTTTTTCTTAGATAAGTCCTTTTAACATTTCATATAATAAGGGCTTGGTGATGATAAATTCCTTTAATTTGACCTTATCTGAGAAGCATTTTATCTTCCCTTCCATACTAAATGAAAGCTTTGTTTGATAGAGCAATCTTGGATGTAGGTCCTCGTCTTTCATGACTTGGAATACTTCTTTCCAGTCCCTTCTTGCTTGTAAGGTCTCTTTTGAGAAATCAGCTGACAGTCTGATGGGAACTCCTTTGAAGGCGACTGTGCTTCTAGAATTCTCTCCTTCATTTTAATCTTGGCTAATGTAGTTATGATGTGCCTTGGAGTGTTCCTCCTTGGGTCCAACTTCTTTGGGACTCTCTGAGCTTCCTGGACTTCCTAGAAGTCTATTTCCTTTGCCAGATTGGGGAAGTTATCCTTTATTATTTGTTCAGATAAGTTTTCCACTTGTTGTTCTTTCTCTTTCCCTTCTGGTACCCCTATAATTCGGATGTTGAGATGTTTAAAGATATCCTGGAGGTTCCTAAGCCTCTCCTCATTTTTTTGAATTCTTGTTTTTTCATTCTTTTCTGTTTGGTTGTTTCTTTCTTCTTTCTGGTCCACTCCATTGATTTGAGTCCCATTTTTCCTCCCATCACTATTGGTTCCCTGTTCATTTTTCTTCATTTCACTTATTGTAGCCTTCATTTGTTCATCTAATTTGCGACCAAAATCAACCAACTCTATGAGCATCCTGATCACCAGGGCTTTGAACTGTGCATCTGATAGGTTGGCTACCTCTTGGTTGCTTAGATGAATTAGCTCTGAGGCCCCAATCTGTTCTCCTGTTTGAGCCATCCTTGCTTTTGTTTTGTTTTGTTTTGTTTTGTTTTGTCTTCTTCCTGCTGTTACATATGAGGGGTGGAGCCTTAGGTGTTCACCAGGGCGGGGCAACCCAGTCACTGGGTTGTGATGCTGGATGTGGGGGCAGGGGTCCGAGGGGGAACAATGGCACCTGCTCCATTCTCTTTCAGATTCCAGTCCCTTCCTCCTCTTTCCCCAAGAAAATTGGGCCCTTCTGGCACTGATTTCCGTGTGGGCAGGCTTGTGCATGTTCTAGGACCCAGTGGGTCTCTCCAACGAACTCTCCTGTGAAGCTGGGACTCTCTCCCAGCACCCCAGCCACCACAAATGTTCTCAATCAGTGCCCTTTAGGCTCTATTTTCCAGCGCTGGGGCCCTGTATTGCTCAGTCCATCTCACTGCCCGTTTTCACCTGGCTTATCTGTGCAAGAATGTGTGACCACAGTCAGCCGCCTTGTGTGCCTCTCTTGGTCTGCTCATTGCCTCCCTGTGCTTGGTAACTCCCACCTGTGCACCCAGGACCATGAGCTACTGCTTCTTCCCTCCTCGACCCCTCTCCACTGGCCGCCTACTCCACCTCTCTTATCGGTCTGCATGAATTGTTGTCGGACTTTTGTATAATTCAATCTTTTATCCGTTCTGGTTGTTTTTTTTTTGGGGGGGGGGTCTATATTTTTGTTGTCCTTAATCTTGGTTGTGAGAGGAGGCACAGTGTGTCCACCTATGCCTCCATCTTGGCCAGAAGTGTCCTCAGACAAGGCTTTGATCTCCAAAATATATAAGGAACTCACATGATTCCACTCCAGGAAGACAAACAACCCAATTAAAAAATGGGCAAAAGACCTGAACAGACACTTCTCCAAGGAGGACATACAGAGGACCCAGAGACATATGAAAGGATGCTCAGCATCACTAGCCATCAGAGAGATGTAACTTAAAACCACAGTGAAATACCACTTCACACCAGTCAGAATGGCTATCATAAATAAATCAACAAACAAGTGTTGGGGAGGATATAGAGAAAAGGGAACTCTAGTGCAGTGTTGGTAGGAATGCAGACCGGTGCAGCCACTGTGGAAAACAAAATTTCCTCAGAAAACTAAAAATTGGACTGCCTTTTGACCCAGCAATTCCACTGCTGGGATTATATCCTAAGAACCCTGCAACATCAATTCATAAGAACCTATGCATCCCAATGTTCATAGCAGCATAATTTGCAATAGCCAAGTGCTGGAAGCAACCTATCTGCCCATCAGTAAATGAATGGATCAAAAAACTATAGTACATTTACACAATAGAATACTACACAGAAGAAAGAAAGAGGGAGCTCTTACCCTTCCTGACAGCATGGATGGAACTGGAAAGCATTATGCTAAGTAAAATAAGCCAGGTGGTGAAAGTCAAATACCACATGATCTCACCTTTGAGTGGAACCTAATCAACAAAACAAACAAGCAAGCAAAATATAACCAGAGATGTTGAAATTAAGAACAATCTGACAGTAACCAGAGGGGAGATGGGAGGGGGTAATGGGGGGAAAGGGTTTTCAGGAACAACTATAAAGGGCTTATGGACAAAACCAAGCAGGGGTAATCAGGGGAGGGATGTAGGGATGGCTGGGGAAGGGGGGTGTGGTTGGGGGTAAATGCAGACAACTGTACTCGAACAACAATAAAACAATTTTAAAAAAGCAGCAAGAAAGGATCGCTGTGCAACTTCTGTGACAAAGTGGAGGCAGTCTGGGGTAAGACTTGTAAACTGCATCCCTTTACCCTGCTTCTCTCTGATGTTACATAGTGTTTTGTTTTGTTTTTTCTCAAAATGTTTTATAAAAATTATCCTGCCAACCCATGAGAGACATAGAAGGAACAAATGCATATAACTAAGTGAAAAAAGCTAATCTAAAAAGGCTTATACACCATGATTCAAACTTCCTTGAAAGGGCAAACTGTGGAGCCAGTAAATGACTAGTAGTTACCATGAGTCAGAGTGGAGAGAACAAAGAAGAGACACAGCACAGAGGATTTTTAGGACAGTGAAGTTATTCTGTATAATACTATAGTGGTGGATTCATATCGTTATACATTTGCCAGACCCATCCAATATAAGACCCCAAGAGTGAATGTTAGTGTAAACTACAGAATTGTGTTGATAACAATGTATCAGTATAGATTCATTGGTTTATAAAAGAAATGCAGCACTCTGATGCAAGGCATCAACAGAGGGCAAGTCTGTGCATGTGCAGGGGACATGTGGGGACTCTGTCTTCCTGCTCAGTCTTGCTGTTTACCTAAAACTGCTCTAAAGAATAACGTTTATTAATTTAAAAAAATCAATACTTAGTCTTCCTGGAAAAGCTATTCATGTCGTGTTACAAAGTAAAAGGCTTGGTGAAATACTCAGCGATATCTGAAACCTGCTTTTTCTAACTACCTCTTATCCCTTTACATCTTAGTGAAGACATAACTGCAAAGGAGGTGGAGGGAAATATAATGTGAACTGATTTTCACCCCACCTACCAATGTAAAATTCTTACAACCTCAGCCACAACATAATATTATCAAGGGGTATCAAGACGTTTGGCATCTCTGGGCCACACTGGAAGAAGGAGAGTTGTGTTGGACCACATATCACCCATACAAACACTAACAAACAGATGAGAAAAAAAGGTTTTAAGTAAATTTACGATTTTGTGTTGGGCCGCATTCACAGCCATCCTGGGCCGCATGCAGGCCACAGGCTGGACACCCCTGAAAGTAGCCTCAAATCAAAATGAGTCCCATTCCTACTCTATGCTACAGGAGGTTACCACTTCTCCGATATAAAAGACCACACTGGCCTCTGAGTCACCTATATGTGCTCATAACAACATTAAATATTAAATTCCAAGTTAATTAAACTTAGAAATTACGTTTTCCTCTGATTTTTACACTCAATTATAGAAGTTGTATAAAAAATTATCGTAACTGAGAGACAGTTAACTAAGTTCACTAATCCTTTGACTGAATTGATCTTTTTTTTTAATATAATGCCTTAGAGAATTTAATCTTTATTTAACTTACTAAAGCCATGATTTTTTCTGGGTGTTTTTTCAGAGAAGAACTTTTCTGTCAAAGAAAAAAGAGTTTTAAATCTTAAAAACTTAACAGAGAAAATTATATTTTTGACTTTAGTTTCTTGCAGTTATGAAGTTATGAAGGTATATCCATAGTTATGAATATACTATGAAGTTAGTATGTGGTCTCTCTGAAACCACATACGAACACATCTTCACTTATATGAGTACATGAACTAATTTTAAACTGAAAATTGGTAAATTTGCAATTGTTTTTCAAAATGTCCAGTTAAAGAAGGTGTGATGATTTTAAATCACAGGGTTGAGGGTGTTTGAAGGAGGGATTTTAAAAAGTCCTATTATCAACATTTTATATTAGCAGGGTTCACTTGTTACAATTAATAAGTCCATATTGGTGCATTATTATTAACTAAGGTCATAACTTACTGCTATCCTTAGTTTTATATAATGTCCCTTTTTTATTCCAAAATCCCACCCATGATGCCACATTATATTTAGTCATCACATCTCCTTTGGTTCCTCTTGGCTGTGGCAGTTTCTCAGACTTTCCTTATTCTTGATGGTCTTGACAGCTTTGTGCATGACTGGTCAGATGCTCTGTAGGAGGTACTCAGTTGATACTTGCCTGCTGTGTCTTTTGTGATTAGGCTGGGGCTAGGAGTTCAGGGGAGGAAGAACTCAGAGGGGAAAGGCACCACATTATTCAATAGGATTTTTAGGTTTATCCAAGTTGAAAAAGTGCAGCTGTCTAGTTCATATATTCTAACTTCTATTATATTTGTGTATCAATATTATAAAATGCATTCAGGTATTCTAATGTTAATGGATAGTGAGATTACTTCTAATATTTCAACATTGCAAACCATGTCTCTGTGTACGATTGTGAAAGTTCCCCAGCAAATATACAGGGTGGGGGAAAAATAGGCTTCCAGTTGTGAATATGTAAACCACAGTTTATTTTTGTATTATTATTGACTAATTATTGTATTATATTCCACACAAAAACCTGGAAAACTACTTTTGTTTCACTTTGTATATAAAAATAGAATTTGCTGGGCCATAGAGTGTATGCATTTTTCTGTTTGCCACTTTTTTCTTCCAGAGTGATTGTATAAAATATGCTTATAAAAACAATAGCATATAAGGACATTGCTCTTCATATTTGCCATCATTTGATTTTGTAAGATTTTAAAATTATTGGCATGTTGATGGATGTGTCTACCTTGGAGTAGATTTCCGGCCCACATGGAATTCTAATCTTCAAAATACTGGGGATCATCAGATTGTTTTCTATAGTGCTTGTAACAATACATTCACCCATCTTCATTTTTGAGCATTTCTACATATCCTCCCAAAACTAAGTATTTTCAGACTTTTAACTTTACACTAACTGGAAGATATATAACTACTAAGGTGTATCTGCTTGTGGTTTTAATTTTTATTTTCCTAATTTCTAGTGAGGTTTAATATATTTTCATGTATTTGTGTGTCATTCATATTTCACCAATGAGGAGATTTTTACTAACTGCAATGGTACATTCATATTATCAGTTGAAAAAGTTCACATTCTTCAGTAAGAAAAACTGAAGGAGGATGAAGTTCCTGGATGCCTGTTTAACCTTTTGTAAAATTATGAGGAAAATTTCTACAACTCTGTTAGGTGAAATATTTCCAAATACTTTCCTGCTCTTACTCGTTGAATGTTACAACTCATCTTAATGAAGTGTAATTTAATCTCCCTTGAATAATCTTACCTTTGCTGTGTTTAAAAATATAGCATCAGTGACATTTTTCCAAGTTGATACCACAAATTGGAAATAAAAAGAAGATTCTTGCACAAAGTTTCTGTTGTTATTATTGTTGCATTTTAAAGGGATGTTTATTAAAGCTGGAGACAATGAAACAATGAAGGGTTTAGAACAGAAGAAGCAACAGGAGAGCGACTAGGCAGGACTGTGTGGGCTCCCTAGAAACTATAGAAACATTATGGGAAAGAAATGAGCCCAGGTGGGACTCCTAGCTGCTCACTGGCGAGTCCGAGAAAAGGGGGTCTTAGAGACAGGTTCAGGGGGTTAGACCAGGACTGCTGCTGCTGCTCATTGCTCCCCTGGTTGCAAGTCACATGGGGTCCCTTAGAATTTAGGAGATGATGCCTGTGGGCAAAGAAAAGGGGGAAGGGATAAGAATGGGCACGCTTCCGGGAGGAAGAGTGTACCCTACGTAAAGCTTTAATAACCAAAACCAAAATGGCATAGTACAAATGAATGTATTTGTAACACAAAGTTGCCACTGAATTTACATATTATTATGGGGACAAAGAATAAAATTATTTATTGATATCTCCTCTAATTTTACTGGGTTTTATCCATATATTCTATATCTTACATTTTTATGTAATGTCTAGGAAGTTACCAAACCCTAGTTTCCAGCAGATTTTCTGGTTTATCTTTTCTTCTTCTAATCTCACCTATTTGTTTCAAATTACGATATGGCCAAAGGCAAGATAACAAGTTTAGACAGTATATGCATGTTTTGTTATTATATGACACATACTTCAATTATAACTATAGTAAAGAAATCTAAGAGAAGACATAATGAGAATAAGCCAAAGCTTTTAACATAATACTTTTTGTTTTAGTTATTTATCTTTTATAAAAGAAAAATATTATTACATATAAGATAATTTCTTACATACTAAGTCAGTTCATCTTTTTTAATTCTAGTTCATTTAAAGATTAACTAGTTCCTAAGTCAGACAAAGGTTTGATTATCATGTGTGAACTGAAGATGGGAAACCAAAGGTTATAGCAATATCAATTTGATTAAATATGAAGTAAATACAAGAATGAAGGTATTCTACCAGTATTGAGAAAAAAAAATTTTAAGAAAGCCAAATTATAGCTGATGGAAGCTTTTAGGATGTTTTCTTCCTTGTACTTTTTCTTTAAAATAGCCATACAAGTATCTGAATTGACAGTATAATGCTATGCTTGGAAACCTATAATTAAATTTCCATCAGTCCTCGCTCAAGCACTATCCTGTTAGGGATTTCCACTTCTTCTATGTTGTTGCAATGTAGGCATGGAATCCCTATTCTTGCCTCAGTGATCTGCTTGTTCTTTAGTCATTCTGGTTTTATGTTGTCCAATGATCTTCTCATAACTCAATACCATTCCAGAGTCCAAACTTGTACATTTGAATCATAATGATCTTGTGTGAGGGTTTCATATTTTCTAGAGTTCACACTTTAGGTTCAGGGTCTCTATCGACCATATATGCATTTCCAACATACTCTGCAAGTTGTAAATTGCTGTTACATTCCTTTAAAAGAAAGGTTTTTCTCTCAGTGCTTCAATTCAGAAATATAATAGATGGTGTAGACCACTCAGGTTTCTTAGAGAAAAAAGGATAATTTAGGTGTAAATGTTACCTGAACTGTACCCCTTCCCCCCATCATCATATGTTACTATTTCAGACTGTCAAATGCCTCCCTTCAACCTAGAGTTTTGTAGTCTATTTTATACCTATTTAAATGTGGCTTGTACCAAAGTAAAGAATGTTTTATATAGTTATCACAAAAGTGGATAAAATATGCATTAAGTGTATTAGATAACTAAACAAGTGATATATTACTCTAAGCTTATCCTATCCCCCTTGACTTGTTTATTAATTGATTACCTTCTTGAAAGCAATATCTATAATGAGCATTAATGTTGCAGACTATTCTTATTGCCAATGCAGGAATGCAGAAATGTGATTTACAAAATAAATTCTGACATGGCAAAGTCTTCATTTGGAATGATGTTAAAATAAATTCAAGATCAAGCCATTTCATAGTCTTTCAAAAATGCATTCCTGAAAAGAGCTACAAATCAAATAATAAAAACTTTCCATAGACTTATATTGTATTTGGAAGATTCCATTTTTAGATAGTTTTTTAAAAAGGATTATAAAATTCGTTAACTATGAGGACATGAAAAACTAGCAACAGTTGAATAATGCCAGTGCTTCACACCAATGTCCGTTTCCTGGTTTAATATTTTTTAGTAGAATATTGCAAATGTTATCATTATGGGAAAGTGGGTAAAGAATGAATTGAATTTCTCTGTACTATTTCTTGCAACTGCATGTGAATATAAAATTATCTCAAAATAAAAATCCATTAACCTTACCTCCTTCTTTAGACACCATTTATGATTATATATCTCTAATATTTGTGCTTATACTTCATCTTGGGTAGCTTATTAAAAATCAGTAAGTTGACTGGTTTACATTGAGTTAAATGCAATTGATAGTCAAAGATTCACTTTTTAAAAAATACCTAATTATTTCCACTTTACTTTTATTATATTCATTTAATGAGATTTACTGTTTTTAACACTAGTGACACCACCTGTTTTTCTACATTACATTCATTTTATAAAAACTCAAAAAAGCACTATCAATTAAAATATTTCTATCATTATGCTAACAGATGTAAAGTGGGCTGGTAGAGATGATGACACCATAAAAAGTTCTCGGATTGCAGAAAATGTCAACAGGAAGTAGCTTGAACTGTCACCAATCTGGGCGCGGTAGTTTGAATTTGGTACGTGAAAGCCAGTGAGTGGTGTCAGTGTGCAACCGCAAATCACTGGGGTGTCTGAAGCCACGTATGAAAGGTGCGAAAGTCTTGTGGAATGACCTATGGTCTAAAGGGTAGGGGGGATTTACAAAATCTGAGTTGTACAGAAGAAACATAACCTAAGAAGTTTTTACTAAGGAGAATTTGTTGTTTTAAAGTTTAGAAATTAAAGAAATTACAATGTCATTTAGCACAATGCCAATGCTTAGCTCTGACCAGCCGCCTCTCCCACTCCGCTCACCAGCGCTGAGCCACGCCCTTCACACCGGCTTCACCGCCAGCAGCAGCACCCCCGATTACTCACAGAGAACAGTTGTCTCACGTGAAATTGTACCTACATGGTCACCATTTCCATCTTGGGGCACATGACTAAAAGTGTCTCTCATTATTTTAGGCTAATTCATCCAGCTGTGTTCCAAAATTATGAACTTCTGAGATTTTTTCCTAATAATATTAATTATTCTCCCTTTCACTGATACCATCTATCTAACCCTTTCAATTGACTAATCCTTGGCTGCTGCTTGCTCAGATCTCTTCCACCAAAAAACAGAAATACTTTCCTTGAACATATGTCCTTTTCCAAACATTATCTTCCTTTGCTTTCTAAGAAATAGGCATAAAACTGAGATGCCTTAAGCATGTGTTTAAATTAGCAGACTTAATTATCTTTTTAAAATTATGTCCACTCATTAGTTACAATTAAGATTATTTTCAGAAAAGAATCTTTTTTCTTTTTTTAAAGCTACATTTAGATATAATTCGCATACCATGCATTTAAAAATGAATTTTTAAGTGATAAATAAGACAGGAGTACTCAATCTTTTGCCTACAAAACACCGTTACCTAACACATTCAGTAGGACAATCAAATTCTGCTATCAAGGATTATTTTCATATATCTCAAAGAACCCAGAACAATTAAGTTTAAAGAAAATCTCCCAATAGTAGCAGAATTGCAATGAGCCAGACAAGGGATTTTTTTCTAGAGAAGGAAAAAAATAATACTTTGCACCACCACTACCATTTTCCTCTTCTTTAATATGCCCTTTGGTGCTATTGAGAAGCCCTGGGGCAGTGAGAGCCTGTCTAAAGGCCTAACTGAGGTTAAGGATGTACACACCTGTGCCAGCTCCTATCAAGCTCAGCTCACTCCCTAAGCGGCTGAGAAATTCCTTAGAAATCAATCAGTGTTTATCTGAGGCTCTGAGGGCTGCTGGCCTGCACTGGTGAGGGAACCTCTTTGCTCAAGTAGATTTAGGATGGAGAACCCAGCAGTGGTGAAAAGGGCCCTCGCCCCACCCCTAATTTTTTTCAGGCTGTGTTTTGCCAAGCTATGCATTCTGAAAGAGAGAATTAGAGTGAATAACACTATTTACCTCATTACTTCTTAAAGCTGTCAAAATCATGTTAGTACTTTAAAAGCAACTATTTTATTTTTTAATATGACTTCCTGAAAATAAATTGTACGTTGGATATCTATTTCACTCTCTACATGATTAGGAGGGAAAAGTTTATAAGTTTATGAGCCCTTCAAGAGGTGTTTTTTCTGAGCTTTCCTTAAGCTTTTCTAGGCTTAAGCTACGCAGGTGCAGCCGTCAAGCAGCTGTCATTAGAGATGGCTCACTCATTTGCCAGGGAGCAATTCCCGTGTTCGGTTGTTTGAGATAGGACCACTGGTTGCTGCACAATCTCTCACTCATCTTCCAGTGATTTCTGTTTTGCAGTCGCCTCTTGTTGGGCCCCAGCAACCCCGAAGGACAGCATGTGGTTCACCTCAGGGAAGGTTTAGGTTTATGTCTCTTTGCCCTTTTCTAACACTTTACTAAAGCTTCCAGCTTTTTCTTCTTTATCTCCATCTTCAGTGTATTCCCTGGGCCATGTCAAAGATGACAGGTAAGAGTTAGATCCTAAATCCTTCATCTTGGCAGGTGGCCCTTCAGGTGTCTCTCAGCAGCAACTACTCTACTTCCAGAAGACTAAGAAGCTTTATTTGAAACTTTTAATTTTTTTTTCCTGAAATATTTAAGAGAAAACTTGTAGACAGCATTTTTCTTTACCTCTAAAAACTCCAGCTTGTAATATCTGAGAACAACATTCCCTCACTGATCTACAATTCTCAAATTAAGGAATTGAACATTGATAAAATATTATTGTCTAAAATACTTTCTTCATTTGGTTTTTGACAGATGTCCCCAAAATATCATTTATGACATTTTCCCCTGATCCAGATCCAGTTCAAACTCTTGCAAGTCCCTGTTGTTTTAGTCTCCTTTAATCCGGGAGAGTTCTACAACATTTCTTTGTCTCCCACAACCATTGATATTTGTGAAGTACAAGCCTGCTGTTTGCAGGAGTAGAAGCTTTTATCATCATTTTATTTATCCCTAATGTTGTCATTGACATCTCTTCCTCTAAAGCAGCCATTAGTCCTGGTGAAACTAGCCCCAGGTGGTTTCACCTCACCCCCACCCAAACTGATTAAAGTATCTTTTCTTCTTCCCTTTCCACATCAATATCAATAACTAAACAAAGTTTGTGGGGGTAAAGGTTGCACAGGGTGGGTGTGTGGGGTTGCTCTGTCTGGATAAACATTTGTGAGCCCAGATTTACCCTAGTTCCAGACTACTTATCTATTAATACTCTAGACTGTGAGTTCTCACCAGATTACCTAACCTGATCATATATGTACACACTTTATCTTTGCCTTCTGTTAAGGATTTTCGAGTGAGGCAACTTATGTGGCGTGACACTTGCAAGTTAACAGTGCTTGTGTCATGGCCCATATGTGGGAGGGTGTTGTCCCACATCACAGATGCCAAGCTTTTCCTGCCTTCACCGGGTGAGAAGTCTGTCACCTTTTGTTGGAAGTTCTTACAAATGCCCTGAGATATTTGAACAATGGGATAATCCAGATGAGGACTAGATAAATGTTTGAGTTTGGGTGGTTGTTCTGCTACATGATGTAATGGTGACTCAAAGTCATAATAAGCTCACACCCCACAACAGTTAGTCTTGCAGAGGTCACAAGCAATGGCATATGGTCAGCAGGTGTTGGCCTAGCTTTTGCATGATTTCCCAGAACTGAAGTCAGAGGGACAATGTGTGATGCCAGTCTACTCCTCTTTGCAATGCCTCCCTCGAGGTTTTGTTCCCATTTTACTTTTCTCCCCAGTCCCAGCCCCAGTAATCTCCAGTGATCTCTTAGACTACAGGTAGAGCGGATACCTACCTGAGAGTCTTGCTTTGATACACAGAGACCTTATTTTTTAAGAAAAAGAGGAATTTTGCTTTTCCTTTTTTTTTTTTTTGCCTATACTAGTGCTACTTTTCTCTCAGTCAATGTGAATGCCCTAACTAATTTGAAGAAATATCATATGTAATAAAATAAGTAAATAAAAGTGCAAAGACTAAAATCTCAACATTTTATCTTGCTACATAAGAAAGTCACTAAAAATTGATACTGAAGAACTCTATTGCTGGTTTTATATGAAGGTTAAAAGAATTCAATAATAATTTAGAGATGGCAACTTATATATTTAAGAAACTTACCATATTTTAAAAAACAAAACACAAAAATGGAGTATAAGCTTCAGGGAAATTAATGACTAATTTGGAATTGCTGAGGTTGAGTTCTCAGGGCTTGTGACACACCAAGATGGATAATTCTAACCCCTGTTTGGAAATAGGTTTCTGGAATTTAGAAGAGTTGCTGGCCTAGAAATGTATTTGGAACAAATCTACACAAGATGATAGATATAGATAATGGAGTAAATATTTTAACACGGTTAAAGGGATTGGAGACAAAAGAAGATAAAGCCAAGAATAGAAGCTTGAGATATCTACACTTAGGGCAAAGAAAGGAAGGAAACCTATGAAGACACAAATGAAAAAAGTCACAGTGAAAGAACTAGAAAAGATTCATAACAACAATAGCCAATATACCAAGCAAGAAGCACTGCTAAAAGAGAAGGTGTAAAATATCACAGAAACTCAGCTCAGTGTGTTTGAGGGCTGGGACCAAAGCACAGTATGAGGGGGAAGGTGGTGTTCTTTTTGAGTTTGAAGCAATGGGCAAGAGGAGATAAAAGGAAAGCTGAATGAGGAAAAGAAAATTCAAGAGGAAATAGCTCTCTGTGCCCTTTGACACTGAGAGGAAGGAGAGAGTTTTAGTGAAGAAGTAGAAGATTTGAGGGAACACATTTTGATGTAGAGGGCAGTTAGGCATGAATGAAGTGTAATAAGCAAACATCCAAAGAAGGGAAAAGATTTGAAGATTATGAAAGAGTTGTGAACATTAATGAATTAAATTCAAATTAAATGAGCAAGCAGGGACTTAGTATATCAATAATTCTTTAATCTCAATAAGAAAAAAATAAAAAGGGTGTTGAAGTGAAGAAGAAAAACGTTAAAACTTTGAATGACCTCAATTTCTACAGTGTAGAAAATGAGATATATTATCTGTTTTAGCAAAGGTAGGGCATGATTATGGAAGATAAAACTGATCTAAAACACTGTTGGTAATTCTTTCAATCATCAACTTTGAAACCTTTGGAGGATTTATTCCATGCAGCCCAAAATTAGCAACACAGAAAATAGTGTAGAGATAATCAAAGTTTTGATTTTGGTAAAGTGTGAAGAAAATAAGAGACTCTTAAGGTTCAAACAATGCCATTGTTGAAATAGGTGATCATAATAGAAACATGTGTTTCTGTAAGAGCTCTAAAAAGCTTAGTGAAAGAGAGGCTAAATGAGACACAGAGGAGCCACATGGTGGCAAAAATCAGATTCAAGGGAATGAAGGGAGAGAGAAATGTGAAAAGGAGGAGGACATTGATTAAGATGCAAAGACACAGATAAATAGTCAAAGCTGTTTGGCTGTGGGATGATCTGAAAATGGTGGTAGAAAGAGTGAAATATACGTATTTAATGTCAATAAATGAACTACAGAAATGAAAGGTGTCTGAGTTTTCCCATTTTAAATAACTAGGCCTTATTTAAAGCAGTAACGAGGAGATTATTATTTTTTGTTTGTTTGTTTTTTAACAGGAGATGTACACTGGAGCTTGTTTGCATTTAAAAGCAAATTTGAAAGTATGTGGTAGAAACTAAGTGGTACACTGGCACAGTGGTGGTTGGGAAAAAATGATCAGCAGGAATAAGGGGTTTAGAAATAGGCTGGACCAGACATGTTCATTTAGTAGAGGGGAAATTCTAAATGCTAAATATGTAAAATTTTGTTATTGGAAGATTATATGCAATCATATCCAGTGTTCTATTTGAAATGCTAGCAGAATAAAATAGGACTATAAAATTTCACTGGCTTCATTTTGAGTTTTTCAAAGACAATTAAACATATAACCATATTAAAATTAGACACATTAAAAAACAGCATATATGTATTTAGAGTTGAGCAATAATGCTTTTATCAAAAATAATTTTATTGAAAACAATGGCCATTTTTGTGGATTAAATACAGTGGGCTAGATGATACTGGACAGCAACTGGGAGTGGGTCAGCTTCTTGACATTGTGCAGGAAAGATTTCACAATGCTAGTCCAGGTGACTGAGAGTTTAGTAAATCTGGGGACAGTGAAACAAGAAAGGACTTAGGGCAGAAGGAGCAGCAGAAATGAGCCTAGGTGGAGCTGCTTTGCATCGCTGAGAAGTC
Organism: Anoura caudifer; assembly: GCA_004027475.1. NCBI lineage: Eukaryota > Metazoa > Chordata > Mammalia > Chiroptera > Phyllostomidae > Anoura > Anoura caudifer. The sequence goes on from PVKU01002405.1 coordinate 210,455, forward strand.
AGAGAAAAGGGGGCCTTGGAAACAGGTTCAAGGGGTGAGCCTAGAAGGAGCTGTTATTGCCCATTGTTCCCCTGGTTGCAAGTCTCCTGGGGTCCCTTAGAGTGTAGCAGATGCACACATGTGGGGGAAGAAAAGGAGGGAGAGGCGAGGGAGTGCTCCTGGAAGGCTGTGGACACTTGGCCGTCTGTTTTGAGAGCTTTTAAGGGCTGGGACTTGAGGGAAGGTCTTAGGGGCAGATCTCAAAAGAATATTCACCAGCTTTATTAAGCTGATGCACCAAAATGAGATTGATTCCCTTAATTTCTGTCCTTGGGTATTGTTGGCAAATGGCACTAATTGGATTTTGCTTTCTATCTCCTTAAGTAGGGTGATTTAAGCTATTCACCTTTTCTTTGGGGAGGAGAACTGTTAACCTCTTCTTAAGTGTCCTTGGTTTGGGGAAGATAGGATTTACTAGGTGGCTGTAAACTGCTGGGTCATGTAACTGTCTCAGTTTCCCTATTCCACTTGTCTTGGCTTACTAGCCTGTCTTAGATCTACTCCCAATGAATATGCTTGTTGAATATGAAAAATATTTTTATATGATTTTATTGAACCAAAATATTCAGGTACTTGGGGAGAATTTTTAAAACCTAACATTTAATTAAGACACTTATTTAATAATGCTGCATTTAAATATTTTTGAAAATGACTGTATATTTTGAGAGTGAAATGGCAAAATCTTTCTAAGACAAATTAATTATCTCATAAACTAATGTTTTTAAAAGATTTTAATCTTAGGCTTAAGATTTTATGTGATTTCAAGATTTCTGAAATACAGTGACATTTCTTTTTTAATAACATGGAAAAGCTCTAGTCTATAACTGAACATGTCCTTTTATAGTGAGTAATGCTTTGATAAAAAAATTAATGCAATGGAAATGAGAAATGCAGTTTTCAAAAAAAGTTGAGTTTTTATTTTATTTAAGAAGTAAACTATTATAAACAAAAAACATTGAAACAAATACAGGGATTCGTTTTTTACTTTATGGAAATCTTACAGAGTATATTGTGGCCAACAAGGCTTTGTATAAACTGAACAACCCAGTTGTCCTCTAGGATGATCAACATTGTAAACAATTAGGTCACAAGACACTGACTAGGGTTAGTTTGCTGTTTGCCTCAGCCTAGATCAATGAGTTTCAAAGCAGGCATATGACTTTCTCTTCACCCTTCTTACAATTCTTCCATCTCCACTTTCATAAAAAGAAAAAAGATATCACAAAATGGCAGTTTTTCAAATGGCAAAAAAAAAAAAAAAAGGAAAAATAGAGGAAGTAAATGAAAAATCAGAAGCGTAAAGGATCATTACACCCTCTTGAAAAACAATTTTCCAAAACACGTGGACAATCAAAGAAAGAATAGAATCAAGAGCTCCCATAAAGAAAGAACAGAATTTCAACTCTGCGTCCTGGAAGGCATCAGCACAGGTTTCTGATGAGATTTCCAGCTCTTACACTAGAAGTAAATATTAGACCACTGTGTACCAGAAGATTTTTATCAAGTAACACGTCTCTCCACAGATGGATGAGAGATAGATGGATAATTTGATTTCTGGTTTGTTCCATTTTTGAATAAACATACTGCTTATTTGATTACAAATACCTGATCAAAAAATAAATAATTCATCTTTCAGAAAATTGATATTCAGTATAGAAAAATACCTGACTGATTTTCCCTCTTTTTTGTTTGAACATATTGAAATTACTTGGCTACAACCTTGTAATGTGCAGAATATGCACTGACATTTCATTAGCAAATGTTTGACAAGAAACACAGAAATAGAAACCCCAAAATATCAAACAGCCTGACAAATATATCAGAAGCTCAAAGCTGTAAAAGAAAGTAGTCACAGTTTTAAGTGAGAATATGTGTTGCTGTCTTGCAAAAAATTTATAAAAAGTACAATATAATATAACCCCATAACTAATTAACACATTATAATAGCAAACATTAGAAACTAATGTTTTTCTATGTCTCTATGCTTAGTTAATGACTGAAAATTAATGAGAAAGTCAAGAACAATTCTTAGTTTATAAATTATTTGATTCATGTATGTATTGCCAATGTTAATATTTGTTTTTAGGTGATTTTTACCTTATATTGATAAGACTCTGAGAGAAATTGCATTTGTAAGTAATGGGGTCTTTAAAAGTTTTTTTTTCTTTCAGAAGAAAGAAAAAAGTTCTTTCACAAGAAGTCTAATTTATGAAATGTATATTTTTTCTACTAAAGGGATATAGAGTTTTCAACTGTAGACTTTATATTATACATATTCATAAATATATTACATATGTTTCAAATTATGTGTCATACAGACAATGTTTTAAAGATAGCGATGTGGCTATCTTTATTGTGTTCAAACATCTTAGGCCCTAATCCTTGTACTTAATAGACAAAACATTTATAATTTTAAAGAAATATTTTCCAGCAGTATACTTTGCAGTAAAAGATATAAATACAAATGATAAAAAGAGTCGATTAACTCAATATCATTTTTCAAAATATAAAATGTAGAAAAGTATTGCAATTATTTTTATGACTCTATTTTGTTTTCATCTGAAAGAGCACAGAGGTTATTGTGTTTAATGTGCACGACCTGCAAGGAACCACAGGGTTTTCTCATTTGCTGTCAGTTACCTACTGATGTTGTGACAAATCTTTAGAGTACCATAAATTCCCAAAATATAAACTCAGTAAAAGGCAACATGGCATGTACTTTGAAAACATCTGCCCTTGATGTCTGTGTTTCTGTATCAAAAAGACCATGTTTAACCTTCACTTTAAATAATACTAATTAATTTGATGCAAGTCTTTGGCTTAGGGTACAAAGATTTTTCTTGGATATGAACAGAAAAAATAATCAGTATCTCAGGCTTTCAATGTTGAAACTGGAAAACTGCCTTTCCCTTCATATAATCAAGTCATCAAAGCAAACTATGAGTTCAAAATCCTTTTGATGCCACAGCTACCACAAAACCTGTAAATACGCTCTTTGGGCTTTATCCGCAACCACAGAAGTGGAAAGAATATTTACTATCATTTATATTTTAATATATATTTAAGTGAACAAAGAGAGGTCACCAAGTATGCAGTAACTTTGTCATTTGAGAAGAATGTGAAATAGTTTTATAGAAACTATGGATACTGAATTGTCTGTGGAATGAAGTTTAAAAAAAACTCCAAGTTTACAATTTTCACCTGCAATATGAACTAGCCATTTTAATTTTTCAAACCTAAAAAAAAAATTGAATGAGCATATTTTAGATTTTTTGAAACTGAGCTCTTGAGCCTACTTCTCAAAAAAAGCTTTATGTTAAATATAGTCATATAAATTCGAGCTGGTAAAGAAAATTTATGGCAGAGAAAGTGAATAAAACATGAAAACCATGGAATTTTATACAGACTTAATCTTGTAAAGAAATGTATTGATACTGCATTGGAGAAAAACACAGGAATTTAAGGATAGGAGCTAAATAATAATATTACAAATATACGATGAAAGAGAAACCATAAATATAATTTAAGAAAAATTTCTGTTGTTTTAAAATCAAAACCAGTACAATGTGGAAGCTTCACAGTCCTCTTGTATAGTTTTATATTTGCATTGTATTTGTATAGTATACTAAGTTCAACTTTCAAGGCAATTTAGTTAATATTTTCTTAAGAAATTGTTTCTAGTATAAAATCATTAAAGCAATTTTTACTGGTTTAGAAATGTATACTAACCTGAAAGGCTTAAAACATGCCAATAGAACATGCTTAGGATATTCAAGGAAAAACCCATAATGAGAAATAAATTTTGATTTAGCATAAATGTACTGATTCTTGATGTTTCTGTGTGACTTTAGTGGCATTCTTGTTTTTCACAATATTTATTTCACAATGCATATATAACTTCACAGTTATAAATTTCATATAAAGTCAAGGTAACATAATTTTTTAAATGTAGCTTTTAAAAGTATAACAGTAAATCCACGTGTTAAATCTAAATAAGCCACTGACTACAGTAGGCTTTGCGGCACTTAAGGCTTCCACTCCATTGTACTTACTGATTTAACCAGTTACAGAAAATCTTTTGAGAAATTATTCAAAAGATAATGTATGTTCAAGTAAACATACTTTAAAATTAGAGTATAGCCTAAAAAGCAAAATGTCTCCCATTTAACTTGTCCTTGATTCCAGAGTCTCCTTCTAAGATGTATATAATATTTATATATCATATTTCCTTGCATAGCTTTAGTTCTGCAACTGTATATATATATAAATAACTCTCCCCGATCATGTTGCTTATAATAAAAATGTAGATTAGCCATATTTCTATATCAGTACTTATAGATCTCCCAATTTTTGAATATCTACATGTATTAAAATTTATATAATATTCACTTAGAAATGAACCTTTAATTTGCCTCTAGTTTTTCTTATTACTGAATGCTGAAATAAAAATCCTGGAATACATATATCATTATAAATTATTAGAGTATATTAGCAGGATAAAGTTTTAGAAATCGCATGGTGATGGCCAGAGGGGAAGGGGGACGGGACGGCTGGAGGTGTGCAAAGGGGGGAAAAGGAGAACTATCTGTAATAGTGTCAACAATAAAAATAAAGTTTAAAGAAGAATTAATGTAAGTATTATTTTAATATGATTTTGTAAAAAGAACAAAACTTTAGTCTTATGTTTGATATAGAGGAATTTGTTAACATTAAATTACTTGGTTTTTGAAATTTAAAGATTATCAAATATTGATTATAAAAATAAAATTGATTAATGGTGTCTGCAAATCAGATTTATTCAGCCCAGTCTAAAAATGTATTCAATTGCTAGTTTTTAAAAAATAAAAAATAAAAGAGTAAGTAGTTCCTGTGAATAATGTGTTAAAACTTATTGTTTGTGTCCCATCCAAAATTCATATATTGAAGAAACTAAACAGACTGTATTAGGAGATGGGGCCTCTAAGAAAGTAATTAGTTAAGTGAGGTCATAAGGGGTGCCCTATTCCAACAGGACTGTCATCCCTGTAAGAAGAGACAGTAAGCAAAGAACTTGCTCACTCTCTGTTCAGGCACACACAGAGGAAAGGCCCCACAGAATGTGGACGTAGTGAGAAGGCAGCTGCCTGCAAACCAGAAAGAGTGCCGTCATCAGAAAGCAACCCTGCTGACACCTTAATCTTAGACTTCTAGCCTCCAGAACTGTAAAAAGATAAATTTCTGTTCTTTAAGCCAGGGGTCCCAACCTCCCTCCTCCTGGCCCAGACGCTGCTGCTCGCTTTACTGCCTGAGCTCCACCTCCTGTCTCCAACCCTCCACCCCAGTCTGCGGAAAAATTGTCTTCCATGACACCAGTATCTGGTGCCAAAAAGGTTGGGGACTGCTGGTTTAAGCCACCCAGTTTGTGTTTTATTACGGCAGCCCAAGTAGGCTAAGATAATTGATGTCACAATTTTTATGTCAATTGGATAGAATAATTGGCTAAATAAAAATTGCTGATAGTTACACAGGAAAAACTTTTAAACTTTCAATTTGGCTGGATATGACTTGTTAATAGCCAATTTAATGGTTGTTTAAGTAAAAACTATAAATATACACATAGTGAAGACATAAAGGTTGGAAACAGATTCATGTTTCAGGAAATGTAATTCATTACTTGTTTTTTTTTCTTAGAAAACTTTTGTTGTTTTAGAAAATCTTCATACTGAAATTAAAACAGTATTTATAACAAGTAAGAAATAAGGGATTTTTTAAAATACAAGAAATAAATAAAAATAAAACTAGTATAAAGGAAGAACTATTAAATGTATATGTTTCTATAATCACATATACATTTTATTGAATGTCTATTCCTCAGCAAATTATATTCCAGCATCTGTGTGGGATGGAAATCATTACCACATAACACTGAACATTTTTAAAATAAACTTCATATATCTATTTATTATATACTTACTCTTCTACCACCCCCAAAATAAAAACCACAACACTGTAAGACTGGAGAAGTATTAGTATTGAAATTTTACACATGAGAAAACTCAGGCTCGGGAAAATTAGGAAATGCATTGAAAGTCTCAACACCAGGAAGTTATACCATAAAGATATGAAGCATGATTTCATGAGCATCAAAGCTTATATCTTTTCATCCGCAATGCACTCTTTCTTTCCTAGCACCTTCAAATGTGTGTGGAACAAACTCTAATGAGCATCCATTGTACATTAGCACTGTGTGAGAAGTAAATGACAGAGAGACACCGTGGTGCGAAGTCAGAGAAGCAAAGGGATGGTGTAAGCAGGGTAATAAATGCTCTAATAGAAGCAGGCCCAGGGAATCAGTCTGGAGAATGTCAGAGAAGTTTCCCAGAGAGAGTGATACTTGGACTGGCATTAAAGAACCCACGAGAATTAAACAGATCGACAAGGGAATGAGGATTTTAAAACACTGCGTGTTAGACTTCAGTGTTCAGTAACATGAAAGATGGAGGCTAGTTTACCACTCCAAGGCCCTCTCCATGGGAAAAACATACATTGGTAAATATATGTGTGCACACATTAATTACATTGATATTTACATACTTGCATTTATATTCATTTCTATACCTATAATTACATTGGTATTTATACATATTACATTTAAATTCATTTCTATACCTATAGTTTTTGAAATCCTTGAGTTTACATCCTACTTGCAATCATATTGTAGGGTTCATTTTAGTTTTCTTCATTTCCATAATTGTAACTTCCTATCTCATAGTAAGAAACCCAAACCCCTTTAGTATTCTTAATTTATTAACATATTTGATTCATCTCTATACTAACCAGTCCTCATTTCTATGGCTGCCCATCTCACCTGGACATCATGCTCACCAACCTTGCACTAGAAAAAACACCATCTTCACCTCATTCAGTTGTAACATCCCACAGTCATTTACCCTACCCATTGACATCCTTCCCCATTACTTGGGTGTTGAAACCTCCAGAGGGATGTTCCTGGCTTCTGCTAGGTCTCTGATGTCCCACAGAAGCCCAAACTACACCCTCCACAGGGATGGCTTGCTATTCTGCTTTGGCTCTTAACATCCCTCCCAGGCCACACCTCTAGGTGTGCTCATATTTTGCTTACTGTACTCTGCACCACCTAAATATTGTAGGGCTCAATAGTTCAGGAAGAAAAAGAGGAAAGGGAAGGAAAAGGAGAAAAGGAAAGAGGAAGAGTCACAAATAGCAAATCTCAGCTTGTTCTGATTCCACTGAGAAATCAAGAGCAGCGAGTCTCAAAAAGGAAATGCCACAGATTCTGTGGTTTGCAAAGCAAGCCAATATATAATTTTGTATTTGGAATAGGAAACAAATATATTGTTTCATAATACAAACTACTCAGAATGAAGCTGGACAAAATCTTCTTGGCTAAGGATAGGATCTAATGGTGAGAATGAAAGGAAGTGAGATTTTTGTATTTATCAAAATGAATAATGGGTTTAAAAATATTGCCACAGAGAATAGACATTTCGGCTTTTAGCAACTATAGTAGTCCCCCTTTATCTGCAATGGGTACATTTCAAGGCCCCCCAGTAAATGTCTGAAACCTCAGATAATACTGAACCCTACATATATTATATGTTTTCTATACATGCCTACTTATGATAAAGTTTAATTTGTAAGTTGGAGCTAGTAAGAGGTTAACAATAAACAATAATAAAATAGAACAATTATACTAATATACCACAATAATTGTTATGTGAGTGTGGTCTCCATCTCTGTCTCCTGGAATACCTTATTGCACTATACTCCCCCTTTTTGTGATGATGTGCGATAATACAAAGCCTACATGATGAGATGATGTGAGGTGAATGATGAAGGCAGTATGACATAGCATTAGGCTACTACTGACCTACTACCAATACTTAACAAGCACTTTACCTACTCTTTGGCATATCTCAATTGCTGGTATCATTACTCTTGCACTTGAGGGGCATTATTAAATAAAATAAGGGCTGTTTGAACACAAGCATTGGATAGTGAGGCAGTTGATCTGACAACCAAGTTGGCTACTAAGTGAACACCCAGTGGGAAGCGTATGTACGCTGTATGGAGATGCTGGACAAATAGATTATTCAGCTGCGGCTGCATAGTACAATGTTTCTTCACACTCCTCAGAAGGACACAGAAGGACACACAATTTAAAACTTAAGAATTCTTTATTTTTGGAGTTTCCCTTTGAATATTTTTTGGATTGTGGTTGACTATTAGGAAACTAAAATGTCTGGTAAGGGGGAACTACTGAACCTATTTTACTGGCTTTACTCACATCAATATTTACTAGCATTCAGAATAAATGATAGTTAGATGACCCTTAAAGAATTCAACACTAGGAAATCCTGAATTCCCTTAAATTCTAACTCATTTTATATACTTAATATATAATGATTTAAGATCATTATATATGAGTAATGTCTATGAGTATATACATGTATTGTTTAATGTCGTTATATATAATGTTTTATATCATTATATATGTAATGTTTAATAGAAAACTTCCCTCATGCCCTGAACAGGTGGCTCAGTTGGTTGGAGTGTTGTCCTGTACACCAAGAGGTTGCATGTTCAATCCCAGGTCAGGGCACATACCTAGGCTGTGAGATGGGTCACAAGTTAGGGTGCATACAAGAGGCAAACAAATTGATGTTTATTTCACACATGGATGTTTCTCTCTCTCTCTCTCTCTCTCTCTCTCTCTCTCTCTCTCTCTCTTTCCCCTTTCTCTCTCTTTAAAAATTAATAAAACATATCCTGGGGGAAGATTTAAAATTTTTTTTCACAATGAATGTATTAGGCTATTTGCATGAAAATGTATGATTGGCAGGGACTTCTGGTCAAGATGGAAGCATACGTAAACATAGCTCAATTCCTCATAAAAGCACATTTAAAATTACAACAGAATTACAGGACAACCATGACTCAGAGCCATCAGAAACAAAGTTGAATGGAAGTCAGATGACTACAGTATTAAAGAAACCACATCCATCCAGACTGGTAGGAGGGGTAGAAACAAGGAACTGGGTGGTCCCAAAGTTATGTGTGTGGATAAAAATTTGGGAGGGATATCTAAGGAGTGAGGAGTCCCAACCCTACATCAGGCCCACCAGCCAGGTGCCAGTGCCAGGAAGATAAATCCCCATAATTTCTGTCTGCAAAAAACAGAAGGGACTGAGTCAGTGGAAGAAACCCCTGGAGTCCCAAGCAGTTCCTCTTAAAGAAACTATACACAGATTTACTCATACTCACTTCTTCTGAGTTCTAGCACTGGGGTAGCAGCTTAAAAGGCAACAGTTGCATACAGAGAGGAACTGAAGTGTCTGGCATCAAGGTGAGAGCTGGGGGATAGCTTTCTTCCATAGACAAAAGTGGGCAGAGGCCATTGTCCCTTCTCTGAACTCTCCCCCCACAGAGCCACAAAGCCGGCATGCTGGTGCCGTATCTGAGACCAATCAACCTGGCTGACATTGTTTGCCCCACCTTGGAGATCCACTGAGGCCCTAGCCCATCCAAATTATGGGCCCATCCAAGCTGTTAGTAGTGACTTTTCCAAATAAATGGTTGGCTTTGGCTCATGCTTCACATCTCCCTAAATCCTCTCAAACAAGCAACAGTTGTCCTCAGTGAGCCCCCAGACCCTTTACCTCTTGCCAAGTGTGATCCTAGGCCTGGCACTAGCAGCAGCCAGCCTAGATGCACAGCATGGCTTTGCCTGGGAATCTCCAAGCCCGACACAATTAGCAGTCATCTCAGATTACTTTGTAGCTCAGGCAGGGTTGTCTCAGGCAAAAAAAAAAAAAGTGGTGGCTGACCTTGGCCTGCACTACCCAGGAAAGCCTCCAGTGGACAGTTAACAACCATACAACACCACCACACTATCCCTGCGCAGCAGATCTTCCACAGAGGGCAGAGGTAGGTGGTCAGTGGTCACAGCCAATCCTTGCAGCTGACTGGCCTGGGTAAATCTCTCCCATTGACCTGACAGCAGCAATCAAGACTCAACAACAAGAGGAGGGTATATTCAGCCCACGTGAAAGGCACAGCCCAAGTACACAGTTTGGGTGATAGGGAAGGCTATGCCACTGGACCCTACAGGATACCTTCTACATTAGGTCGTGATACCAAGACAGGGAGTCATAGCAGCTCTATCTAATACATAGAGACAAACACAGGGAGGCTGCCAAAATGAGGAGTCAAAGAAACATGGCCCAAATGAAAGAACAGATCAAAACTCCAGAAAAAGAGCTAAAGGAAATGGAGATAAGCAATCTATCGGATGCAGAATTCAAAACACTGGTTATAAGGATGTTCAAGGGATTAGTGAGG
>PVKU01002406.1:0-230167 GCA_004027475.1 Anoura caudifer
ATGGGTTTTCTCAAAGTTTGTAGGTTGAAACCCAAATTCCCAATGTGATAATATTTGGAAGTGGGGCCTTTGGGAAGCGATTGGGTCATGGAGTGAAACCCTGATGATGGGACTGGTATCCTTGCAAGGAGAGACATGGATCTCTCTCTCTCTCTCCCCACCAACACCCCCACCCCGCCGCCCTGCTGCTCCCTTGAGGTCGCAATGAGAAGACGGCCATCTACGAACCAGGAAGCGGGCTCTCATAAGGAACCAGGTGGGCCAGTGCCGTGATCCTAGACTTCCTGCCTCTGCAACTGTGAGAAACAGATAATCCGTCATTTCAGCCACTCAGCCTCTGACGCTCCATTATGACGGCTTGAGCAGACGAAGGCGATCATGTTGAACAGGATTTGTACGGGCTTTTCCTATGCTGCGGCAGAATTAACTAAAACACACATTTTTAGGAGTGTGCATTCGGCAACAGATCGATGCCTGCGATCCAGCAGCCGTGGAGTCACACTGACTCTAGCGCAGCAGCTACCATCCTCGGAGGAGACACCCCTGACTGTGAGGCCTCGCCTGCCAGTTGCGAGGACAAACAGGTGATGCAGGGAAGCACGCAGCGTGTCCCCTGTCCCTCTCTCCTCCTCCTCCCTTTCTCTTTCCTACTCCAGGGGCAAGTTGGAACTTCCCGGGATGTTGGGGTGGAAGAGCAGGGGCAGTTCCAGGGCCCAGATGCTCACCAGACACGGGGGGCAACATGATGGCAAGTCATTTCTCGTCCCGAGTCAGAGGAAGTTCAAAGTGTTACAGCCTGAGCACTTAAAGCCATGAACCTACTTATAATCAAAGACTGGTGAGACCTGAGTGTATCAATTAAAGGTGAAATTGAGATATATTCGCCTTAGGGGATTGCTGTGAGGTGTCAATGAAATAACATTGGGACGTTTGGCCAGATTCAGGGTAGGCCCCAAAATGGTGGCTACCATAAAGCTTGTTTCTCCTAGAAAACCTTCTGAGAAGACACGATGAATGGAGAAGAGTCAGCCAAAGGCACTTTCTCTGTCACAGAGGAGGCCAGTTCCCAATGCCTCATAGCAGCCCAGGGAGGATTCCTCCTGAAGGGTCAGCGTGGTCTTTCACCAGCTCAGAGCACCAGGACAACATCCAGACTTAGAAGATCTCATTCCTGACCAGATGTCAACAGAACAGCAAAAAAGTTTACAAAAAACTGCCATAACAGGATTTGTATGGGTTATTACATTCCGTATCTTTCCATGACTTTTGCCAGGCAAAAAAATCTTCATGAAATACATAACGAATATGTCATTTTGGGTGGTGATGCACGCATGAAAAGTGACACATTGCCCTCTCATTGTGTTTGTGGTACACAGGAAGAGAGAGCTTCACAAACCAGTGTGCGTGCACTACAGACACAAATGAAGATGAAGCTCCCCAGGGAAATGAAGTGAAGCCAGCAGCCATCAGTTAATAAAACCGGAGCAGTTTCTCTTAGTCATGCAGAGGAAGGATGTTTACGATGTGGCACAGTACCTGAGGGAAACGCTCAAAGGAAACCTGTTTGTTATATCCCATCCCTATTTTTTAGCAGATAATATATTACCATTGAATCACGTGAGGAGCCAAGCAAAAATGTTACCGGACATGGGTACCATGACTGAGTTATGAACACAGAATTGCAGGGTTGGGATATATGGAAACAGGAGCATATCGTTGGCATTGAAACTGGGCATTGGTTATTTTCAAAGCCATAAGCAGGGACCATAAGCATGGAGACGGGAAGCCACGGAGAGACAGAGAGAGGGTGAAGTCTCAAACGCAACCAAATAGGCAAAGAATGGCCTCATTATCTGTACCGCACTCAGGAGGGGCACTGTCCCTTTTTCGCACGGCCTTTCCCGGCCCCTCTCACTTTTGAGATAGGACGGTTTTCCAAATCTCCCAGCGCAAACGGGGCAGCCCGCTGACAGTAACGGGAGCCAGGGGGTTCCGGGAGCTCAGTTTTCCTCCCCTGTCTGGGGCTCACTTTCTTGTTTCCCTGAGTGACGCGTGGGTTCAGCGCTCCAGGCCGATGGCGCATTTTCATCCGTGTCTGCGACATGCATCCCATGCATTTTGGAATCCGCATGTGCGGTCTGAGCATTCCGGAAACCGCCACGGCCGCAAGGACTAAGGCCGTTCTCCAAAGCCAGAAGTCAAAGGTCGCTCAGCCAGCTCAGCACCTGACCAGCAGCCCCAGCAAGACAGTCCTTTCTTCCCTCTCTCCCTTCTCTCTCTCCCTCCTTCCTTCCCTTCCCTCCCGCCTTCCACAAATATTTGCCTCCCAACTGTAGGAGCTGAAGCCCAGCCCGAGACAAGTCAGTCTCCTCGTCTTAGCAGTAATGTAAGGTGTCTAGCATCTAGGACCTAGTAACCTAAGTGTCTCATTCTGGCTCCTCTTTAAAAAAAAAAAAAAAAAAATCAAAAGTTCTCAAAAAAGGGCGAAAAGTGTGACCCCTCTGTTCTCACTAACAGAAACTGGAGGCTTTTCTGTCTCCTACTCCTCTCCAAATGTAGGTCCCTCCTCCCCACGGCCTTCTTCCTTTTTTCTCCCCATCCCTTTCTTTCTCTGAGCTTCCTTTTCCTGAGGTCCATGGCTGCTGAAACCTCAAATCCCTGTGCTTCCTCCAGGTCTCCTCTTCCTTGTAAATAAACAGTATCAGCATTTTTTTTTTTTTTACAATAAGAAAGCTGCTTTAAGATCTGGCAAAAGCAAGCAATAAAAAAAGAGGAATGTTTAAAGGATGTAGCAAACTCATTATTGGGAGACTTGCTTCCATGTCCCTCTAAACTCTACGCCTAGTGAAATGTTCTCACCAATTTCCATGAGGAAACAGAGCTATTTGCTTGGGCAGAAGTCAACAACTAAGTAGTTGTTTCTGCTTGAATTGCTGCAAGAAGTCTGAACCTCTAAACTGCAAATCTAACACAAGGCTTCAGCATCAATCAGTACTATCAGGAAGTAATAGTGAATAAGGTTAAGTAAATTTACTCCAATAGTAAATGATGGAGTAAATCAACTCCATTACAGAAGTTCCACAAAGCAACCAATTCCAAATCAGTGAAGATGCTAATTGTCCTTCTCCATGGGTACAGCAGCCCCCACGGGTCCTCAGTCTGACACATATACTTTCGTACTTTTGTACTGTTTGTCTCAGAAGTTCCCTCAGGGACAACGACTTGGGTCTTTGTCCAGTTCTTTGTGATGACTGGTAAGCTTCTAATTTTTCTCGAAGGCGACAGTTGGATGGTGGAATAAATATGGCTGCTGGGTTCAAGATGGCACAGGAAAAAGATCCATGCCTGCTCCTTGCTTATTGAATGTTGCCACAATGAGTAATAACCGTGCCACAAATAAAACACACCTGTTCCTCTTGGGTGACGGTACCCCTTCTGGGTACACAGTGCAGGGAGAGGGGTGCCGTCCAGACTGCGAACTGGGTTCTGAAGAACTTCATGAAGCTCCCGAGCAGAGAAGCTTCAACCCCTTCGTTTGTTAAATAGGCACGTGTGGTGGACAGAATGATGAGTCCTCACAGGTATCTGTGTCCTAACCCCCAGACCTGTGGCTTTCTAGGGACAATGATAAGGAGAAGGACAGCATTTACTGAGCTGGGTGATTTATATACTAGAATGCCCACAGCGAGACGGGGCGGTGGGCTCCCTGGACTCAGAAAGGTTAGGCAACCCGCCCACCACCACACACCGAGGTAGAGCATTTAAATCCCTGTCCGTCTGAACTAAAAGCCTGTGATTTTTCTAACATTTCTTTAGACTTTATGATAAAAAATAAAGCAAAATTTCCATCTTGAAACACTTGTTTGGTTTAAGAAGACATGTATCTTCATTCTCAAATAATCATTCTGCGTGAAGTCCTGTCCCAAGGTCACAGTGCGGTGAGACGGTGACGGCCACTTGGCCAGCTCTGCAGGGCAAGAAACAGCAGCAGTGGTAATAGTAACATTAGTTCGTCTATTACATTTGTTAAAGCATTTTACCACTTACAAAGCACTTTAAATGATACACGTCTTAATCCTCTCAGGGGTGCCCTGGAAGGGCAAGGTTTTCTATTCCCTTCGGCTGCTGAGAGCTCTGAGGATCTCGGCCCTGTCGCCCACGGCGCGTGTCGGAATGACGGGGCCGAAAGCCGTCTCCTGGTTCAGAATTTCATTCCGTGTTCATTACATGGGTCTTTGAGAATGTCCTTCCCCCGTGGCCTGAAAGCGATTTGCAAACTCCTTCAGCGCAGGAACTTGGCTGTGGTCAGCCAGAAAGTATGCATGTAGGCAAAAGAGTCCGGAAACTGTGTGCTGAGCTCGGGAGTTATTTTGAGGCCAAAAGCCGTATCTTCCTAAACTACCCAGAAGGCCCCACAGAGGACGTAGGGATTGCTTCCATGGGGGTTGGAGCACAGTTTTGCTGCAGGTCATTGTGTTCTACAGCCTGCTTAAAACTCTGTATTTTGTGTACTAGCAAATGCACACTTATGGTTGGCTCTTACATTTTGTTTTTAGTTGCAGCAGTGTAAAAAAACAAAACAAACCACATTTCTCTTTGAAGTTCTTTTGTACAAACACAATAGTTTCTCTTCTCTCTCCAAGTTTGGTAGCCTGTGCTCATTTGTTTCCAGGAATTTTTCTTTGCACAATATAAATTCATTCCCACAGCCTGGAGATAGTTTCACAGTAGCCGATTCCCTTCCTTCGGAATTATTTACCATACTGTGCCCTCCCTGAGGACAAGCATAATTAGTCAAATAAATGCACTTATTACCCCTTCACTTCTCACGTAAGTTTACATGCTTCTCTAAAATGTGTATAGATTATTTAGAGAACCCCTAGTTTTGCATTTACTTGTTTATGATTTTAAGTCTTATTGTGTGGTGCCACCAATGTTTCTTGTACATTTAAATCTTCATTTTTTAAAAACCACTATTTTGACACTCAGCCCTGGCTGGTGTGGCTCAGTGGATTGAGTGCTGGTCTGTGAACCAAAGGGTCGCCAGTTCAATTCCCAGTCCAGGACACATGCCTGGGTTGCCAGTCAGGTCCTCAGGAGGGGGTGTGTGAAAGGCAAACACACATTGATGTTTCTCTCCCTCTTTTTCTCCCTCCTTTCCCTTTTCTCAAAAAACAAATAAATGAAACCTTTAAAAAATAAACCACTATTTTGACATTCAAAACTCATTAAATTTTGTGCTTGGTTTTATTTTGAAAAAAAAAAAAATGCTGACACTTCTAGTTTCCTCCTCCCCTTCCACTTACATGGTATTCGTTCATAAATATAAACAATCTGATTCTTAAGCATATTTATTGCTAGAATTTTTGAATGAACTGATGCTTAAAGCAGTAGAATGGAACAAATGATTTTCTCCTACACATACATACACATTTTAGCCAGTCACAGTGATGATGTACTATCAGTGGAGTATTTTATAAGCAAGCTACTGTACCTCACTCATTCTAACACAGACATTTTTTCACACTTTATGATTTCTGAAATTGAGATATGTCGTACAATCAGTGTGGCCAGAAAGCATTCTTTAACAGTGTTTTTCTTTTTTGGCAGTAGGACATATATAAAATAATGCTGCATCATCAATGTGGTAAAATCTTAGCGTTGAGTAAATATAACAAGTACTAAGGCTGTTCTGCATGTTGGGCGGGTTATCTCATGCAACCCTCTAAGCAATCCCGTGACACGGGCGTAATTCTCCACATTTCACAGAGGAAGTAAACAGATGAAGTAACCTGCCCCCACTGCCCATCAGCTGCACAACGGTCTGCAGCATGCTGATAACCAGCTAGCTGGGAGGGGGGTGGCTTCAGTTTGCACCATTTGCCAGTTTCCAATGTGCAAATTCTCTCCATGTGGCCAGCTACAAGGCACCAACATGAAGTCACATAGAATCAGGACGACATGCACCATCATGCAAAACAGCAATACCAGTTAGACATCATCTATGGAAAACACAGCATAGCATAGGGCCCCACTGAGACAACCCCCTTCGCTTCCTTTTCCTGCCTTGAATCATGCCCGTATCCCATTAGCATAAGCTAGACCCAGTTATACCTGAATCCTACTTGATACTTGTTATTTCCAGTTATGTGAACCAGTCTGTATATCCCTGTTTTTTTTTCTTAAATTAGCTCAAATTTGGTTTCTATCACTTGTAATCAAGAGTACGGACGGATGCAACAGAAACTTACAAGATGTGCTAAGAAGTGTCGTTTAAACTTTGAAGGCCACATGTAGTCACAAGTGAAGGGTTTTAATCTCATGAGTAATATGGTCAGTGTATTTGACTTTCGCTGGTTGGTTCTGAGTTGGAAGCCGCATGGAATATAGGGAGTGTGGCAGTCGCTGACCAAATCCTCACTATTCTGGGCTGCTTGCCACAGAGGTTGTGGTTTGGCCTCTTGAACTGGTTGTGGTTCAGGGTGTATTTTCATACGTGGTCACTGGCCTTTATCTATTTCTCTCCTGTCTCTCAAACCCTTTTTTGGTCATTCTCTCATTTTTGAGAAGTTAACCACCTCAGGGAATGCTTGAGATGCTTAGTCTTTACCTCCTGGGGATTGTCCAGCTGTCTCCATAGCCAAGTACATGGAGAGATTGTTTTGATATTTTGTTGGGTCATCGCGATGATCATGCAGTAGGAGTGTGACTGAGAAGATGCATTTGAAACTCTGGAGAGAATACAGTGCACCCACATCATGGCCACTGGGATATTGCCTGCAAAATGCTTCAACACCAGGAACGCCAATTGTCCAACCCCAGACAGGAAAATAAATCTCATTAATTATCAGAGAGATTCAAATTAAAACCACAATGAGATATCACCTCACACCTGTTAGAATGGCCGTCATTAATAAATCAACAAACAACAGAAAAAAACCTAGCCGATCTACGGAGGAACAGAGCAGACAGCCAACAGTGCCACAGCATAGATGAAAACAGGAGATCAAAATCTGTAGGGGACATTGAAAAACCAGATGGTAAGGAGAGTTCTTCAGGACAATAAGAGCCCAGGGATCAGCATGGAGACCAGAGCAGCTGAAGCCCCAGCCCGGCGCTTGCCGGGTCTGCCACAAGGCTCTAGGGAGGGAGACAAGGTCAACCACTCACTCTCTGGCCAAACAAGGGTTGAGCAGCAACAGGAGAGACCTGGTAGCTTGAAGCTGCAGAGAGAGAAGTAAAGGTCTGAGCGGCAAACACGCTGGGGCTGTGAACACCCACGCTTAGCCCTGGGTGCAGTGCACGCGGGAGCCTGTGCAACCAGAGGTGCGCACAACCGGAGGAGGGGGCTTTGTGGAAGCCCATGCCAGGAACCCCAGGAGTGCGAGTGATCCATGGGACAACCAGAGCCCACGATGTGAACCCAGGGAGTGTGCACAATTTGTGGGAGGCCCGGGCTCATGCCCGTGAACTTGGGGTGAGTGCATGCACCGCAGAAACCCAGAATCCACACTGGTAAACTCGAGCAGTGCGTGCGCTATGTAGGAGAACCGGAGCTCTCACCCATAAACCCAGGGAGTGTGCACAACCTGTGGCAAACCTGGAACTCACCACCGTGAACCCAGGGTGAGTGCGCAGAATGCAGGAAACCTGCGGAGCCCATACTCCTAAACTCTGACAGCGTGCACGCTACGTACAGAATCCGGAAGCCGCAACATAAACCAAGGACGGCGCATGCGCCCCATGGGAAACCCAGAGCTCACACCCGTAAACCCCGGGGAGTGCTCGATCCCTGGGAGACCCAGGCTCACACTCATAAACTCAGGGAAAGTGCGTGCTTGGCAGCAGGCCCAGAGCCCAAGCCCCGAGGCCCTGTGTGGAGAGGTACTGGGCTACCCTGGGGTGAGTAGCCCAAAGCTGACTAAGTGCTGAACAGGGAGAAAAGCGATACCATCACCCCTTGGCTGTTGCAGTCAGCAAGACCAGAAAAACTGGCTTGGCAAGTTTGAAAACAGCAAGAGTTTTTGGGGGGTTTTTGTGTGTGTGTGTGTGTTTTAAATATTTTTTATTATTTTTTATTATTTTTATCTTTTTTTACCACTAAATTCCTTTTGCTTCTCTTTACCTCTTTCTTCTTTTATTTCTTCTTCCTCACTTTCCGATTTTATCTCTTCTTCCTTCCTCTTTCTTTCTTTTCTTTTTTTCATTATTTTCCTCTTTACTCTTTTTAAATACACACAAGTGAGACAAAAACAAAAAACAACCTGGAACTGTGAAAAAAACAGAGTTCGTCCCAAAGAGGGGACATCCCAACAGGTGAGACAGTGGAAGCTGTGAACACCAGGATACCCGAAGGAGACTGCACCACTGAATCTCACAGGTATTCTACCGCAGAAGTTCACACCATAAACCCAGGGAGCCAGAACAGATCAATTTAAGAAGCTGAGGCTAATAAAAAGAATCTCACAAACAATGGGAAGAAAAAGAAACAACCCCCAAATAAAAGGAAAGGAGGAAGCCCCAGAAAGAATGATAAATGAAACAGAGGCAACTCAACTATGAGATATTGAATTCAAAGCAATGGTTGTCAGGAAGTTCCATGAGCTCTCAATGAGCTACCAGAAACTACAGGGGAGCTACAATGAACTCACTGCAAATTATATCAACATGAAAAAGGAAATAGAACTATCAACAAGGGCCAAAAGGAAATGAAGATACAATTTCTGAACTGAAGAATACAGAAAAAGGAATGAAAAGCAGAATTGATGAAGCAGAAGATCGGATCAGTGACTTGGAGGACAAAGTAGAAAAAAACACCCAGAGTGAGCAACAAAAGGAAAAGAGGCTCAGAAAGGAGGAAGAGGGATTAAGAGAAATGCAAGACAATATGAAACATAACAATATCCGTATAATAGGGATTCCAGAAGGAGAAGAAGAAGAGCAAGGGATAGAAAACCTATTTGAAAAAGTAATGTTGGAAAACCTCCCTAATTTGATGAGAGAAAAAGTCACACAAATCCAGGAAACACAGAGAGTCCCAATTAAGAGGAACCCAAAGAGGCCCATTTCAAGACACATCATCATTAAAATGGCAAAATTCCAAGACAAAGAGAGAATCTTAAGGGCAGCAAGGGAGAAACAGGAAGTAACATACAAGGGAGCCCCAACAAGGTTAGCAGCTGACTTCTCAATGGAAACGCTCTAAGCCAGAAGAAACGGCAAGAAATATTCCAATATTTCTTCAACCAAGACTACTTTACCCAGCAAGGCTTTCAATCAAGATAGAAGGCCAAATAAGGAGCTTCCCAGACAAAAGAAGTCTAAAAGAATACACCTCCACCAAACCAGTTCTGCAAGAGATACTAAAGGGACTGCTTTAAGGAAAGGAAGGAAAAGAGAGAGAGAGAGAGAGAGAGAGAGAGAGAGAGGAACACAGATATGAAAATGGCAATGAATAAGTACCTATCAATAATAACCTTAAATGTAAATGGATTAAATGCTCCAATCAAAAGACATAGAATAGCTGAATGAATAAGAAAGCATAACCTACACATATGCTGCCTACAAGAGACCCACCTCAGGACAAAAGACCTACAGAGACTCGAAGTGAAGGGCTTGAAACAAATGTTCCAAGCAAATGGACAGGAAAAAAAAAAAGAAGCTGGGGTAGCAATACTCATATCAGACAAAATAGACTTCAAAAGAAGAGCCATAAAGAGAGACCCAGAAGGTCACTTCATAATGCTCAAAGGAAGAATCCACCAAGAAGACATAAAAATTGTAAATATATATGCACCCAACATAGGAGCACCTAATTGCATAAAGAAAATCTTAGAGGGCTTCAAGAAAGATATTGACAGCAACACAATTATAGTAGGGGATTTTAACACCTCATTGTCAAAAATGGACAGATTTTCCAAACAAAATATTAACAAAGATATTGTGGCATTGAACAACACTTTAGATTAAATGGACTTAACTGATATATATATAGAGAGAGCCCTTCATCCCAAAGAAACTAAATACACATTTTTTTTTTCAAATGCACATGGAACATTTTCAAGGATAGACCACAAGATAGGACACAAAACAAGCCTCAACAAATTCAAGAAAATTGAAATCATACCAAGCATTTCCTCATACCACAAGGGACTGAAACTAGAAACCAACCCCAAAGGGAAAAACCCAAAACACTCAAAATCATGGAGATTGAATAACATGTTATTAAACAATGAATGGGTCAAGAATGAAATTAGGGAGGAAATCAAAAAGTTTCTGGAATCAAAGGAAAATGAACTCACAACAACCCAAAACTTGTGGAACACAGTGAAAGCAGTCCTCAGAGGGGAGTTCATAGCGATACAGGCCTACGTAAAAAAGACAGAAACATTTCAAACAAACAACTTAACTCTATGCTTACAAGAACTGGAGAAACAACAACAAAGACAGCCCAGAGCAAGTAGAAGGAAAGAAATAATCAAGATCAAAGCAGAATTAAATGACATAGAGACTAAAAGCACAATTCTAAGGATCAATGAATCCAGGAGATGGTTCTTTGAAAAGATAAACAAAATTGATAAGCTTTTAAGCAGGCTCATCAAGAAAAAAAGAGAGAAGACCCAAATAAACACAATCAGAAGTGAAAGAAGAGAGATTACAACTGACACCACAGAAATACAAAGGATTGTAAGAATTTACTATGAAGACTGTATGCCAAGAAATTTGAAAACCTAGGTGAAATGGACAAGTTTCTAGAAAAATATAATCTCCCAAAACTCAATGAAGAAGCAGAAAGCCTGAACAGACCAATAACAGCAGATGAAATTGAGGCAGTAAAAATTCCTGACACACAAAAGCCCTGGACCAGATGGTTTCACAGGAGAATTCTACAAAGCATTTAAGGAAGAGCTAACCCCTATCCTTCACAGACTATCCCAAAAAATCCAAAATGAAGGAAGACTCCCAAACTCTTTTTTATGAAGCCAGCGTCATCCTAATCCCAAAACCAGAAAAAGACACAACAAAGAAAGAAAACTTCAGGACAATATTGCTGATGAACATAGATGCTAAAATTCTCAACAAAATATTGGCAAACCGCATCCAACAATACATTAAAAACATTATACACCATGACTAAGTGAAATTCATCCCAGGGATGCAAGGATGGTTCAACACTCGCAAATCAGTAAATGTAATACATCACATAAACAAAAGCAAAGACAAAAATCACATGATCATATCAATAGATGCGGAAAAAGCATTTGATAAGGTACAGCACCCACTTATGATAAAAACACTCAGCAAAGTGGGAATAGAGGGAGCATTCCTCAATATAATAAAGGCCATATATGAGAGACCTACAGCCAACATCATACTCAATGGGCAAAAACTAAAATTCCACTAAGATCAGGAAAAAGACAAGGTTGTCCACTTTCACCACTTCTATTCAATGTAGTATTGGAAGTCTTAGCCACAGCGATTAGACAAGAAAAGGAAATAAAAAGCATCCAAATTGGAAAGGAGGAAACAAAACTATCATTGTTTGCAGATGACATAATGGTGTTCATAGAAAATCCTACAGACAGGGCCAAAAAGTTGCTTGACCTAATAAATCAATTTGGCCAAACAGCTGGATACAAAGTCAATGTCCTGAAATCAAAAGAATCTTTGTATACCAACAATGAAATGGCAGAAGCAGAAATCAAGAAAAAAATCCCATTCAATATAGCAAAAAGAAAAATATAATACCTAGGAGTAAACCTAACCAAGGAAGAAAAGGGTGTGCATGCAGAAAACTACACAACACTGAAGAAAGAAATCAAGGAAGGTACAAACAAATGGAAGCATATACCATGTTCATGGATCAGAAGAATTAATATCATCAAAATGTCCATACTGCCCAAAGCAATTTACAAATTCAATGCAATACCTATTAAAGTACCAATGGCATATTTCACAGACATAGAACAAACACTTCAAAAATTTTTATGGAACCATAAACGACCCCGAATAGCTGCAGCAATTTTGAGAAAGAAGAGCAAAGTAGGAGGGATCACAGTACCTGATACCAAACTGTATTACAAGGTCACTGTAATCAAAACAGCCTGGTACTGGCATAAAAACAGGCACGTGGACCAGTGAGTGGAAAAGAACAGAGAGCCCAGAAATAAACCCAAGTCTCTACAGTCAATTAATATTTGACAAAGAGGACAGAAACATAAAATGGAGTAAAAATAGACTCTTCAACAAGTGGTGTTGGGAGAACTGGACAGCTAAATGCAAAAAAATGAAACTCGAGCACCAACTTACACCATACACAAAAATAAATTCAAGGTGGATAAAAGATTTAAATATAAGCCATGACACCATTAAAGTCCCATAGGAGAACATAGGCAGGAAAATCTTAGATATTTCACGCAGCTTTATTTTCACTGATATGTCCCCTAAAGCAAGGGACATAAAGGAAAGAATAAACAAATGGGATCTCATCAAAATAAAAAGCTTCTGCACAGCTAAAGAAAACAGTATTAAAATAAAAAGAGAACCGACTGTATGGGAAAACATATTTGCCAATGATACCTCAGACAGGGGTTTAATCTCCAAAATATATAAAGAACTTACACAACTCCACTCTAAGAAGACAAGCAACCCAATTAAAAAATGGGCAAAGGACTTGAACAGACACTTCTCCAAGGAGGACATACAGAGGACCCACAGACACATGAAAAGATGCTCAGTATGGCTAGCTATCAGAGAGATGCAAATTAAAACCACAGTGAGATACCACTCCACACCAGTCAGAATGGCCGTCATAAAGAAAGCAACAAACAACAAGTGTTGGAGAGGTTGTGGAGAAAAGGGGACCCTAGTGCACTGTTGGTGGGATTGCAGACTGGTACAACCACTGTGGAAAGCAGTATAGATTTTTCTAAGAAAACTAAAAGTGGATCTACCTTTTGACCCAGCAATTCCACTGCTGGGATTATATCCTAGGAAGCCCGAAACACCAATCCTAAAGAACCTATGCACCCCAATGTTCATAGCAGCACAATTTACAATAGCCAAGTGTTGGAAGCAACCTAGGTGCCCATCAGTAAATGAGTGGATCAAAAAACTATGGTACTTTTACACAATGGAATTCTATGCAGCAGAAAGTAAGAAGGAGCTCCTACCCTTCACGACAGCATGGATGGAACTGGAGAGCATTATGCTAAGCAAAACAAGCCAGGTGGTGAAAGACAAATACCATGTGATCTCACCTTCAACAGGAACCTAATGAACAGAACAAACAAACAAGCATAATATAACCAAAGACGCTGAAATTGAGAACAGGCTGACAGTGACCAGAGGGGAGAGGGGAGAGAATTTCAGGGGAAAAGGGGAAGGGTTTAGAGCAACAAGTATAAAGGACACATGGACAAAAACTAGGGGGGATGGAAATGGGAGGGAGGTGGGGAGGGCTGGGGTGGTAGGCTGGGTTGGGAGTAAAAGACAGAAAACTGTAGAAGAACAACAATTAAAATAAAATAAAAAATTAGACTGCTGGCCAAGATGGAGGCATAGGTAGATGCACTGTGCCTCCTCGCACAACCAAAATTAAGGACAACAAAGATTCAGAAACAAGAATACATCCAGAACTGATAAAAAAATTGAACTGTAAGGAAGTCCAACAAACATTCATCCCAACTGGTAAGAGGGGCAGAGTTGGGGCAGGAAAAAGTGGAGGTTGGTAGACCAGGGAGCAGAGGCAGCAGTGGCTGGCAGATCCCAGGCGTGTAGGCAGCTAGCAGACCCCAGGCACAGGGTGTCAATGGTGCAGACTCAGTGAGGCCACACAGGCAGCTGGCTGACCAGGTGGTCCCACATTCATGCACAGATAATCCAGGAGAAGGGGAAGCAGTGGAAGGGACTGGAATCCAAGAGAGAGCAGAGCAAGCGCCATTGTTCCCTCCTGGACCCTGCCCCCACATACAGCTTGACAACCCAGCGAACACCTAAGGCTCCACCCTGGGGAACACCTAACGCTCCACCCCTCACTACTTAACAGCTGCTACCAGATAAAAACAAAAACCAAAAACCAAAAACAAACAAACAAACAAAAAAAACAACGAAAAATGGCTCCAAAGGGAGAACAAATCAAAGCCCCAGAGCCAATTCATCTAAGCGATGAAGAGATAGCCAACCTATCAGAAGCACAGTTCAAACCACTGGTGATCAGGATGCTCACAGAATTCGTTGATTTTGGTCGCAAATTAGATGAACAAATGAAGACTACAATAAGTGAAATGAAGGAAAACACACAGGGAACCAACAGAGATGGGAGGAAAACTGGAACTCAAATCAATGGAGTGGACCAGAAGGAAGAAAGAAACAAACAGACAAGAATGAAGAAACAAGAATTCAAAAAAATGAGAGGCTTAGGAACCTCCAGGACATCTTTAAACATCCCAACATCTGAATTATAGGGGTACCAGAAGGGGAAGAAGAAGAGCAACAGTGTTAAACTTATTTGAACAAATAATAAAGGAGAACTTCCCCAATCTGGCAAAGGAAATAGACTCCCAGGAAGTCCAGGAAGCTCAGAGAGTCCCAAAGCAGTTGGACCCAGGGAGGAACACACCAAGGCACATCATAATTACATTAGCCAAGATGAAAATGAAGGAGAGAATTCTAGAAGCAGCAAGGGATAAGGAGACAATCACCTACAAAGGTGTTCCCATCAGACTGTCAGCGGATTTCTCAAAAGAGACCTTCCAGGCAAGAAGGGGCTGGAAAGAAGTATTCCAAGTCATGAAAGTCAAGGGCCTACATCCAAGATTGCTCTATCCAGGGAAGCTTTCATTTAGAATGCAAGGGAAAGCACTTCTCAGATAAGGTCAAGTTCAAGGAGTTCATCATCACCAAGCCCTCATTATATGAAATGTTAAAGGGACTGATCTAAGAAAAAGAAGACAAAAAATATGAACAGTATAAAGACTGCAAACTCACAGATATTAACAACCGCACCTAAAACAAAAGCAAACTAAGCAAACAGCTAGACCAGGAGCAGGAACACAGAAATGGAGATCACATGGAGGGTTAGCAACAGGGGAGTGGGAGGAGGAGAGAGGGGGAAAAGGTACAGAGAATAAATAGCATAGACAGTGGGTAGAATATAAACAGGGGGAAGGCAAAAATAGTGTGGGAAAAGTAGAAGCTAAAGAACTTATGACACATGGACATGAACTAAAGGGGGGAATGTCAGTGGGAGGGGGTGTGCAGGATGGAGGGGAATGATAGGGGAGAAATGGGACAACCGTAATAGCATAATCAATAAAGTATATTAAAAATTAAAAAAAAACAAACAACAACTGCTGGAGAGGATGTGGAGAAAAGGGAACCCTAGTGTACTATTGGTGAGATTGAAAAGTGGTGCAGGCACTGTGGAAAATAGTATGTAATATCTTCAAAAAATTAAAAATGGAAATGCTATTTTACCCAATAATCCCCTTTCTGGGAATATATCCTAAGAATCTTAAAACACCAATACAAAGAATATATGCACCCCTATGTTCATAGCAGCACTATTTACAACAGCCAAGAACTGAAAACAGCCCAAGTGTCCATCAGTGGATGAGTGGATGAGAAAGCTGTAGTACATTTACACAGTGAGATACTACATGGGTGGAAGAAGGAAAGAAATCTTACCTTTTGGTACAGCGAGGGTGAACCTGCAGACTATGATGCTAAGTGACATAAGCCAATCAGTGAAAGACAGATACCATATAACCTCACTTATATGTGAAATCTAATGAACACAATAAACTAACAAGCAAAATAGAAACAGAGGCATAGAAACATGGAACAGCCTGACAGCGGTAAGGGAGGAGGGGGTAGGTAGGAACTGGTTGAAAGAAGGCGAAGGGATTAGCCAAAGAACGTATTTGCAGGACCTGCGGACATGGACAACAGTGTGAGGATTGCCTGAGGGAGGGGGGTAATGGGGGCTGGGTGAAGAGGGTGGCAAAAGGGATAAAAGTGGGGACAACTACAATAGCATAATCAATAAAAAATAAAAAGAAAAAAGGAAAGAAATCCCATAGGCCTTAAGGATCAATCTTAGAAAGCCAAGTAACTGTATTCCTTCAGATGAGGCATAGTCTGTTTATCTAGCTTGTCTCTTGATCCAAGTGCAGCAAGAAATATGAGCAACAATACGAATGACCCCATGACAAGACAATCCTGCTATTGTCTGTTCCCATTCATGCCAAATAGCTGTGACTGATGTGCGTTCCATCATCCATCACGGGCAGAGTGGTCTTGTTAACAACTTCTACCAGAGTTAGTGAAATGTTTCTCACAGTCTTTTTTATTAGTACGATTTTCACCCTTGGAAATACTGCTCTGGTTGGTCAGCGACGCAATGAGCTGGTAATTCCCCGAGGGAGAGTGCCCGAATAACCAAGCGTGACCCTGATTCAGAGTTTGGGTGTGAGTTAGAATTTCCAGCCTTGGAGAGTCATGGAATTGGGAGGGTCTTTTCTCCGGACAAGTCTTGGAACACTGGGCGGTGTGCTGCCGGACCAGGCATCCTTCCCACAATGTTTCGATCCTGAGTCTGGCCATTGGGAGGGCTCCGGGGTGCTGGGTTGGTAGGAAATGTTTAGTTACGAGGTTTCTTCCTGAATGAAGCCGGGTCAGTGCATTGGTTTATCCTTGGGCTGTTTCACCGTCATGGTGAGGGGGAAGATCTCTAAACTGAAAGGGGGATCGTCGGTGGGTTACAGGTCTGACATTTAAGGGGTATGTGATTTTTAGCAAGTTTCTTAATACCTTTGTTTCTCATGTGCTCATTTGTACAATGCTACTCTGTTGCTTCAAGGTCGTGGGGAAAGTCCAAGTTCTATTAATGTATTCTCACATTGATTTTATCTTCAGTAAAGTACCAGTATTGACTATAATGAAGTGTGAATTGGAGAGAACAGCTTGATTTCTTTTTCAATGCATAATTTAAAACTTAAAAGAAAATGTTGAGAACCGTAGGAAGTATTTTCCAGACAATTCACCCGCAGGCCAGCAAGTGGGACTCATGAGTCTCTTGAGTAATGGGGAACCTTCAGACAGTTTGTTAGTGGAGACTGAAGAGAGAGCATTTTTCTCTCCTGTGTCAGAACCACCAGCTCTCTGGTATGTGATTTCACATCTGCATCTAATAATGGTTCACTTCAGAAGCCTCTGCTTCTTGAATTCTCCCTGGGGAGGAAGCCAGAGAAAAGATAAGTGAGAGAAGGAGAGCGTCTCTTCAATTTGTGGAGGAAGGGCACTTACCCTATTGTGTATCTTGGGGCTTTAGTACAGATCCATGACTGACCTTCCTTTCTTCCTTCCTTCCTTCCTTCCTTCCTTCCTTCCTTCCTTCCTTCCTTCCCTCCCTCCCTCTTTCCTTCCTCTTTTCCCTCCCTCTACCTCCTCTTCCTTCTTCTTCTTCCCTCTCTCTCGTTCCCCTTCCCCCTTCTCTCCCTCTCTCAGAACTAGGCTTAAAATATACCATGAATGAAGTTTCCTCTGGAGCTTCTTTGAAAATATTTTATTGACGGCATTGTAGAATATCATTACAATGTCACTAGGAGTACATTTTTGGCCTTCTGAGGGAGGTTCCAGGCCAAAGGCCTACCATATGGGCAGTGAAACATTTTTCTTAAACTCCAATTTCATTGAAAGGCAGGTTTAGTTTTTATTTCCACGTTTGACACTTGTTAGTTCTGCTCTGATTCGTAGTAATTAATTTATAACATAGGTAGAAAAGCTCAAGAAGTTTATAGAATATGATTGAGACAATGCAAGTGGTACAACCCACTCAGTCCTAAAGGTCTGGGAGAGTTAGCAGCTGATGGCTGTCTGCTGTGTCCCTCTTGGGGAATTGCCCTTAGTGGGAGAAAGTCACTTTGCCCAAGATTATTACCTGAGGGCAGCTCCTTCTTAGCATGGGTCAGCATAGGCCATAAAAGGCATGGCCCCTTGCTTCAATCTGTGACAACTCTGAAGGGACATCCCAGCTCCAGAGCTCCTGGAAAGGTGGGAGGAGCCTTTTGGTGTGACTGCACCAAAGGTCACTCTTCCCAGTTTGATTTGCTTGCTTCCCTCCCCACAGGTTTGATCCCCAATAGGCTCCCTGCCCACAAATCTCCAGCTCCCACTTCATTTCCCAGGGAATCTGACTGTAATAGTGACCAACATATTTTGCATAGGGGAACTACATTATTCTAGTTTTCTCATTCCCTTCCTCAGAATTAAACATTTCTTAAATTCATGTCCTCAATGGAGTAAAAAACCACTTATTTCGTTAAAGAAACTTTGCCGTTACATCCCATCAAGGGCTGCCTTCAGAAACCATGGCTTGCTAAGCCATGTACAGAATTCAGTGCCTTCCTCAAACTTCTTCAACTCCCATGATTAAATCTGAGAAACACAGAATTCAAAGTGGCTTAAAAAAATACGAGGAAGATTGAGTGGTCTATGGCTTTCTTAACAACATTAATAATGTGAGTAACTTCCTGTGACTGTTCAGGGATCCACATGCATAACCTCCATTAGTGCGAAGCGCTCTTTCCTGCCCATACCCATTTTTACACATTTTCCCAGTTGTTTATTTCATATTCACACTCTTTTCCGTAGCTGAGAGAAGGAAAGTCTGTAATACTTTCTTTAGCAGTTAAATGTTAGTTACCTGCCATTAAATCAGTATTTCTCCAAAACAGGCTTTTGATGTCTTTGGCCTTTTAACTAGGGATTGTGATAACTTTTTCAAAATTGTCGTATCATTTGCTTTCAGTTGTTCGACTACTCAGAGAGCCAGAACTAGGGTTGGCAATTAGCAAATAAAAGTACAGGAACCCATTAGGAATTTCAGATAAACAATAGATACTTTTTTTAGTATGAGTGTGTGCAAATATTGCAGGGCTATACTGACACTAAAAAATTATTTGTTGTTCATCTGAAATTCAAATTGAACTGGGCATCCTGTATCTTACCTGGCAATCCCAGCCCTGGGCTCCTGGGCACCCCCGGATCGGGCCCCGGACTTTAGAGACCACCCACCATCACCTGGCCTTTGGAAGAACGGTGCTTGGTGCCAAATGTACATGCCCATACACTCCTATGCCCTCTTCATGGATCATGCGCTGAGTGCCTGCAGCTCACTCCCAAATCTCTCTCCTAAACTGCCCTGGATGTGTTTTTTGGGCCTTCGTTTTGGCCTTTTCCAACCAGGACAGCATTTTTGAGTGTAACCTTAGGCTGAGATCTGGCTGGGGGGTAGCTGATGGAAAAGGTGGCAGGAGATGGAATATGGGGCTAAGGTTCCCCCACACAGAAACAAGCCCAGCCCTTCGAATGTAGGACAGAGCCTAAGGTGACAGGACAGAGCTGGACAGGAAAGGCAGGGCCTGAGTGTGAACCCTTGCCTCAGGCCCCGCAGTGTGAGGGGTGAGCCCTCTGAGAATGCCACCCTCTGCATAGTCTGTGTGCTTTCTGTTGGCTCTCAGGGGCTGGGTCCGTTGAGGGCGGAGTGTAGAGGTTTCCACTTAAAACTTGCAGCTTCCATGCCTACTTAGCCCCTTGAATATTTTCGTGTTTCAATTCACCTGCTTTAGAAGGAATTTCCTTGGAGACGTTTTACAATGAATGGGCCTTTGAAAAAAGAAACTTAAAAAAGAATCTGCACCACCATGAACACAAGAACACTACAAAGTAAATTTAGGGTCTTTCTTGTGTGCTGAGCTTTGAAGGGATGGTTCAGCTAAGTGCGCCCGGGTGCTCTGTGTAAGCGCTGGCCATTCTCCAGAGATGCCCCTGAGTGCAAAAACACCAGCTTTGTTCATTTCAGAAGGAACACAGCCTGAGTTGCTTGGGCGGGCTCTGTTTGCCAGGAAAAAAAATTAAGTACAGGAAAGACACTAGAGAAAAGCAGGCTTTTGTGGAAATATGACGTATGGGTTGCTTACGGTGTGGGCCGTTTTATTTAACCTCATAGAGAAAATAAGTTGATATTTACTTAAAGCTCAGGGCTGCACGAACACACCTGTGTTGGTACATGACAAGAAGGGATTTTTTTTTTTAAATGGCATGATAGGATTGCATCTGGTTTCATGCAGCAGGAAGTCAACCGAAGCAACTTCAAAATGCCAGGCGTCTGTGTCCTCCTGGTGCCTGCCCTTAAAGACCCAGCTTCCTTCTGCCTGTCCCCTCTGCCATCCTTGGCTGGGCTTTCTCCCTCTGCTAGCGAGGTGGCTGCTGTCCTTCTAGGCAGGAAGGGGATGGGAGAAGGGCAAAATAATGTTGTCAAGTGTGTCTCCTTAAATAATTTCCTGGAGGTTCCAGCTAGCAAACTTTGCTCGTATCACCCTGGCCATTAAGGTGTCGGAGAGCCCGCGGCAGCTGCAAGGGAAGCCGAAACGCTGGCTGCTCGGCATTCCCAAACGACGTCTGGGCTGTCCGAGAAAAGGAGGTGGGGAAGCGAGATACTGGGTAGGCTATTGGCCTCTTCTGCCACAGGTATGAACAAGCACATGCATTCTTAAAAAAAAAAAAAAAAGCAAGGCATTTTTCCTTCCAACATACCCAACAGTCAAATCTATCACTGCATAGCAAGTTCAATAGATAAGAATACAATAAATAATATTTTCCAACCCATAGTTAATGCTATTTATTTGCTCGCAGGTTGAGAGATGGTCTCTGCAGATGTTATACCTGTGCAGTAGATCTGAGCAGCAGCCGGCAAAAGTTCTTTACGTAATGGCATTTCCTGCCAGTACCAAAATTTACCTTATCATTACCCTTAACAAATAAGTTTTAAAAAGTGTACTACTGCACATCTGTGTTACAAACACCGGCTTGTTAGCAGATGCAATACATCTCATTTTAAAATGCAAACCCAAAGTCTAAAGGTGTAATATTTTTCAATGCACGGTAGAATAAAAGGGATGAAACATGACCAGAATGATCCTTGACCTGAGGCAGCTTGTAAACTGCTAGGCTATAACCTAGTAGGATGTGGAGCTGGCCTGAGGGATGAGTGCCAGGCACGCGTGGAACCGGAAAGGAAAGGAGGCAGGGGCGGTGGGAGGGGCAGCAATCCAGAGGGGAGCTCTCCGTGTTTGCTTAGAGTGCGCCAGCACGGAGCCTTCAGCTGATTATGAAACAAGCAAACAAACAAAAAAACACATTAGTAAGAGCCTAGTGCGCCTGATACTCTGCCACGCTGCCAGCCCAAGCCCAAGGCCAAGGCCAAGCCCAAGGCGGAGTCTCCAGGTAACACCGTAGAAAGAAACTGCATCACTTGCAGACTCAGCTGGCTGATGAAATCAAGGTGCCACTTTAGAGTGACAAAGTGACTCCATGGAAGATGAGTAATCACAAAACACACTTTGAAGGCAGTGCTAATGGTAACAATGACAAGTCCTATGCCAGGCACTTCAAACTATCCGTTGGTCAATGGACACGAAGCCTCCAAGGACATTTTCGATAGATCTCCATCGACAATGCGGCCCTTTGGTTAATTTAATTCATTTCAAGTATTTCATTTAACTCATTTCAGAATGTTGTTCTTTATTGTGCACTCAAAACATTTCTTATTAAATGAAAATCTTCCTAATTTGTCACTGAAAACGGTGGGTTTCCTGTGAAAAGACAGGCGTATGTAAAATTTCGATTCTGTGTCATTTCCCTCTGTTGGGACCTAGCTGGCGAATGTAGCATCGGGTATGATCTCGGTCGGAAGGAAGAATATAAGGGGGAAATGCATCTCTAGATATCCTCCCTGTACACCCCACTCAGCACAGGAGGGCAGGTGTTCGGGAGGCAGAGAAAGGACATCGCCGAGGCCTCGGAGGAAACTTGATGTAGAAATAACTTGAAGGCGAGACGCGAACGCCAGCCGGGTGCTCACACAGCCTCCAGTCCCGTCCCAACGCCCCGCAGCCGTCCCACCGCCCGCCCCGCCCCCTCCCGCCGGCGACGTGGCGGGCGCACCGGTCCGGTGGGCGGTCAGGTGGTTGGGTGGCGTCCGACGCCTGCGGAGGCGGGGACTAGGCGGGAGTGGCGGCGGAGGCGCGGAGGAGTTGGCGGCGCGGTCCGGGAGGGGACGCGCGGCGGGCGAGGCGGCTGCGGGCCAGCGGGCGCCATGGAGCGCGGCGAGCCAGGTGAGGGCCGGGGCCGGGGCCGGCCGGCGGGCGCGCGGGCCGGGGGGTGCGCGGCGGCGCTTCGGGCGCCCGCACCGGCGGTGGCGGCTCCTCGGTCGGTTCGCGCTTCCTGGTGTGGCGGGGCGGGAGGGAGGGCGCTGACACCCGGACGGACCGGCCACGGAGAAGGTCCTGGGAGGCGGCGCCCGGCCGGGCTGCGAGGTGGATGCGCTTTGGGTGGGAGGCGGCGCGGGTCCAGTGCCGCACAGCTGGCTTTTACCACTGGTGGAAACTGAGGCACTGGGACCAGGTCCTTTCGCACCCCAAGGTGGGAACATGAACACCCTTCCCCATGTTAAGACTCTGCTCTCGACTAGTTAACATAGGATTTTGGTGGCCTGTGACCTCATGGCTCTGGTTTGGATGCAGATATTTAACATGCCAGGTGTCCCCAGCTGTGGAGTGGTGTCTGTGGGTTTGTTTCAGGGGTGGGGGTGGGGAGGAAGGCAGCTTTTCACAGTAAGGGTCGTCTTTAACCCATCAAGGTGATAGCCCACCACAGAAAACCCTTAGTCTAGTTGCTACAGCTTTGGACGCACGTAGTTCTGAAAACAGAATGTCAACCGCAAGTACCTCCAGTGGAATCTCTGTGTAAGAGACGTGGGATTGTAGGGTAGGATTTTCAGATTTCAGTGTTGTTATACCCTGGAGATCCTTGCCCGTGATAACCCTATAACTGTAACAGATGCGCACAGCACGCTTTTAAAAAGATACGTAAATGCTAAAAAATACAACAGGGAACGATAAGGTCGTTTTTTGAAAGGGGGGTAAGAATGACTGTTGTTTTGAGTCCCAACACAACAATTTTCATTTTTTGCTTATTACCTTCCAGCATTTACCTTCATGCATATGTGTTTTTATGTAAATGAAACCGTATTCCATATATACAATTTTGCATTTTACTCTTGAGCAGGTGAAAGCTAGAGTTTTGGGAACCTTCCAGCCCTTACTTTCCCCCCCGCCCCTCAAATGAACCTCACAGTATCATCTGAGTGCTTAAAATATGTAATATATATTTTACATGTATGCACATACAATACATTATATGTATGTATGTATACATACATGTATACACATGCCCACATGTTGTGTACATTTTGAGCTTCTCGAGGTGAGAAGCATGTAGTTCATCTGTGTCCACAGCTGGGAAACATGGTGCTTTGCACATAGGAAACATTCAAATGTTTAAGCCAGAAAGCTTGTCACAGGCCTCACAGGTACTATTAGGAGAAGGTCAGGACCACCATGTCAGCCAGCACTGTTCTCATTTTTCATGAGGAAAATGGGGGTGTCAAACACGTGAACCTGCGCGTTCATACATATCTTCCATTGTCATATTTAATGCAGTGGTGCTTTCAGAATGACTGTGTTTGGGACTTGCCAATAGCTGACTCAGGTGAGTAGAGTGACTAATTTTATTGGATTTCGTATTCTAGAGTGGCCGCTCGGAAACAGTCGTTAGTGCCCCTGCCAAATTCCAGCTGGCTAATGCAGTTTGTGAGGTTTTTGTAGGACTAGTCCGTGTATGTGTGTCTAAGACATATTTTATAAATTCTTTGGCTTATAAGAGGATTCTTTTTCCGTCTCTAATTTTCACATGTTTTCTGTGGTCAAGATATTAGTCATGTTAGTCCTGGTTTTTAATTGTTATTCTTCGAGGGCACGGGATCCATCCTCCTCAAGGGGAGAGTCTGGAGACTGGCCTCAGAATGACAGATCGGTCACCTGTCTTGGGAAGGTCAGCAGGCTCCCTGCGAGGCTGTGCTGGGTGACAACCACGTGCTGGCCTTACACTTCTGGTTCCACCTGCCTGTCTCTTTTCTCTTTTCATCTTTATGTTCCCGTGGCATATGGTAGGTGCTCAGAAAGGTCTCTGGATCGCCTATGATGGAAAGGAAAATACCCAGGACCAGCTTCCAGCTGTCGAAACCATTGTTGACTCTATAAGTTGGACTCTCGCTTCCTACTTCCTCCTGCTGCTTTTTGCTCTGCAATTTAAAGGAGCAGAGCTCTGTGGTTAGGTGGAGAAAGTTGCTGATGAGGCTGTGCTGGGCTTGGAGAGTAAGTTACATGTGAGGTTTTTGAGCTACTGGAGTGAATTGCTCAGTATTCAGTGATCATGAGACACCTGGAGGAACCTGGGATTGTAAACCTGCATGTTCACTAGCAAATAATGTTGGCTGAAATAAGGCTTATCGTTTGAATTGTGATTTCTTTTTTGCAGGTCCTTAAAACTAATCAGAAAGTTTGAAGATTTGTTTAACTTACTTTTTTTGTTTTAAATCCTCACCTGAGGATATGTTTATTGATTTTAGAGAGGAAGTTGCGAGGGGAGGGAGAGAGAGAGAGAGGAAGGAAGGGAGGAAGGTAGGTAGGTAGGAAGGTCGATGTGAAAGACCATCATCGATTGATTGCCTCCTGTACTCACCCCTACTGGGGATTTAAACCACAACCTTGGTACGTGCCCTGACTAGGGATCAAACCCTCAACCTTTTGGTGTACGGGACAACTAAGTGAACTGACTGGGGCTGTTTCACTTACTTTTTATTTAAAATACATGGACTTTCTTGCATTTGCCTGTCCCTTAAAAAAAAAACAAAACAAAAAAACAAACACCTCCTCGCACAACCAAAATTAAGGACAACAAAGATTTAGAAACAAGAAAACAACCAGAACTGATAGAAAAATTGAACTGTATGGAAGTCTGACAACCATTCATCCAGACCGGTAAGAGGGGCGGAGTTGCGGCAGGAAAAAGTGGAGGTTGATGGACTTGGGCATACAAGCAGCAGCTGGCAGACCCCAGGTGCACAGGTGGCAGCTAGTGGACCCCGGGCACGGGTTGGCAATGGGCAGACCCAGTGAGGCCGCACAAGGTGGCTGGCTGACCAGGAGGTCCCACATTCACATGCAGATAATCCAGGCAAAGGGAAAGCGGCTGAAAGGACTGGAATCTGAGAGAGAGCGGAGCAGGCACCATTGTTCCCTCTTGGACCCCACACCCACATTAAGCGTCTCAACCCAGTGACTGGGCTGCCCTGCCCTGGGGAACACCTAAGGCTCCGCCCCTCACTATGTAACAGCTGTGACCAGACAAAACAAACAAACAAGCAAAAGTGGCTCAAACGGGAGAACAGATCAAATCCCCAGAGCCAATTCATCTAAGTGACCAAGAGATAGCTAACCTATCAGATGCACAGTTCAAAGCACTGGTAGTCAACCTATCAGATGCACAGTTCAAAGCACTGGTGATCAGGATGCTCACAGAATTCGTTGATTTTGTTTGCAAATTAGATGAACAAATGAAGGCTAGAATAAGTGAAATGAAGGAAAACGCACGGGGAACCAATAGTGATGGGAGGAAAACTGGGACTCAAATCAATGGAGTGGACCAGAAGGAAGAAAGAAACAACCAAACAGAAAAGAATGAAGAAACAAGAATTCAAAAAAAATGAGGAGAGGCTTAGGAACCTCCAGGACATCTTTAAATGTCCCAACATCTGAATTATAGGGGTACCAGAAGGGGAAGAGGAAGAGCAACAAGTGGAAAACTTATTTGAACAAATAATAAAGGAGAACTTCCCCAATCTGGCAAAGGGAATAGACTTCCAGGAAGTCCAGGAAGCTCAGGCAGTCCCAAAGCAGTTGGACCCAAGGAGGAACACACCAAGGTACATCGTAATTACATTAGCCAAGATGAAAATGAAGGAGAGAATTCTAGAAGCAGCAAGGGATAAAGCCAGACTCACCTACAAAGGTGTTCCCATCAGACTGTCAGCTGATTTCTCAAAAGAGACCTTCCAGGCAAGAAGGGGCTGGAAAGAAGTATTCCAAGTCATGAAAGTCAAGAACCTACATCCAAGATTGCTCTGTCCAGCAAAGCTTTCATTTAGAATGGAAGGGCAGATAAAGCACTTCTCAGATAAGGTCAAGTTCAAGGAGTTCATCATCACCAAGCCCTTATTATATGAAATATTAAAGGGACTTATTTAAGAAAAAGAAGATAAAACATATGACAGTAAAAAGACAGCAAACTCACAGATATTAACAACCACACCTAAAACAAAAGAGAACTAAGCAAACAGCTAGACCAGGAGCAGGAACACAAAAAAGGAGATCACATGGAGGGTTTGCAACAGGGGAGTGGGAGGAGGAGAGAGGGGGAAAAGGTACAGAGAATTAGTAGCATAGATGGTGGGTAGAAAATAGACAGGGGGAGGGCAAGGATAGTGTGGGAAATGCAGAAGCTAAAGAACTTATGACACATGGACATGAACTAAAGGCGGGGATGTGGGTGGGAGGGGGTGTGCAGGGTGGAGGGGAATGAAGGGGGAGAAATGGGACAACTGTAATAGCATAGTCAATAAAATATATTAAACAAACAAAAAACCCTTCTAGATGCAAAATTAAACATCCTACCTCTTGTCCTAAGTGCATTTCCCTATTGAAGATGTCTCTTTATACCTTCCTTCTTATATGGAGCTCTCAAAATGTATCCTTTGCTACCAGTTTTATTTAACAGAGCTATAGAGTTTGGAAATGAATCGTTTTCTTTGTGTTTTTATGAACACATTCTGATACTGTTCAGTATCAGGCTGATTTGACTAGTTTCTCACCATCTTCTTTTCCAAGACTTTATATAAAATCCTCTGCTTATATTGAGAGCTCCATCAACATCAATTAATGTAAAATATACCTTAACCTGCTGATGCCTGTCAAGAATTTCAGTGTGTTAAGCCGCATGTCTAATGTGTGTGGTATTTCCTACCCCGTGCTAACTAGAGCACACATTGTGTAAAAGACTTCCTGACTACCTTTTATGGGGCTGAATAAATATTTGTACTCAGTATTGTCATGTTAGTAACAATCTGTAGTTTACCACCATTATATGGAAGTGATAATCAACTAGCCACTAAGCATTTTATGTGTGTTTGAATTAAAACACACACACACACACACACACACACACACACACACACACAAACTTTATTTTAAGGAGGAGAAGGAAGCCCTCGCAAAAAAAAAAAAAAGGAAGAAGGAAAGGCTGCAAGAAAACAGTGAGACAATGAACTGCAATTTCAACATTGTAATTATGCCTTAGAGATAACAAAAAATGTGCGATGTTACTTTTTTAAAAGAGGAAGACGTGTGGAGGTGGCTGGATAACAATTTTGAAGGTCTGCTCACCAGTCTTGGAGTGTGACTCACCCAGGTTCTTGGTTTCTTTGGTCAGGTCTCACCTTCCACATGGCACTGGTGTCTTTGTTAGTTCACATTCACTTCCTGCATTTATTTTTATGCCAAAGCCTGCCTGGTCCCCAGGGGAGAGCTGAGTGGTAGGAGGGGTTGTGTGAGTGGTTAGCAAGGTCTCCAAGCAGAATCATGATCCTTGCACTCAGTCTAAACAAATGCCCTCAGTGCAGAGTCAAAAAGAACACCCAGTCCCCTGAACTTCTGGGCTAGTGATCCTTCTGTTACAGGTTGAGATTGTTTCATTTTCCTTTTACAGTTCATTATTTATGCTCTAATTGTTGGCCGGTATAAATCTTCCTCCTGAGACTCTCCTAAATTTTAGTTAAGCTGGATGGGTACCATAATCTTAGCAATGTATTTTTCTTAGAAAATGTCCAGGGGATCAAGGGATTTAATGTTTGGTGGTAGTTAAAAAAACATTTGAGTTAAAAATACTTTTTTGGTAGGTGAGAGTAGTTGTTTGTTTTGGAAAAATCAGAAAATACAGATGGAGAAAAATAAAATCAAATCACCTATAACCCTACAGTGAAAAGTCACTGTTACTATATTGGTTTGTAGCCATTCATATATCTGAACTTTTCAACAAATCACAAAATAATCTCTTTTTAATATTTCATTGTATTGCTTGTCCTACAAAAAACTCAGTATTTTTTTTAAAAAAACACTTCTCCAACATCATTTTGACTCGTGTGACCAGGTGGTTAGTGCGCATGACACAAAATTTAAGATGACTAAAAGGTTGTAAAATGTAAATCTCCCTGACATTCCTGTCTCTCTCTCGGGCTGTTCCCATGGGTGGCCATGCCACCTTTGTTGCCAGCTGCTTCTCTGTCTGTCCAGAGGGAGCCTGTGAATGCAGCTACACATACGCTTACGTTTAAATATGCATTTCCGCATGTATGTTCGTGTGCACGTGTAAGCCGACCCAGCTCGTTTAGCATGAGTTTCCTTCACTGAAACAGCGTGTGTTTTTGAGGCCACTCAACATGTTATGCACAGTGGCCTCATTTTTAATGGCTGCTTGCAGATGTGTGTTTGTAGATGTGCCGTGTTACTGAGGGGAACCAAAGTTTTGCCACCCCCAAATACATCTTTTGGTGTATTGCTTTTAAGCTGGTTATTAAGAAAAGACTCAGAAAGAACCCTTTGACCCTCCTCCCTTTACCTGCCTAGAGGAATTCAGGTAGAAAAACCTGCTTAAAGGAGGGGAGCATCACCTTGGCACCAAAATAGGAGCTACATGTGGCGGACGGGGAGGCATGTAGCAGAGCTAAATTTTTGTCCCACTGTTTCTGTGTGGCCCAGCAAGAATTTGTTTACCCCATGTTTGCCCTTTCTTGTCTACCTGAAAATGACCTCTCTCCCCTTTGAGCTCCCGACCCTTGCCCCTTCTCCTTTGTCCACAATGGCATATAAGCCTCAACTGCCCAGGGCAGTATCTCTGGGTGTCGTGTTCTTAACGGCAGGTGCGCATGTGCATCCATCATAAACGCTGGACTTTTTCTCTTGTCAGTCTGTCTCATGAGAACTTGGTTGTCAGCCCCGCTGGAAGGATTTGGAAGGTGGGGGGAAAGTTATTTTTGTGCCCCCACACTGTATAACATAATGGATGATATTTAACTTGCTCCCGGTTGAGGGACACTTAGGTTTCCCTTGATCGTTTGGCTCTTCAGACAAAGCTGCGGCAAATACATTTTTATCCAAACCGTGCCGTAAACGTGCCGGTTTGCCTGTGGGGAGAATTCTTGGGAGGACGTGAGCATTCGGTTTACGGTGTGAAAGCCTGCTCCGCGGAAGTGCTGCCAGGACACACCGCCAGCCACGTGCCAGCGGCGGTGTCCTCCGCCATCCAGCCAGGTTGTCGCCCTCGGCCGTCTTTGCTCGTCTCATAGGGGAACGGGGGCTTCTCGGTATTCGTTTCCTTGTGTATTTTTCTTAATATGAAGGTGGTTGCGCTTCTTCTGAAAAGCCTAAAATCTGTATTTCATTTTCTGTGAAACATCTGTTCATAAACTTGGCCAGTTTTAGTATTTATTGTGTTATCAATCTTTTTCTTGATTCGTAGATGTGGCCCTCTGTCCATGATATGAATGGCTAATATATTTTTTCTAATTTGTTTTTCCTTTTTTTGACGCTATAGTATTTTCTACCAAGCAGAAATACTAAGTTGATGGTTCTTATTTTTAGCTTCTAGCTTTCAACTCATTCCTTGAAATGGCATCCTCAGTTTATGTGTATGTTTTTGTGGTTTTATTTTTTACATTTAAATCTTTTATCCATCTAGAGTTTATTTTGATAAAAAGTGTGAGGTGTCTGGAAGCACAGTAGGCAGTCCCCCTTTCCTTTCAAAAGTATTTCTCAGAAGAGCTTTGGCAGCAGCCATGGGAAGGGAGCAGTGGGGAGTGTGTCTGTACCAGAAGGTGGCTGTGTGTCTGTCCTTGTGTCTCAGGACTAGTTATAAATGTTTAGGGTAAAGAATGCTGGACTTGAAGTTGTGTCTGGGTGGAAAATTCAGTTTTCTCATTTTCTGGTTATGAGACATTGAATAAATCGCTGAATCTCCTTGAGGCTGAAGACACCTCACATGTTTGTAGAAATTAAGTGAAAATCTGTGACCAGCACCGGCACTGGATACATACTGATTGTGAAACTGAATATTACCTGTGCCTGTAACATGCTAATTCCCAATTCAAATTAAACATTTCGTTTCCGTGGAGACAAACACAAGCCCACAACAAGGCTACCGCCGTGGAGCAGGCATTGTAAGGCTGTATGACTGTGACCGAGAAGGAGGTGAGCAGCCCAGGCTGGGTCCTCAGAAAAGGATTCTGAGGGTGGATGACCTTTGAACTTGGGCTTGAAGGCTAAGCAGGGAATCTTTGTAAGAGAAGCAAGGGTTAGAAAGGGAATTGAGGGTTAGATCTAGGGTAGGAGGGGGTCTGAGGACAAAGGCCAGTAGGGAAGGTCTTTCGGGTTGGAGCTGGGATAGAACTCGGAAAAGAAGGGTAGACGTGGGGAGGGAGGTACTGAACTTGCTTTGGGGGATGTCACGTCTGAGCCTTGTTCTGGTTACCCAGAGCTGCGTAACAAACTGCCACAAAACCTGGTGGTTTGAAACAGCAGCGTGAATTATCACAGACCTGTAGCGCGGCAGGACTTGGTGGGGACAGCCGGTCTCTGTTGTCCTCAGCCTCAGCTGGGACCACCTGAAGCCTGAGGCTGGGATCGTCCAAAGAACCACCCAAGGGCCAGCTCTGCTGGGAAGATGTAGACAGCTGGAGCTCAGGCACCTGTCTCTCCCACTTGGTCTCCAGCCTGCACAGCCAGCTCTGTTTGCTGATGACTGCTTGTCTGCGTTGAGTGTTGTTTTTTGCTGGTGACCATGGTGTTGACACAGCAGCATGCCACTCAGGATGTGAGCTCAGGGCTCCCAAGGTGTGAGTCCTAAGAGAGAGTCAGGGGCAAGCTGTGTGGCTTTATGTGACCTTGTCTCAAAGTCATGTGGCGTTATAAGGCCAGCCCACGTTCAAGGAAAGGGGACTTAGACTCCACTTTTGGTGGGAAGAGTGTCAGTGAGTGTGTACACATGTTTTAAAGCCACCACCAGATCCTGGTGGGGTGTCCACGTGCATGGGGGTAAACCTTGGGTCTCTAAGTGGACCTGGGCAGGTTGTCACAGTTTGGGAGACCTTAGCACACCTGATATCTGAAGCTGTTGAGTTGCTGGATGGCCCAGGGAAAACATGGAGCAAATAGAGGACAGAGCATGGAGCGTGGACATTTCAGTGGGGGGTGGGTGGGAAGGTGTGAGCCCAGAAATAGGGAGCTTGACTCTCAAAGGCTGGGAGAGGCCAAGCGGATTGAGGAGGAACATGGCTACTGGCCTTAGTGATGAGGACATCATGGATAATGCTGACAGTCAACCCCCATGGATTGGGGGTGGGGGGCTGCAGGGCAGGGGTAGGCAGGTCTGTGGGTTAGGGACCCGTGGGAATGGTAAAGGGAGGCGATGCAAAAGGCCAGACCAAGTGCTGTTTGGAAGGGACTTTTGGGTGAAATCATGGTGGTTTGCTTGCCTGCGTTTGACATTTGTGTTTGTTTATAAAATAAGCGGAGAAAGTAGAGGCAAGAGAGAGTAACAGGGTTTGCTGTTCCTACAGTATGTGCCACTGATTTTAGTGAAGGTGCTTTTAATGCCAAATGCATTTGAATAGTCATATCTAGAGACTGACCTTCAGGAGCTCAAGTCTCTAAGGCAAATTCAGTTTAATGTGTGAGAGCCTTGCGTACAATAAGTGCTCATTAAATATTAGTGGAATGAAAGTATGATACTTTCCCTGGGTGATAAGAGAAGTAATTTAGCTGAGAGGTGACATTTGAGACAGCTCGTAGGAACGCTGATTTTTCTCCCATGCTGGGGACTTCTCAGGGCAGACATGAGGTGGTGAGGGGTCACTTTGGGTGTGAGGTTGACTTGTGCGGTGCCTGTATTTGTCCCAGGTTCCCTTGGGAAATAATTCCATTCCGAAGCGGCAGTCCCCCAGGTGGAGAGTCAGGCAGCTATTTTCCTCAGGTCGTTGTTGAAAGAGAAACCGACCTCCCCTGGCCTGTTCTGCTGATTTTGAAGTGCTTGCTCATGCTCCTTGCCTCTGGAGTAAAGGAGGTAGCACGGCAGACTCTTCCTGTTGAGGGGCCTTATTTTCCCCGCGTTACAGTCCCTTCTCCCACTTGCTTCCTCTTTTCATCCTCGTAAAGGACTCCAGGCCTGAGGGTCCTGCTGCCCTGCTGTTGGTCTCTGCCCAGGATGCAATCAGTGCGCGTAGGGTCTGATGGCATCTCCTAGCCTGGTTATCCTGCTTGTCATCGTGACTGTGGCTGTTACACGTGAAAAGCAGTGAATGCTGCCCTGGCTGGTGTGGCTCAGTGGATTGAGGGCGGGCCTGTGAGCCAAGGGATCGCGGTTCGATTCCCAGTCAGGGCACATGCCTGGGTTGCAGGACAGTTCCTGGCAGGGGATGCACGAGAGGCAAACACACGTTGATATTTCTCTCCCTCTCTCCCTCCCTTCCTCTCTAAAGATAAGTGAATAAAATGTTTTTTTAAAAAAGAAAGAAAAGCAGTGAATGCTGATGAAACAACCAACTTTTCCGAGTGCACTGGACAACTCTGACAGCTCCCTAAAATCCTGAGGGACGCGAAAACCCCCAGTCACACATCTCTGTGCGTCGCTGTGTTTCTGCCGCCTGCCCTCTGCTTTCCTTTCTTCTGCCCGTAGCTTCTCTCTCTTTCCATGTCTTCTTTCTACACCTCATTCCATTCTCCTCTTTTGATCTTTCCCCACTTGAACCATAAAGTGGAACGCAAAAGGTTTGTTGTTTCTGTTCTTTTTGCCTTGCTTTTACTTAAGGAATTTCAGGGACTTATTCAGTATGTTTTATGTTTCTTATTAGCATTAAATTTTTTTTCCGGTAAAAAATTAAAAAACCCTGAAAATGGATTTTCTAGTTTCTTCATTTATTATTAATGAATTGTGTTGCTATTGCAAAGCTAATTTAGGCTTCTCTTTCTCTTTCTCTTTGGTGTGTGTGTAACGATTCAAATCTTAGAAAAATACTTCAAATTATTAATTGGAATTTTTTTAAAAAACATAGTTTGTTAGTTTAACTCTTTGGGTCTCTATGAATTCTGGGCAAAATAGAAACATTTGGAGGCCACATTTTTTTTTTAGTGTATTTTATTGAGTATGCCGTTGTAGTTGACCCATTCCACCCCCCTTTACCCCCCTCCCCCCAGCAGTCCCCCCTTAGGTCATGTCCATGGGTCGCACATATAAGTTCTTTGGCTTCTCCATTTCCTATACTATTCTTAACATCCTCTCTCTATTTGTTCCTACCAATTATGCTTCTTAATCCCTGTACCTTTTCTCCCATTCTCCTCCTTCCCCCTCCCCTTTGATAATTTTCCATGTGATCACCATATCTATGATTCTGTTCCTGCTCTAGTTCGTTTTTGTTTTTTAGATTTAGTTGTTGATAGTTGTGAGTTTGTTGTCATTTTAATGTTCATAGTTTTGCTCTTCTTTTTCTTAAATAAGTCCCTTTAGCATTTCATTTAATAAGGGTTTCATGATGATGAACGCCTTTAGCTTTACCTTATCTGGGAGGCACTTTATCTGCTCTTCTGTTCTAAATGATAGCTTTGCTGGAGAGAGTAATTCTTTCTTGCCATTCCCTTCTTGCCTGCAAAGTTTCTTTTGAGAAATCAATTGATAGTCTTATGGGAATTCCTTTGTAGGTAACTCTTATTTTCTCTTGCTGCTTTTAGGATTCTCTTTATTTTTAACCTTTGGCATTTTCAATTATGATGTGTCTTGATGTGGTTCTCTTGTGTTCCAACTTGTGTGAGACTCTCTGTGCTTCCGAGACTTGTATGTCTATTTCCTTCATCAAATGAGGGAAGTTTTCTTTCGTTATTTTTTCAAATAAGTTTTCAATTTCTTCCTCTTCCTCTTCCCCTTCTGGCATCCCTGTGATTTGGATGTTGGCACTTTTGGAGTTGTCCCAGAGTCTTCTTATTCTCTCCTCATTTGTTTGAATTCTTGTTTCTTCATTCTGTTCTGGTTGACTGTTTATTTCTTCCTTATGTTCCCAATCACTGATTTGAACCCCAGCTTCCTTCCCTTCACTGTTTGCTCCTTGTGGATTTTTCTTTATTTCACTCAATGAAATAAAGTGAAGTTCATTTCTTCCATTATGCTTTTGCCATACTCGAGTTCTCTGAGCGTGGTAATTACCAATGTTTTGAACTCTGTATCTGATTGGTTGTCTGTCTCTCTTTCACTTAGTTCTTTTTCTGGAGTTTTATTCTGTTCTTTCATTTGAGCCATATTTCTTTGTCTCCTCAATTGGGCAGCCCCTGGTGTGTGTTTCTGTGCACTAGGTAGAGCTATCTTGACTCTCTGTCTTGTCGCCCCTGTTAAGTTGTATGAGGCGGAGTCTTAGGTAATTGCCAGGGTGGGGCAACCTGCTTCATTGCCTTGTGGCTCTGTACGTGGGGGTGAGGGTGGCGCAGGAGAGGGGACAAGGCTGCTGTCTGGCTA
Organism: Anoura caudifer; assembly: GCA_004027475.1. NCBI lineage: Eukaryota > Metazoa > Chordata > Mammalia > Chiroptera > Phyllostomidae > Anoura > Anoura caudifer. The sequence continues at coordinate 34,570 of PVKU01002406.1, forward strand.
CTGGAGGCTTGCTCGGCACTCGCCCCCTTTCGAGTCACTTTACCCCCTTCCCGTATGTGACTGGCGCCCCTCTATCTGCTGCCCTGGTGGTGATTCCCAGAGCGGGTGGGTTTGCATATGTTCTAGGACTGTGCGGACCCTTGAAACAGAATCTCCTGAAAGACCAGCAGCTTCTTCTGCAGCCCCACTGCCCCCCCCCCACTGGTTTTTATAGCCAGAGGATATGAGACTTTATTTTTTGGTGCTGGAACCCTGGGCTGCGCAGTCTGGCCTGAGGCTGGGATCTCTCGCTCCCAAGGTGTCCCTCCCAGTTTTTACCCACCACACGATAGTGTGGGACTGCCCGTCCTGCTGGCCATTGCCACCGCTGCGTTCCCCCCGGCAAACCATGCCCTCTCTACCCTGGCTCCTTGTTCCCACCCCTCCTACCTGTTTGGATAAATACGGCCTCTTTAACTCCTTGGCTGTCAAACTTCAATTCAGTTCAATTGTCTGGCTTCGCTGGGTGTTTTTTTGTTTTGGAGGTTAGTTGTGATGCTTCTTACGGTTGTGCAAGAAGGTGAAGTGTGTTTATCTATGCCTCCAACTTGACCAGAAGTCGGAGGCCCTATAATTTTTTTAAAAAAGTTGTTAGAAGATGAGGAGAGAACTTGATTTTTCTGTCTAACCTGGTACCATGCCGGGATGTAAATCTCTGTCGTGTTGTCGCTTGGTCTTTTACCACTGGCCCCAGCAGGTGCTGGAGAGCTCCCTGAGCTGAGGGCAGGGCTGCTGGCTAGGCACTCCTTCGCTTGGGCCCCTGGGGACTCTCAGGACACTGGCCCACAGGTAAGGGCAGGGACCCCTGGCCCTGACTCCCCAGCTTCTCGTGACCATGGTGCCCGTCCGCCACACCCTCTTGTGCTTTTGGGGGAACTTTTCACGTGTGCTCATTCTCCCATTAACAGCATCACCTCACATGCGTATTTTCTGCGCCAAACAAAAGAAAAATGTCATTGTGTCCTTCACAATGTGACAGTTCTGTTCATCTTGCTTTAGAGATTGGAGAAAGGGCGGGAGGGAAGCGGAGAGTGAGCTGGGGGCTGGGTTGGAGCTCTCAGCTCTGGAAGTTCTTAGTTCTTGTCTACCAGCAATGTGTGGAAAAGACGGAATTTGTTGGTGATGCCACACTGACTGAAGCCTCCTAGATCCTGCCTCCAGCCACGCCGTTATGGGCCTTGTTTGAGCCTCGCACTGGGCAGCGCCCCGAGCAGCCCCAACACTTTCGTGGGGGTTTATTTTTGGAAGCAGCTGTGGCTGACGTTGAGTCCCTCCAGCTACTGGGCCTGGTGTAAAGCAGCTGTGCTTACTCTATTTCGCATTTTTCCGTGGTTTTTAGTAATTCTTTATCATTTCTTTCACATAAGTTCAACATAATCTTCGTGGAGAAACGTGTATAAGCACCTCTTTTTAATAAGAAACCTGGTGACCTCAGTAGTTTTCAGCACTCTTCTCCTACATTGGCTCATTGGTGTCTAAGCATCGATATTTCTTTGAATATACATCTTAATTAAGGGACCAACGCACTAATGGAAACATAACCTTGTTCTAAAGAAAGTGAAAACCAAGGCGCAGACTCCTTTTCTCTGTTCAATAACATTTGTCTCCCACCCTTCCCTTCCCTCTGCAATGCCATGTCAAGTCAATATTCAGGTTCTTAATCCGTGTTTACTTGCAGCACAGGCTGCTGGCCTTGACCAGGTCTTCAGGAGGTGAGGTTTCCTCTGTTCAGAGGGAACCTGAGAGCCTTGTGCCTGACTCCTGACACAGAACAGGTGGTCTGAAAGCTGGGTGCCAGGGGCCGTTCTGGGTGTCAGTGCAGTGGGTGTTTGGGTGGGGTGGTCGGGGGGAAAGGGTATTGGCCCAGTGGCATCTCAGACCTGGTCTTGGCACGGAGCTGCGGTAGGTCGCCCTGCCCCAGCCCAGGTGAGGGTCAGTGACTGAGGGAGGCTGGCCTGATTCCCGGAGCTTCCCAGAGGACGCGGGGGCCCCTCCTCTCCAGATCAGCCTTCTGCTTCTGGGAAGGGGGAGTCAGCGAGGGGGGTGGTGGGGGAGGCGTAAACAGGGTCAGCCTGCTTCCTTTCCTGGGGGTTCACCACCGTCAACTCCCGTGTCTACAAGGCCCGTCACCCAGGGAGCTGGCTTCCCAGAGTTGGCTGCTCGCGTACCAGGCAGGTGTGGGCTCTTGTTTATGTTGTTGAAAGCAGCTTATCAGTAAATGTTCAGACCTTCCTAATAAATATGCACATAAAGGCGGTTGTGTCCAGTGTCTTGATTTAACTTAACTTGCTTCCTAACTCACTCAGGAGTAGATCAGTACAATAGATACAGTGTAGAATGATTTGTAATGTATCTTATACTATATACCCATGCTCTTCTGCTCACATTTCAAATCTGTTCTCCTTGGAGGTAAAGGATATATATATATTTACCATTTGGTGTTGTGGCAAATGCTTTTTAAATTGGATATTTCTGTTCTGTGAGGTTACGATAACGTTTTTTTGCTTCATTTTCTCTGGGTGCAGAACCCAAGCTTCTTAAATGGATATAGCTAAAAATTTGGTCTTGTGAAAGGAAGAAAAAAATGGGCTGAATGGTAGGAGATGAGAAGAACGGAGCGGCTTTCAGATTTAAAAAAGTGGTGATATTTCTCTCCTCCACAGAGAAGTGCGGCCCGGAAAACTGGGTGGCACAACAAGGATGCTGCTTTGTCGTCGTACAGTCGCTGCCAGCACGGGGGTTTCGCTCGTATCGGAGAGCAGGCGGGCTGTGATGGCCTCGCAATATCCAGGGCGGTGAAGCCTGAGACTGGAGTAGCTGATATCCCCAACCCCAGGCCTGAGAGTGTCCCTTCACTTAGCTTTTTCTCCTCAGTGAAATTTGAAGAGTTCTCTTTAGAGGGAGCTAAACTTTGACTTGATCATGAGTCACAGAGTGGAGGTAAGACTGTCTAGGCTGTCTTAGGTCTGTCTTTTACATTCGTGGTGTGGTACGAGCTCAGGGTGATACCGTGAACTTTTGACAGCAACTCAGCTAAACTCACTTTAAAAGTTATTTAGAAGCAAAACCTCTTATTTTTTAAAAAAAATTTTTATTTTAAAATATGTTTTATTGATCATGCATTACAGTTGTCCCATTCCCCCCCCCCTTTATTTCCCTCTGCTCTGCACCTCCCTCCCACCTGTATTCCCCCCTACCCTTACTTCATGTCGGTGGGTCGTGCATATAAGTTCTTTGGCTTCTCCATTTCCTATATTATTCTTAACCTTTCTCTGTCTATTTTCTACCTACTATTTATGCTTCTTATTCCTTGTACTTCCCCCCCATCCTCTGCCCTACCTCTCCCTGCTGATAACCCTCCATGTGATCTACATTTCTGTGATTCTGTGCCTGTTCTAGTTCTTTGCTTAGTTTGTTTTTGTTGTTTTTTTAGGTTTGGTTGTTGATAGTTGTGAGTTTGTTGTCACTTTACTGATCATAGTTTTTGATCTTCTTTGTCTTAGATAAGTCCCTTTAACATTTCATATAATAAGGGCTCAGTGATGATGAACTCCTTTACCTTGACCTTATCTGGGAAGCACTTTCTCTGCCCTTCCATTCCTAATGATAGCTTTGCTGGATAGAGTAATCTTGGATGTAGTTCCTTGCCTTTCATGACTTGGAATACTTCTTTCCAGCCCCTTCTTGCCTGTAAGGTTTCTTTTGAGAAATTGGCTGGGAGTCTTATGGGAACTCCTTTGTAGGTGACTCTCTCCTTTTCTCTTGCTGCTTTTAAGATTCTCTCCTTATCTTTAATCTTGGCTAATGTAATTATGATGTGCCTTGGTGTGTGCTTCCTTGGGTCCAACTCTTTGGGACTCTCTGAGCTTCCTGGACTTCCTGGAAGTCTATTTCCTTTGCCGGATTGGGGAAGTTCTCCTTCATTATTTGCTCAAATAAGTTTTCAATTTCTTGTTCTTCCTCTTCTCCTTCTGGCACCCCTATGATCCAGATGTTGGAATGTTTAAAGTTGTCCCAGAGGTTCCTAAGTCTCTCCTCATTTTTTTGAATTCTTGTTTCTTTATTCTGTTCTGGTCGAATGTTTATTTCTTCCTTTTACTTCAAATCGTTGAATCCCAGTTTCCTTCCCATCACTGTTGGTTCCCTGTGCATTTTCCTTTATTTCACTTTGCATAGGCTTCACTAATTCCTCTAATTTGTGACCATACTCAATCATTTCTGTGAGCATCCTGATTACCAGTGTTGTGAACTCTGCATCTGATAGGTTGGCTATGTCTTCATCCCGTAGTTCCATTTTTAGAGCTCTGATCTGTTCTTTCATTTGTGCCAGATTTTTTTGTCTGGGCTTGCCCGTTAGGTAGGAAGGGGTGGAGCCTTCAGCATTTGCCAGGGTGGGGCCATCGAAATGGCTGCATTTTGGTGCTGTTTGTGGGGGAGGGGTCCGAGAGGGAACAGTGCTGCTTGCTCAGCTCTCTGGTGCCTTTCAGTCACTTCTTCTGCTACTCACAAGCGAATTGGGCTGTTTTGGTGCTGATTCCCGGGTGGGTCCTGGACTCACACTCTAGGACCCTGTGAGTCTCTCCAGTGAACTCTCCTGAGAGGCTGGGAATTTCTCCTGTTGCCACAGCCCCCACAGGCTTTTTTAGTTAGAGGTTTTGAGGCTTTATTTTCCCACGCTGGAACCCAGGGTTGCGCAGTCTCGCTCGCTCCTGAGTTATTCTTCCTGGTTTATCCACACACAAATGTGGGACTGCCTGGTCCCCCAGCCACTGCCTTGCCTGCTCCGGTCCTCCAGCCACCTCGGTGAGTCCTCTCTGCCCCGGCTGCCCGTCTCCACCCTTCCTACTGGTCTGGATGAATGTTTCTTCTTTAACTCCTTGGTTGTTGAACTTCCATAGAGTTTGGTTTTCTGGCAGTCTGGTTGTTTTTTGGTTTTTAAGTTTGTTGCCTTCTTTTGGTTGTGCGAGTACCTAGCTACCCCTCCATCCTGCCCGGAAGTAAAAAAAAAAACTCATAATTCTTTTAAAATGCCACTTATTTGTATCCCTCATTTGAAACAGGACTTGTAACAATAGTATGGAAATTAATAGGTTACTTCCTATTGCCATGTCTCAACAGAAAACTAAGTATAGCTAATCCTATTATTAGACATACAGGTTTGTATAAACATTTTAAAGTGGACTCCTGACTACAGTTGTACATTAGTTTTGTCTTCATAACTATTGGCAGTCATGGTCGATTTTGCTCTGACTGCAAAGTTACTGGGAAATAAAGCAGTGTGCGCACATGGGCATGCGTGTGTGTGTGTGTGTGTGTGTGTGTGTGTGTTTCCAGGCCCCTCTACGGTGAAGGGAGATGGTCAGGCTTTAGAAGGGTGGTGGCAAGATGTTCTCACTGAGGTTCGCGCCTTAGATTTCAAAGCTTCCTTTCTTGTCACCTGCGCAACTGTCCCAGCGCATATAAGGCTGACGGTGGGGGCTGAGGGCAGCGCTGGCTGCTGCTGCGTGTAGGGGCGCAGAATCCACAGAGCAGGACAACAAGAGACTTTGTAAAGGTTTGGCTTTTGCCGAACAATGCCTGCATTGTCCTGCCATCTGGATCCTTTGGTAGTGAGCTGTGCTTCCTACGAGCTGATGGCCATGGAGTCGCTCTGGGGGAGACACCAGTGAGACCAGCTGAACTCTGTTGAGAATTCTCTTTATTTTATTCAACTGCAGTTTACATTTAATGTTACTCTATTAGCTTGAGGTATACAGCATGGTGGTGAGATAACCATGTACTTTACAAAGTGTTCCCCCTGATATTTCCAGTCCCCACCTGGCACCACACACAGTTATTACAGTATTATTGACTGTATTCCCTACGCTGAGCTTTACGGCCCTATAACTATTCTGCAACTACCAATGTGTACTTTTAATCCCTTCAGCTTTTTCACCCAGTTCGCCAACCCTCTTCCGCTCTGGCAACTATCCGTCTGTTCTCTGTGTATCTGAGTCTGTTTCCATTTTTTGATCATGTATTTTACGCTATTTAGACTCTATGTGTAAGTGAAATCCCATGGCATTCGTCTTTCTCTGACGACGTTTCATTAAGCCTAATACCTTCTGGGTCTATTCATGCTATCGCAAGTGGTAAGATTTCATTCTTTTAGTCTGCTGATGGGCACCTGGATTACTTCCACATCTTGGCTGCTGTAAATAATGCTACAGTGAACAGAAGATTGCGTGTATTCTTTCAGATGAGTGTTTTGAGTTTCTTTGGGTATATACCCAGGAGTGGCTTCGATGGGTCATAAGGCAGATCCATTTTCAGTTTTTTGAGGAACATCCAGACTGTCTTCGATAGTGACTACACCACTCTGTATTCCCACCAACAGTGCACTAGGGTTCCCTTTTCTCCACATCCTCTCCAACACTTGTTTGTTGATTTATTGATAGTAGCCATTCTCAGGTGTGAGGTGATAACTCATTGTGGTTTAATTGTCATTTCTCTGATAATTAGTGACATCAGGGATCTTTATGTATGTCTATGAGGGATCTGTATGTTCTCCTTGGAGAAGTGTCTATTCAGGCCCTCTGCCTACTTTTTAATTGGATTGTGTTTTTGGTGTTGAGTAGTACGAGTTCTTTATAAACTTTAGATATTAACTCTTTATCAGATGTGTCATTGGCGAATATGTTCTCCCATTCAGTGGGTTGCCTGTTCATTTTGTTGATGGTTTCCTTTGCTGTGCGGCACTTTTCAGTTTAATGCAGTCCTGTTCGTTTATTTTTCCTCTCGTTTCCCTCACCTGAGGAGATGTACAGTGGCACACACAGTGTATGTATCATCAGTTCATTCCGGAACTCGTGCCGAGTGCAGGCACTGACACGTACCGAACAAGATATAAGTAATGAAGCAATTTTTCTTGCAGGGTGGTGCTGTGACTCATACAGGTTCTAGCAAGTGATGAGTCCCAAGCAAATACCAAGCACGGAAACGTTTTCTTCTCATTCAAATGTGATGGGTACAGGATTCTGTGTGTTCTGAAACCTACGCGTACGGAGGTATGACTAGATTAGAAACAATGTTGCTAAGAGAAATGTTAGAGATTTTATTGCCTATGTTTTCTTCTAGGATTTTTACGGTTTCAGGCCGTACCTTTAAATCTTTAATCCATTTTGAATTTATTCTTGTGTATAGTGTAAGAAGACAGTCTAGTTTCATTTTTTTCCATGTATCTGTTCAGTTTTCCAACACCATTTATTGAATAGACTGTCTTTACTCCATTGTATGTTCTTGTCTTCTTTGTCAAATATTAACTGACTACAAAGGTGTGGGTTTATTTCTGGGCTCTCTATTCTGTTCCATTGATTTGTATGTCTGTTTTTTATGCCAGTACCTAGCTGTTTTGATTACTATAGTTTTGTAGCATGGTTTGATATCAGGTAGTGTGAGTCCTCCAACTTTGTTCTTCTTTTTCAGGATTGCTAAGACTACTTGGAGTCTTTTGTGGTTCCATATAAATTTTTGGATTTCTATTGAAAATTTTGGATTACAAACCTTTCTGGGGTTGTTTGTCACAATTTTTGTGACCTCCAACATTTGCACATCTCTCGGGGAGCCTCCTTTCTCCATTCCATCATTTTTTCCTCCACCACAGTGGCAGAGTTAACCTTGCTCTCCCGGCACCTGTAGTATCTAAAAAAAAAAAAAGTTATTTTTGCCCTGGCTGGTGTGGCTCAGTGGATTGAGTGCCGGCCTGCGACCCAAAGGGTCACTGGTTGGATTCCCAGTCAGGGCACATGCCTGGGTTGCAGGTCAAGTCCCCAGTAGGGGGCATGCGAGAGGCAACCACGCATTCATGTTTCTCTCCCTCTCTTTCTCCCTCGCTTCCCCTTTCCCTAAAAATAAATAAATAAAATCTTTAAAAAAGAGTTACTTCTAAGTTATGGGAGCAACGCATGCATATACTCTTCCTGCTAAAAAGTGCGGTGTAGGGAGGTGGAGTCAGGAGAGGGGCAGAAGTCTGCAGATAAAGATGGTTGTTGCTCAGGGCCTCGGTTGGTACGAATCCTGGTGGACCTCTCTTAGGCATCTGCGTACGGACCTTTGTGGGGGTCCGAGGCGTATTCAGGCACCTATGGCTAGACCCGTGCTGCTGATTCGGTAGGTCTGGGGGAGACGGGAGAGGTTGCAGCTGTAGCAAGTTCCCAGGTGATGCTGATGCTGCTGGTTCAAGGATCACGCTTTGGGAACACTCGTGCAATTGATTGTGCGTGTGTGTGTGTGTCTTTAAAGAAAGGCACACGCTGTGGTGCTCTGTGTGCTTCTGCATTTTCATCCCCTCTGTGGAGAGTTATGTGCGCTGGTCCATAGTGATCATGTCCTTCTGTTTGAAGGCTGCACAGCGTGTCGGAGTATAAATGTGCTTTCATTTAACTTCTATTAATGGGCATTTTATTCGTTTTTTTTTAAAACATTTTATTTATTAATCTTTAGAGGGGAAGGGAAGGAGAGAGGGAGAGAAACATCACTGTGTGGTTGCCTCTCGTGCATCCCTTTCCGAGAACTGGCCTGCAACCCAGTCATGTGCCCTGACTGGGAATCGAACCACGATCCTTTGGTTCATAGGCCCGCGCTCAATCCACTGAGCTACACCAGCCAGGACATTTTATTCTTAATGGTATTTTTTTTAACAATTATGTACAAACACTTGCCTGAACATCTTTGTGCAGCATGTCTTTCTAGAGTGATGTGGAGACGTGTAATTGCTGAGTATTTTTTCTACTGTCTCGTGTTTGCTCTAATGGATCATGTCACCCCGACTCCTTACCATAGTCACCACCTTAGCGTTCAACCTGGGTCCCTTGTTTTACTCTCCTTCGAATCTGCGCTGAACCAGAGTCGCTAGGGAAACTGTAAATGTGCTGCCTGGGTTCCTACAGATTCCACCCTAAATGGGGTTTGGGCTGCTGGCCAATCTTCATTTTTTACAGACTTCCTAGACAGTGATATTCACCTGTTTCTCCCCCCCCCCCCCGGGATACTTGGTTAATAAGAATTGCCCTCAGTAACAGTGGCTCACTCACCAAGGTTTCCAGAGGATATGGGTCCAAAGGTGTCTTTTTGTGTGAAGTCACCGTTACAGTGCCCCAGTCTGCACGTTCGTCCTCATGTCAGACTCTGTAACCGAACGCAGCCTTCCCTGCGTCCTCCCCCCACTTCTAAACCGGTTATTCCTCTTTTTCTGTTCTGTCCTGCAAGTGATTCATGTTAGACGAGCCCGGCAGGCCTTAGATGGGGCTGCAGTCACGGGTGAGCTGTACACACATGTCAGAGGGTGAGACATCTCAGCGTAACCCTTCCCAATATTTTGGATCTCACAGATTGAAATTGAAAATTCAGGGTTGTCACTTCTTTGTTTGGCTAAATCATTTAAAACAACTAAGAACAGGCCAACATTTTTAAATTCAAGATTTTTAACACCTTTCCCCCACTCAACATCAGGAAGAATATTATATGATAATAACGGGCATTGCACATAAGTTCAGTTTCAGGAAAAAATATTTCTTTCCTCCTTTTGCCTCAGACATGTGCAGATGTTGATTTAGTCTGGGGTTGTCCTAGTGTGTAGAGGAACCTGTCGTTTCTCGAGTACAAGACTTGATGACTGGATTAGTCTTTCCTAGTTTGCCATGCTCTTCACTGGGCTCCTGTCTAAGAGTGTCGGCTGGGGGTGGCGGAGCTTCCTGTACCCCTCTCCTGAAGTAGGAAGAGTCTTAGGACTCCCGCGGTCACTCATTCCCACCCTCCGAGCGCCTGCCCTCTGCCAGGCGCTGAACCAGGTCTGGACGAAATAAGCAGAATGGGGTTCTCCTATCTCAGCTCTCCCTGACAGCCTGAGGATGTGTCCAGACTCCTGTGGTGACACTTCTCAAAGGTCACTTGAACTCTTTACCCATTTGCATCGCTCCTGGCCGCAGGCCCTGCTTAAACAAGCTCCCTGTTGTCTCTGAGCTTCTTGGAAGCATCTGCTTCTAAAGCAAAGAAATCCTTTCCATTGAAAATCTGAACACCTGTCACCTACTTTGGTTCTTCTGCTTTGGGATGTAAAAGTACTCTGATAAGTAATGATTTGTACGAGTTTTAACACCAAGACAAGACTTTCCAGATTTAGAGCAAACACCCTCCAGGAGTACTTCAGCCTGAGATAGTTATAGATTCTGAACCTCATGTAGTGCGTGGAAACAAATTAAAAAATAACCCACAGAGTAACTCATTACATTGTGAATTCTTTCCAAACAACCAAGATCTAAGGGGCTTACTAGGTTTTAAGTGGATCCAGTGCTTTATTAGATTTCTGTTTTTCTGTTACAGTTTCTTGGATATAGTACTTAGGGGATTGAGATGACCTAAAAAATTTGAAAAGCCGTGGGTTTGGTTAAAACAGGCTCTGAATGCCATGTAAAGAAATGGACACTGAATGCCATGTGAATGAAGGGGGACAGTCCATCCCCTGCCTCCCTTCCCCAAGGGACCAGTTGTGGGCCCTCCCTTTCTGGATTAATTCAGCGAATCTGATTGAAAGGATGTTTTTGCAGGAAAAACAGTGCGCTCTGGGTTGCGTGTGCATCTGAAGAACTTCCCCCGAGAGGACCACTGTTCCGAGGCCTAGTAAATATTTAATGTAAGCGGTGGCATCTGATGCCTTTCCTGGCCCGGAAGGCTTGCTGCAGTTGCTGTGGAGAGGTGGGGGCTGGTCTCGGCTGTGCGACAAGGCGCTGAAGGAGCCTTCAGGAAAGGGAAAGGTCGTCTGACTTCAGTCAGCTTGCAGAGCCCTGCTGGTTCTGCTGAGTATTGATCCCTTCCTTACGGGCTCCGTGTTTTAATACGTCCAGCCTTCAGTGTGCAGATCCCCAAATAATTATTTTTAAAGTGCTGTATTTGTTTAGTCAGAAGTGGCTTCCTATGGCAAAATCCTAGCCTTGTATGTTGGTACAATTAAGGTATAGCTTATTTACTAATTTCTCATAATATTATCATGGTATCTCAAAGCTCAAAATACTACGGTACCCATTCACTTGACAAGGATTACTTTCATTTGAAGGCGTACGAATGTCCTGGTTGATTGTGACTAAACCTTGAACTTCTTTAAAGAGCTGGTTACAGAATTTGTTCTATATTATTTAAGATTTGGAATCTCTTAACATGGATTTCATCTTCTAGATTAACCGAAGTATGAACTAATATGGTGTTTATGATTGTGTAAAAACTTAGTCTCTGTATTTCATGAACATTTTGAGAGCATAGATAACATTTTTTGAGAAGTGTTTTGCTTCTTTTTTTTTTGTCTGCTTTGGTGCCTAAATGTACTGGAATCTTAAACATTTAGCAGCTGTACTTTATGTTGAAAATGGATCTACCCAATCCTACTGGGCTTTTAAAAATGTTTATTAAAAGGTGCATTAAAATGTTTATGCATTCTCAGTCCCCAGAGGAGAGAGTTATTGTGATACCTGCAAGTTCTAGAAACAGTGATTTTTAGTTAATTGATCAGTTGGTGGACATTGCGCTAACTACAAAGCCTGAGAAAACGAAACAAGAAACGAACCTGCGGCGCTGGCACCTGAGGAAGATGCGGCCGGGTGGGGAGTGCTGGCACACAGGTTTAGCCGCGGAAAGTTGTATGGGCTGATGCTCCATGTAATTAGCCTAGAACATGCTTACGGGTGACCTTTGCTAAGCTGTAATGAGTTTTGCTCAAAGAGAAAATGCACCTTCCAAAAGAACCAAGCTCTCAAACTGGGGCTGATCTAAGTTTAGAAGTGAACCTGGGGGTTTTCTCCCCAACCCTGTAGCTTCTTTAGGGATTTTTAGCCAAAAAAAAAAAAAAAGACAGACAGAGATGCCTTCATTGAGTCCTGCCTGTTAGGGCTCAGACCTGCCCATTTGGGGCACAACGGCTTCAGAAGGCTGGCTCTGGTGAGAGGAAGGAAGTAGATGAGATGACAGGCCCCTTCTGGGTGCTTTGCAGAAACTTGCAGCTTGACCTCGTTCAGTCTGTTTAACAGCCACCTTAGTAATTTATAGGAATTGAAGGTCCAGGAAGCGGAAGCTTTCTTCCCGGGTCACGTGGTTCCTGGATGTGGAGTCGAGACGCAGACCCAGGCCAGCCTGACTCCCAAGTTCGTGCTCCATGGCCGCTGCCATCAGCTGCTGCGTCGCAGCTGCCTGGTGGGCACGGGGCTGTTGACTCCGGAACTTCCTGTTTCACCTTACCACGTCCCCACCCTCCTGGGACCGGGTCGCCAGGCCAAGCGTAGGGGAGGGAGGGGTCGGGTTCTGCCCACGACGGATCTGATTTGTGCTTTCTCCGACTGTCCCCATTGTCTAAACCAGAGCAGCCTCTCCGCAGTTAACCCAGTCCTCTTTACGGGGACCAGCTGCACCCCAGTGTCCCCTGGTTTCACTTCCTAGTTTTTGTGTGCACAGGTGTGGGGTGGCTGAGACTCCCTGATCTGAGGCCTGACTGCTGAGCGTGAGAAGGTGGAGACCTGACCTCTGTGGGAGAAGTAGGTCAGGTCTCTGTGGAAAGGCGGGCCTGGGAGCTTTCACAGCGGGAGACAGAATCACCTGTGTTAGAGAGCGTGCCCTGCACTGGGCCTCAGAGAAGGGAGTAAGCAGTGCTCGTGAGGGCGCCTCCAAGGCGTTTCCCTAAAGGATGAGCTGCATGTAACCAGTTCATATGAGAATAGACCACGTGCTGCGTTGTGTGTGTGTGTGTGTGTGTGTGTGTGTGTGTGTGTGAGTGTGGTGTGTGGGCTCAGTGGACATCAGCGCTTAGGTGCCCTGCACAGCTGGTGTTTTCCCCCCACAGGGAAGCCTTAACCATTACTGTTACTCGCAGGGATTCCTTTCCAGAAACTCATCAATCTCTTTCCGACTATTAAAGGCTTAGCGACTGCTGAGAACACCCGCCGAGCATTATCGTGCGTCTGAGAAAGAGTTAATGTTCCTGGAAAAAGCGAGCTGTTTTCTCTAGTTAACAAGGTGGAGCAGGGGTTCCCGGTGGGTCAGATTATATCAGGCGCTTGATGAGCAAGAAATGATGTTATTCTGGAAACAACTGGAAAGTAATTAGAATTTGTCCTTGTTTTAATTAAGTTTCTAAGTCTCGCCTGTCTTCCCAGCCGTGCGGGCAAAATCCCTCTGCCCTTTCAAGGTGACCTCAGGAGAACCCAGGATGGGCTATAGAGAGGGTTAGGTTCTCTCCGAGAAACAAAGAAAAAGCATTTGCATCAGCCAAGGGACCAGTGTCTGTGTGTCACAGTGAGGCGAGTGCTGCATGTCTCCAGGGCCTTCGCGTCAAACAAAGCCGTACTTTGTTGTGCTGAGGGCATAAATAGGCTTCTTTTCCTTTCTCCAGTTAGATATGAAATTGGAGTTGCTTAATAATAATACAGAGTCTGTCACGGAGCTGGACGCATGTGTGCCTTCAGGAAAGAGACCAGGCGGCGGGAGAACTGGGCTGGGGGACTGCCTGAGTGACCGGGGTCAGGTGTGTGCCCCTGGACGTCAGGTTCGCTGCTTGCAGATGCCGGCCTGCTGGGTCTCCACCGACCCAGCACATGGGAGGACAGCGGAAGCCGTTGTGCGCGCGAGCGTAGTTTGTCGGCCCTGCGGCACCGTCCGGATCCACTCTGCTCTTTCCTGTTGTCTCCACAGCTGCGGAGCCATCTGTGTTGCCTGTGCCCCGCCCCAGGCGGAGCGTTAGTTTCAGTTCTGGATCACGTACCTTATGAGAGCGTTCTGTAACTTGAAGTGTCCTAAAAGTGTGCAGGCCCAAAACTCGGAAAAACATTTTTCTTCATGAAAGCACTGTCCTAGCTGCTGATGGGTCTAGATAGGGTTTCTTTGGCGCGGGGGAGGGGGGGTGATGAAATGTTCTAAAAGTAGAGCATGGTGATGGTTTCCCAGCTCTGTGAATGTACTGATTGCTACTAAATTGTATCCTTTAAATAGGTGCGTTTTATGGCGTGTGAAATATGGCTCAGTGAAGCTGCTGCTGTATTTAAAAAACAAAACAAAACACTGTCCTCATCATTATCTAGAAAAATCCCTCCATATTCTCCTCCCTGCCAGTGTCTTAGGCACGGTGTTCTGCACACGCAGGTGACTGAATGTTGAAGAGCGGAGTTGAAATAATCTAAGTGGCCAGGTAGGTCGGGGGACAGGAGGGGCGCAGTGGTAGGGTGGCAACCACCAGGGGGCAGTGCAGCAGCAGAGGGTGGGCTGGTGTGCTGCCGTGGGCAGGCGTGGCTGGGAGGGGGTCTTGTGGCAAGAGGTGACAGCGATGGTGGATGTTGTCAGGATGGCTCAGGAGGAAGGAGACCTGTCACGGGTGGAGATCTGGGTGGGAGGGGCTGCATCTAATCCTGAAGCCCAGTCAGTTGTGAGTCCTGCATTTCCAAGTTGAGAACACTAGTATTTTGTGGGCCAAATTCTGGCACCTTGGCTTTCTGAATCAGGAAGCCATGTGTTGGTAGAGTGGGGGGAATTCCTGGAGAGGGGGATGTGGTGGGTCACAGATCCTCGTTTTCAAAGTGTCCTTGTCCTTGAGCAGGCAGGTGAAAAGCCGACCAGGTACCTAGGCTGACAAAGGCCAAGAGGTGCTGTGCGGCAAGAAGGCAGAGCCTAGGCCCAGATCTGAGCGGCTGCTGAAGATCTGGTTACAAGCTTTGGAGTGTGGTGTTGACTGGCTTTTTTGGGTTCATTTTCAGTTTTTTCCTTGGTATATTTTTTAAATCTTTTTTTGCATTTTAATTTTTATTTTTCGATTACAGTTTCCTTTCAGGATTATTTTGTACTGGTGGACAGCAGCATTGTGGTTTGATTTTTTTCATTTTTGATAAACGTTGATGGGCAGTATATTTTCAGTTCTTCAGATGCACACCGTCCCTTATTGAATGCCTGTCCAGACCTACAGTTGCAAACACAAGTGCCCGAATCTTGTTCCTGCACCGGCAGAAGCAGAAGATGAAATCTGATGAAACCGCATTTTCCTCCTCAAAGGGCACACAGATGCTCCGCCTGTGGGTTTTTACGCAATGAGGTTTCAGACTGAGGGTTCCATCACTTTTGGCATCTTACTGCCGAAGGTAGTCAGTCACCTTTTGAACATCTTCTTCTACTGAGAGCTGTTTCACTTCTGAAGATTCAAACTAGCCGCTCCCCCCAAGGACAGTGTTAACTAGCAGTGTGTTTAATGAACATGGGACCCCTGTGAGGGGCCTGCGGCCAAGGCCTTCTACCAACTTATTTTTGTACTTTTGAAAAATAATACACGTCAAGCCAAAAAAGTTCAAGCAGTACAAAAGAGTATACAGTTGAAAAATCAGACCGTTGCTGCGGCTGGTGTGGTTCAGCTGGTTGGAGTGTTGTCTGGTGGACTGAAAGGTCACAGGATCGATTCCCAGGGGGACCATGTACCTTGGCTTTGGGTTTGGTCCTGGTTGAGCGCATGCAACAGGTAACCAACCAGTCAGGATTTCTCTCCTTCTCTCTCTCCCTTCCTTCTCCTGTCTGTATAATTAATAAGCATGTCCTTGGGTAAGGATAAAAAAACTCAGACTCTCACCCTTGACCCATTTCCCAGACAAGGCTGCACTGACCTAGCGCCTGGATGTCCTAGAAACATCCACACAGGTAATAAGTGTAGCTGTTTAAAAAATCCGAATGGCAACACATCATACACACTATTCTGCACTTTGATTATTTTGGCTAACATGTGCCTTCTTGGATATTTTTCCATCTCTAACATACATGGATAGATCTTTTTGGAAGAACGGCTTTATTGAGGTATAGTTTGCATAAATAATTACCATGCAATTCGCCTCGGAATTCACTTAAGTGTGCGAGTCAGTGATGTTTGGTAAACCTGCAGCGTCCTGCAGCTGTCCCCGCAGCCCCAGCGACCACTAATCTAATTTCTGTCTCCGAGGATTGATTTTACTCTTTTGAACTGCAGCCAGTGGTTCATGTCGCGGGAGTACAAAAATGTGTTTAACGGGTCTCTCTTCAAGCACGTGTAGTGTTTTGCTGATGTTTTTATTTTGCTGCATTCCTACTTCCTTTTAAAAAACTTGACAAGGTTGAAAATTTGCCTTTGAGCCCAGACTCGGTAAGAGTGATAAGGGAATTTTATGGTAGGCTCTTGTGAATTTTCCGGTCACCAACTGTTGGACTGGAGGAATTGTGGGGCCTGGGTGATTACCTACATTAAAAATAGAAACTGAGATTCTCCATGATTAGGTGGCAGCCAGGAGCATTCATACCTATTTTATGGCTGTGGCAAAGTAGAACTAAGTATTTATGCATGACTGGTATGGAGGGGAATTTATTTGTTCCTTTTTTTTTTTCTTACTTTTCTTTTTTTTGCCTCCCATTTCTTTTTAAATTTTATTTTAATTGTTGTTCTTGTACAGTTTTCTGTCAATTTATTATGCTGGCTTTTCCTTCTCCACTTTTGTCTTTAACTAGGAGGACTTAAGGAGTTGCTGACTATTCAGGAGTATGTCTTAGGATTTATTTTTCGAATTGCATATTGGGACCCATTACTGCGTTGTAGATTTTGACCAGCTGTTTTCAAAAAAAAAAAAAAAAAAAACCGAAATAGAACAGAATAATAGTAAACATTTTACATGTTGTCATTAACCTAAAATTAAAAAGGCAAAAATGAGAGGCAATTAAGTATTTATTTAGGATCAAAGAATTGCAGTTTGGGGAGCACAGATTCAGACAGAAATGAAAATGGTGTCCTGGCTACAGGGTGAGGACAAGGAGTTTTTATGAGAAAAGGTAAGGAATTAAGTACATGAATCGGTGCACTCATGAGCTGAGTCGCTCTTTAGCTGTGTGTGGCTGGTTATTTACTCTGTCTTCAGATAAAGAGTCCATCATCATCAGTCCTTGTGGACAGAAGGTCTGCTTCCCTGCTGACGTTACGAACAGCTGTTTGGCAGACACTCTTGGCCTGGCTCGATGCAAAGGTTCAAGGAGCAAGATGGGCGAGGCTGCTCCACCGGTGTCAACTGTCACGTTGCAGTGCTGAAAATTCAGTGTCCGTTGTACATTGTGTGTGCGTGTGTTTGTGATGTAAGCATTAGGAATATTGAAGAGGCAATGTCTTGGGAGTTAGGGTTTCAGATTTCAGCCAAGGGGACAAACAGGTGCTTCCTCTTCATCCGAGCTGTGCTGGAACTCTTCCCGGGTCAGTGGGTGAGAAAGTGAAGACAGGGTCCTTCACTGAGATAAAAATGAGTTGGATATTAGCTGGGAAAGTGGGAGCTGGAAAAGAAAATGTTCCAGAATTCCTGTATGACCACACTGCTCTATCAGAATAGTGAGTTATTTCCAAAGTTCCAAAGAGGAAGCTTTGGATGGGTGCTAGTCAGTGTACCATCTATTCGGTTTTAGCTTTTTAAAGAAAGATTTTATTTTTAGAGAGAGGGTAAAGGAGGGAGAAAAAGAAGAAGAGAAAAATCAATGTGTGGTTGCCTCTCATGCGCCCCCTACTGGGGACCTGACCTGCAACCCAGGCATGTGCCCTGATCAGGAATCCAACTGGTGACCCTTTGGCTCTCAGACCGGCACTCAATCCAGTGAGCCACACCAGCTGGGCAGTTTTTTTTTTGTTTGTTTGTTTTGTTTTGTTTTTTTAACATAACAGGATATACATCTAGACTAAGGAGCTCTTCAGAACATTTAATTTCATTCAGTCTTGTGGTTGGTCATAACTTAAAGTTACCACAAGTGTATCCCTTTTATAATATCTCTGTGTGATCGCTCTGACCCCACTTACACTATGTATATCAATTAAGAGGAGTTCAGTAACTCCGCAGGCGTCCAGCTTCATGTTGAGGACTCTCAGGTGTCGCATGTCTCAGGTGTGGGATTGGGCTCTATAGCTGCATAACGTGTCTCCTCAAAACTTAGTGGCTTAAAACAACAAACGTTTGCCCTGGCTGGTGTGGCTCAGTGGATCGAGTGCTGGCCTGTGAACTGAAAGGTCATCGGTTCAATTCCCAGTCAGGGCACATGCCTGGGGTTGTGGGCGAGGTACCTACTTGGGGGAGTGCGAGAGGCAACCAAATGATGTATCTCTCACACATTGATGTTTCTCTCCCTTTCCTTCTCCCTTCTTTTCCCTCTCACTAAAAAATAAATAAATTTAAAAATGATTTAAAAAAAACAATGAAGATTAATTTTGTCAGGGATAATTCAGGAATTTTGGAGCAGTTTATGTAGGTAGTCCGGCCTAGGGTCCCTCATGAGATTGTAGTTAAGTCGATGAGTGGGGCTTGTCGTCATTTGCACGCTGAATGGACCAAGGGATCCACTTCCAAGATGGGTCGTTTGTGTCATCATTGGCAGGAGGCTTTTCATTTCCTGGCTGTGTGGACCTCTACCTGGAGCCCCTTGAGTGTCTTCACAGCTCATGCTCTCTCTCGGATCTGACTTTCTAGTTAGGGGGTAGAAGGTCTTTTATGATCTAGACTTGGAAGTCATCTATCATTCCCCACTTCTCTATTTTGTTGGTCACACAGGCCAAGTCAGATATGAGGGCCTACCTGAGGCTGTGAGTACCAGTAGGCAGGGGTCACTTGGGCCATCTTGGAGGCCGGCCACCGTCACAGCTGAGTGGATGTGGTTGTGAATGTCCAGGGGACCAAGGTGAAAAAGCACAGATCAGTTTAACTAAAGATGATGAGTTGGGTTCAATATACTTTAGAACAAATATGACAAAGCTGCCCCCAGAGATGCTCTCCCTCAGCTGCCTTGGTTGGAAGTGTGATGTCAGCATCAGATGTCAACTCACATGTAATAAGGAAGAAAAGGAAGGATCCCAAAAGGAGACTGAATCATTGCACCCTAAAGTAACTTTCTTGCTGAGAGAGCACCTGTTAAGATCTGGATGCAGAGGGTAGAAAGATGGGTCGTGCCCTCCAGTTTTCTACCTATTAAGATGTGGCTGGGTGGGGTTGCTCTGGGATTTAGGTAAGGAAAAGGTTAATCGGGCAAGCTGACCGCGTTTGGAAGAGACAGCAGCTGTCCTCTGAAGACCACGCTTCTCAAAGGTTATTCAACACACCTGAAGCATCGGCGCTGCCGGGCGCTTGTTAGAAATGCACGTTCTCAGGCTTCACCTCGCCAAACGAGAATTTCCGGTGGGCCTGGCCATCTGTGTTTGGAAAATTTTCCAGGTGATTCTGGTGACTTCTGAAGTTTAAGAAGAACTGTTGAGTCCACCAGGAGGTCAGTCTCCGGAGGTAAAAGAAAGACCCCCCCCCGCCCCCCGCCATACCCCCCCTGTCTTCCAGCAGAGGGACAGCTGTGCCATCCACAGCGCTTCTTTGCATTTCTCCAGCCCGGAGGGCTGCAGTAGCTGCCACATTTTGCCGTGCTGTTTTGCTCCAGCTGCCCTGGCTGGCTTTACCCCGGAGGGAGAGGCTTCCGGCACCTGTGGAGGACAGGGAACAGAAGGGAGACACTGGCCGTTCCAGAAGAACCTCTTCTCTGCCCTCGCCAGTGGGCACAGGTGCGGCCCTCCTGTGCTGGCTCGGGGTGGGCACTGTGCAGAGGCGTTTCACGTCAAGAAGACAGGGACCTGCGCTGACTTTGTGGGAGCTTTTCTGAACCGTAGGCCTTGGGGTAACAGCCACTGTTAGGCTTGCCTTGTAGGATAGTTGTGAAACCCGAGGAGATGACGAATTCTCCAGGCTTTGGAGACCCTAAGCTGATAGAGCGGTATTTTCTGTCTTCTTTTTTTTTAGAAAAAAATTTATTTATTTGTTTTTAGAGGGGAAGGGATGGAGAAAGACAGGGAGAGAAGCATCAGTGTGTAAGAGAAACATCGATTGCTTGCCTGTATCACACCCCCAACCGGGGGCCTGGCCTGCATCCCAGGCTTGTGCCCTGACTGGGAATTGAACCAGCAGCCTCTGGTTTGCAGGATGATGCCCAACCCCCTGTGCCTCATCAGTTACGGTGAGCAGTATTTTCTTACTGGAGTCGAAGTGTTTACCTCGTAGCCCCATGCTGCCAGTTGTGATGTTTTAATGATTGCAGCAGCCCTCACTGGGCAGTAGTAAAGACTGAGCCAGACACGTAGTATGCGCACAAGTAACAGTTACTGTTCCTGCTCGTGAAACAGCTATGACCACACTTTAGGATCCACTTATGTCTGCAGTCTCACCTGCTACAAGGAATATCGTGCCAGGGAAACAGCTCTCATGTTTATTTTCTGTGTTTGGGTGACCTCCCCAGTCTAAATTCCAAGCATGACTTCTAGACCCCTCTGTCTCCATCTGCTTGTGCTGGCGTGATCCAACTCAAGTCCAAAAAAGCGAAGGTGACCCTGCTGTCCCTCCTTGCTGTGTTTTAGCTGTCCTTCCCCTCAGTACCCAGCTTCCCCCAGATGTACCAGCAATTACGGTTTGCCTTGTATTTTTTAAAGATTTTATTTATTTTATTTTTAGAGAGGGGAAGGGGGAAGGGAGGGAAACATCAATGTGTGGTTGCCTCTTGAGCGCCCCCTACTGGGGGGCCTGGCCTGCAACCCAGGCATGTGCCCTGACTGGGAATCTAACCAGTGACCCTTTGGTTTGAAGGCTGGTGCTCAGTCCACTGAGCCACACCAGGCAGGGCTTCCTTTGTTTTTATCAGCACTCAGGGCATCATCAAGTTCCTGGATTCCAGGCTGGGAAACTGAGGCAGTTTCTTCGGGTAATTCATGGAGAATTGAAGATGTGATTGAACTAAGCTAAGGGGTGGTAGGAGGTGTGCAGAAAAGACACAGAGCTTAAGGGGACTGGGGGAAGAATTGTTAGTACTCTGACCAAATTGCTGGATAGTCCAAAAAGTAAAAAGGGTGGAGGATTTCGGCTTGGGCGACTTGAGGAAGTGGGGGTGCGGTTCCTCAGAAATCAGGAGGAAATTCATCAGGAAATGAACAGAGGACAGAATACGTGGCTTTGGGAGGCAGACGTAGGATTCAGTTTCAGTCGTGAGGTTGAGGAGTTGGCATCCACCAGGCAGCAGATGACCCGCGACTGGCCACAGCCCTCCGTGTTGCCATCCTTGGGACCGAGGGTCAGACAGGGTGTGCCAAGCCCCTGTTTGCCTGAGTGTCTTGTGCCCTACGATAATATTCAAGGTGGTTCAGGAAGAGGGACCTGTCGTTTACAGGAGGAAGGTAAAGGGAACAAACACGTCAGATGCTGTGCTTTTGCCTGTCATCTGGATTTCTAGTAGCAGCTGTACAGGTTTGTATGGTTACTCCAGTTTTAACAGGTACAGGAAAAAAGAAAGGACCAAAGAAATGGGTGAGATGCTGTAGCTGATGTGAACTTTACGAATGAATCAATCTTCCTTTTTCATCAGCCTCAGAGGGCGTGATGGCTGGTTGAATTGTCGGAATCTGAAAACTATCAACTAAGAACTCAGAAAGGGAAGGGACCGTTGGTAATGAATTAATTACTACGGGTAAGTAATTGCCCTTCCAGCTTGTTATTTGTTCTGTTGCGAGAGGAGTTTCTTATGTGGTACCATGTCTTCTTAAGGAGACTGTTCTCTGAAGTTGGTTAAGCAGGGACCTGTGTGTGTTTTTCTGAATCAATAAGGGTGGAGAAGAATGGCGAAAGGAAGTTTACTTTCATATACCCTGCCCTTAACAAGCTTCATGCTTCAGGAAGAACTTTCCTGTTCTAACCGTGGTCACCGCCAGTCTGAGAGGCACTGGTCTCCGTGGCCACTGGCCATTGCATTGTGTCACAGGGAGGACAGAGGGTTGGTTTACACATAAATTTGCACGCAGGATCCTGATCCTCTCTCATAAACCAGTCATCGTAATTCCAATGATCAATTATAGAACATGCACCAGGTACTAAATGATTTGCAAACACAGATTTCATTCTCACAGCAATCACAGGAGATAGATTTTTCTTTTTCTTTCTTTTGTAATTGAATTTATCGGGGTGACATTGGTTAATAAAATTATGCAGGTTTCAGGCATGCAATTCTGTGACACATATCTGTGTATTATGTTGTGTTTTCACCACCCCAAGGACATATTTTATTAACACAGTTTCGTTGATAAGGAGCTTTAGGTTTAGAGAGTTTGTTAGGTTAAGGAGCTTTTGGTTTCAGAATTGTAGTGGTGAGATCTGGGTTTATCCCGCCACTCGGTAGAGCTGGATTTAGCGGTATCCTGGATTTCCTGCGTCTACAGCTGTGTTCTTAAGTAGGATGCTGACTTGCCTTTCTTTACAAAATCCGTCTCCAAACAAAAGCCTTTCCCACCCGCGTATGGTCTTGCACCATTTGGTGTAGGTGCTTGCCACGTGGAGGAGCTGCAGCGGATGTGTGGCTGGGGATGGCCACTGGGACCTTGTGTTTCAGAGTGAAGTCTTCTCATAGGTGCCACTGCAGGGTGCCTGCCCCCGAAGGGGACTGGATGTGGCCAAATGGCAGCATGACTGAGCCGGGCTGCGGGGACTGAACTGTTTAGCAGTGACCCAGAGCGTCGGGCCACAACAGCCACCGGGTAATGGCCGTGGCTACAGCTCTAGGAAATCAGCCGGGGTCTGGCCCAGAAGGAGCTGGACTGGAGGCGTTGGGAGACACACTAATCTTTTGAAGGCAGAGGGAGAGAGATTCCACCTGGGTGTTCGATAACATCAGAGTAGTGCTTAAAAGGGAGCCTGCATTCCTTAGTGTTCCAGTTAGTATTTGGGGCGCACATTGCGCTGGGTGTTTCACCGTGAAATACGTGTACTGTCTCCGTAAGGCAGATTGATCGGAACGGGAGCTTAGTGATGTCAAAGAGAAACGTGGCAGTCACTCGCGTAACGGACAAGTATGTGGTGCTGTTCACTGGGTGGCTACCTTGGCAGCTGTGCATTAAGAAGGAACGGGGCGTTTCAGGCTCCTCTACCTGAAAGCTTTATGCCCACCTGCGGGGATGTGACAGGAGAGGTTTTCACGGGCCAGGCTGGACAGTGATGGGGACCGCGTCCGCACGCAGTGGGCTGCAGTAGAGAAAGCCCTAGTCACCCTGTTCGGACCCGATGTCTTGTTCTCACGAGGGGATGCTCATGAGGTTCTAGCATAATTAAATAATTTAACTGATCTTCAGTTTTTTCATGTGTAAAACGATGATGATGATAAAACATTACTGCCTAGTGATTTTTTTTTTCCTGGAGACTTAAATGACATAGTATATTCAAAGCACGGGAATATGTGAAGTAGAAATAACGATGATAAACAACATAATTCCTTTAGTTTTAATTATATAATTGCTAATGATTGAAGAAAAGAAATATGTCCTTGTGTCTTATTGCCCATAGCTCTAGGAACTCCGCTGACACTCGGTGGAAATATTCCAAAAGAATAGAGAAAAGGATACAGTCACCTGGAGCCCTGTCTGTAAACCAGGACGCCTGTGTGAAAGGCAAGTGAGGTGGTCAACCAACACAGGTTCGGTGTCTTACAGGCAACCTGGCTTAGCAAGGGGCTTGGTTTGTTTTGGAATCGATTGCAGCCATTTGCACTGCGAATGTGCTCCCGGGAGGAAGTGCCTGTACGGGTGTGGGGTGCAGGGGGGTATAATAATCTCACACGTTCCCAGCGGCCCCTGAGGCTTCAGAGGCTGGACCTGGCTGCTCTGTCTGGGGTTGTCTGTGTGTGTACAGTGTTTTTGTTAGGTTTGCAATATGGTATTCCTGCAGATGAGTGAATGGCTGCATTAAGAAAGAACGAACCTAAGACTTTAAGAGCTTGTTATAAAAGCTTTCAGTCAGAATGCCCTGTCTGTGCGACTGTGATCTCTTACTGGAGCTGAATGATGTGGCCTGTTGTTCTTCACAGAGAGGAGGGTCCTGTCACTCCATGTGTGTCTAGGGTTCCTGTCACATCTTGCCTTTTCTAGGGCCATGAAAGGTTGGCAGTTTTGCTGTGTTCCCCTTAAATAACCCCTAGACTTAAATTGATTATTTGTTCTTAGTGGGAAATGGTAGTGTTGCTCTTTAGTAGACTTGGTAATGATCTTGTACCTAGCTGGATATGTTCACAAATTTGTGAATAGGGGAACAGAGGGCAACATAAATAAATTTGAATGTTTTCTTTGGTGCAGATTTTTTGGTATTAAACACCACATGAATACTATCTCTGTAATGTAAGACATATGGTCAGTAGAAAACCCTGCTTACTGAGAAATATTTGTCTTAGTTTTTTGTAGCTGAAATAATTATAAGAAATATTGTTTTATACTGCTCACTGAAGAGATTGAAATGACAGTGTTGATAAAAATGCAAACCATTGTTGCCCTGGCTGGTGTGGCTTAGTGGGTTGAGTGCTGGTCTGTGAACTGAAAGTCACGGGTACAATTCCCAGTCAGGGCACATGCCTGGGTTGCGGGCCAGGTCCCCAGTAGGGGGCGCCTGAGAGGCAACCAACTGATGTTTCTCTCCCTCTCTTCCTCCCTCCCCTCCCATCTCTCTGAAAGTAAATTAAAAGAAAATACAAACCATTCTTAAGATTAAAGCTGCAGTTTACTTCCTCTGTACATACATTGTGTTGAAGTTCCTTCTTTAACTTTTACAGAATCAACCAGTAATTTAATCCATCATTATTTTATTTAATAACTTAATATCAGTTTCATTAAGATGCCATCTATTGAATTCTTATTATATGTATGTGTAAAGTATGTTAACTTCCATCTGTTGAAAATATTATCTTGCCAGCCACCATTTGACTTTTCACTTAATTTGTGCTTTTATCATAATGAAGTTTAAATTTATATGTATCCAAATTTGTCAGTCTTTTAGTAACTTTTGGGGTTTTTTTATGTTAGAAAAGTCACCACTTAAATTATGAGAATAATTTTCTGTGGTTTTTCTAACATTTTTATTGGGTACATTAACTAAGGTTTGTCTATAGCTTTTTATTCCATCTGGAATTTCTGGTCTGAGTTAAGGAAGGGTTATCTTTTCTCTGCTGATCCTAAAACTCATATGCACAAATTCCTTTCTGTACAGGGATCTGTTTCTGGACCTCAGTTGGTTTTATAGATCTGTGAATCCCTTCTTCCACCAGTCCTACCATGGTTTTAATTACTGTACCAAGTTCTTATTCTTTACCTTTTAAAAAAGTTTACATTGTATTTTATATGGTGTAAAACAAACTTTAAGTGATAAGGGATAAAATTAAAATAGAAACTTCTCCTTCTTTAACCCATTCTCCATAGTCTCTCCCCCTTCCCAGTTTTAATTGCTGTCATATTTCTTGACTTTTTTTTCCAGAAAAAATGCATCTGTGTTCTAGCTTACCCACGGGCAAAAATGCATCCAAATGGGATCATGCTCTACATACCCTATACAGTCCTCTTCTTTCCCATGCTTTAAAAGAAAATAACAGTTTTTATTGATAAAATTCTCCTACCATGCACCTCACCCATTGAGTATACAGTTCAGTGGTTTTTAGTATATTCACATACTTTCACAACCACAGTCGATTTTAGAACATCAACCCAAAAGGTACCCCGTACACAGTAGCAGTCATTCTTTTCTCCCTCACCCCCGCCCCCCCAAGCCCCTGCCAAACACTAATCTACTACTTTGTATTTCTCCATTTGCCTGTTTGGGACATGTCACATAAATGGACTTATAGGAGTGGTCTTTTGTGACAGGTTTCTTTCACTTAGCATGGTATTTTCAAGATCCATTCATGGTATAGCCTGTGTCGATCAGTACCTAACTTCTTCATTGTTGAATAATATTCCATTGTATGGATAGACCACATCTTATTTATCCATTCATTGGTGAATAAGCTTCGGGCTGTGTCCACTCCTGGGCGGTTTTGAATACTTGTGTACATTTGTGTTCAGTTTTTTGTGTGAATGTATGTTCTCATTTCTTTGGGGCATATACCTAGGAGTGCAATTGCTGAGTCATTGAGAATTGCTAGACTTCTAAAGTGCCTGAGCTGTTTGACATTTCTGCCAGCAGTGTGTGAAGACTCTGGTTTCTCTACATCCTCACCAGCGCTTGTTGTTAATGTCTTTTTTGTGAGAGCCATTCTCATAGGTGGCAGGTGGTGTTTCATCATGGTTGTGATTTGCATTTTGCTGATGGCTAAAGATGTGACCATCTTTTAATGTACTTATTGGCCATCTGTGTATCTTTGGAGAATTTTTAATTCGGATCCTTTGTTCATTTTTTAAATTGGGCTATTTGTCTTCTCATTATTAAATTGTAAGAGTTCTTTATATATTGTAGATACAAATCCTTTATCAATCAGATACATGATTTTAAAATACTTCTTCCCACTCTGAGTTGTCTTTTCACTTTCTTTTGCTGGTGTTCTTGAAGCATAGTGGTTTGAATTTTGATGCTATCCAATTTGTTTACCATTTCTTTTGCTCCTTGTGCTTATGGTGTTAGGTCTAAGAAACCATTGCTTATCCAAGGCCAAGTAGATTTAGGTCTACGTTTTCTTGTAACAGTTAGTAAGTTTTAAGCCCTTACACTTAGGTCTTTAAATCTAAGTGTGTGATTTGAGGTAGGGTCTATCTTCATTCTTTTGAGGGTGGATATCTAATTAGATTAAAAGACTGTCCCCTCCCCACCCAGATTTTTTTGGCAGTTTGTCAAAAATCAGTTGACCTTAAATCGGGAGTATTAATTTGGGCTCTCAATTATACTCCCTTGATCTACGGACTGACTGCATCTTCTCAAAATTTTTGTGTCGAAGCCCTAGCTCTCAGTGTGACTGTATTTAGATTAGAGATAGGGCCTTAAAGATAAAATTAAGGTTAAATGAGGTCATAGGTGTGGGGTCCTCGTCTGACAGGACTGGTGGGTGTCCTTATAAGCAGAGACACCAGAGCTGTCTCCCCCTCTCTCTCCACGCACAGAGGAAAGGCCCGGTGAAGACAGAGCAAGAAGTTAGCTGTCTACAGGCCAGGAAGGGCAACTTCATCAGAAACGGTTCCCCGATGGCACCTTAATTTTGGACTGCTCTCCTCCGGAACCGCGAGAAAACAAATTCCTGCTGTTTAAGCCGTATAGTCTGTAGTATTTTGTCGTGGTGGCCTTTATCACGTCTTCTAAATATTTTTTCTTATTTGTAGTTTTTTTTTACCTTGTTGGGCACTTTTGCTATATATAAGTGTTTACATGTCTACATGGTTGGATTTACGCACCTCTTCCCTTCTAGGTTCTATCTTGGTACCAAGTTCATGTTCTTAATCACTGCTGATTGCTGCCTCTCTTGTAATTAGGCTCTTTAGGGTTAAATAGTCAGATATGATTGGTTTACCTAAGCCAGTAGGTTTTCATTATAAGAATTCATAGAGAATAAGAAAAAGAAAAATAGGATTAGCCACCTAACTGGTTTGCGTTGTGTCGTTGGGACGTAGCAGGAGTCCAGGAGTCAGCCTGTCTGTAGGTCTGCTGTCCCCTTAGAGCCAGTAGTCCTCCCTTGGCCTCGCTGTGACATCTGCCCTGAGACTCCCCCCACCTTTTCTGCGGCTGAGTGACTTCAACCTTGTGGCTTTTGCTCAGTCGTTGCCCTGCTTACGGTCCTCTCTGTGTATGTCATTGTGACTTCTGTTCCCATTACTAAGTCCTGACTCTCTCAAAGTCTCCAATGTAGTCTCCTGTCGGAGAAGCTGGCATTAGTTGGTCCGGTCACGGTTCATTGGAGGCCACCCCGGATGGGTAGGGATTTTCTGTCAAGCCTCTCCGTCTATGAATTGGCTGCTTTTTACACTTGGGGTGGGTCTCCTAACCCATTGGATGTGGCTTCTAATGTGGGGTCAAGTGGTAGGAACTAGGGCAGCCTCTGTGTTTAAAAAAGTTAAAAACTGCAAGGGACAGGAGTTTTGAAAAATCCAAAGAGAACGTAAATGATGAGAAACTCACTTGGCCTGACTGGCAAAGTGTACAGCTCTTCTGTAGGAAACCTGGCACACCCAGCGCTATCCACACGCGCCCGTCAGTAGAGAAGAGGTGACTCAGACCTGACGAACCATAGCACAGAGGAGGTGGGGAGCCGGGCATTTGGCAGAAGATAAGCCTTTGGAGTGAACCCCACTGTGCCCCTGGACTTGAGGGAGTATTTGAAAAAGAACAGCGTTGCAGAGGGCTCGGAGGATGGCGTCTCCTTGACAACGGGCTGAGACTGCCAGGTATAGGCAGGAGGGCATTCCGGGAAGAGGGGACACATGAGCAAAGGCGGCAGGAAGCGGAAGAAATAGTGACTCCCTGGGTCTGATGTAGGGAAGTTAAGGACGGGAATGGTCACTTAGTGTCCAGAGCCCCTAGAGAGTGCTTGGACTTGATGTGATACACCGTAGGGAATTGTCGAAAAGTTTAGAGCTGGGCGGTAACATTGATTCAAACAAATATTTATTAATGTTAGACACTGTCCTGCGAACTTTGGGATAGATCAGTATATAAAATAAACCAGAAAGAAAGAAAGAAGGAAGGAGGGAGGGAGGGAAGGAAGGAAGGAAAGAGGGAAAGAAAGAGGGAGGGAGGGAAGGAAGGAAGGAGGGAGGGAGGGAGGGAGGGAGGGAAAGAAAGAAAAAAGGAAAAGAAAGAAAAGAAAAAAGAAAGTCTTACCCCTATATAACTTACATTCCATTAGGAGGAGACAGTCACTGATCAAAATGTCCAGTTGAATATATTATATGGTATGTTAGGTAATATGCGTTGTTAAGCATTAAACGGAGCAGGGTAACGGGAACTGGTTACGTGGGGGTGGGTAGGAAAGAGCACAGTTGGGATTTGACGGAGGTAGGCAAGGCAGAGTCGGTGAGCAGCTTCAACGGGGAGAAGAGTCTGAGAAGCCAGGTTCTATGGCATTGGATGTGGACTGGGGGGGGTGGAGAATGTGGGGACAAGAAGATCTCGCACGTGAGTTGATTTGATGCTTCCCTTTGGGAGTGGAGTTTCTTTTCCACTTGGATGTGTTCTTCTGTATCGTAGCAAAGTCCAGCAGTAAGTAGCCTGATAAGGTCCGCTTTGTGTGTTTTTTTTTTTTAAGACATGGAGAGAGACGACTCTACTATTACTACCACAGGAGCCCATTGTTTCTTGAAGTGTGATCATGGTCCACCTGTGCGACAGTCGCTTGGGATATGAGTTAAACACGTGGCTGCCTGGGCCCTGCCCTGGACCGTCGTAGGGGTGGAGCAGGATGCTGGGTAGGAGCACAGGTTTGAGACAGTCTTGCTGTAACGGCGCAGCACTCGGTAAGCCTTAGCTGCTCGGGTGGCTGAGAAGAGCTGACTCCTGCTCATTTCTGAGACCCACGTGGTGAACCGGCCTTCACCCCTCGCCAGAATGAGCCTCGAGTCAGGTGGAGTTTCTCAGGGAGGCAGATTCCTGCTTCTGCGGTTAAAACCTCTTGGTTTTAGATGGACGTTTCGAAGGCATCCACCACCTTCCTGCTTCTCTCCTTAGCCTCAGAGCAGATGCTGAAAGAAGGGAGTTTGAATAGCGTTTTTGGTTTTGTTTGAAAGTTAAAAAAAAAAAAAAAAAATGTGGCGGAGAAAAGTCGTTAGGGCCTGGGTCAGTTTGTTGAAAGCGATTGTCACCTTACTGAGGTCGTCACTTTCGGCACAGCTCCTGGCCCTCCAGGGCTGGTTTCTGCGCCGCTCTGCCCACTGCAGTACTTTTCTTGGGGTTTCCAGATCCCAGAATTGGGAGGCCAGATTGGCCGTGAGGATGATCTTTCTAAATCACATCCTGTTATGGAGAATCTGAATTTGGGGTGGCTCTCTGTGTTGATCAACACACTGGTTAAACGTTGGTCAAATGTGTAGGATGCTGCTTCATGGAGATGCTAGGGCAGCATCTGCCTTCTAAGAAATCCATGCCAAGAACGCGGCCACCAATAGGGACTTTATCACTGGACAGGGACAGGGTGCCGTCTTACTCAGCTCTTTTTACTGTATTTTTCCAAGAAAAAAAGAAAGAGATACCTGAAGGATCAAGTGTAGGCTTTGAATGAGGTGTCCTACTTCTGTGTTGAATAGAAGCCTGCTTCTGTTTAGTTTTAGAAGGATGGCGACCCCTCGCTGGGATTGTGAGCCATGCTTGCCTGTGGGGAAGCATTCTTTGAAGATGATAGTACTCTTCCTTTCCCTGGGAAGTAGACATTCAGACCACTGCGATAGTTTAGAGAATGCACTGGAGGAATTTCACCAGGCCTGCCCCGGTGATTGTCTGCTTTGCAGTAATAATGGAGCTTGATCATTACGTCATCCTTTCTTTTCCCGGGAGCTCAGGCCTGCCCTGGAAACAACACATGAAAGGGCTTTCTGTGGTCCTTCAGAAGCCCCAGCAGATGAGTTTCTCCGCCCTGGGTGTTTTCCCCCACGTAGAGTGGCCGAGCAAGTGAAACTTTTTTTTTTTTTTTTAATTAATAGATTATTTTTAGAGCAGCTGTAGGTTTGCAGAAATTCCGTAGATAGTATTGAGAATTCCCATATCCCCCCACCCCCGCAGTTTCCCCTATTACTGTGGTACATATTATAATTGATTAACCAATATTGATACATTATTATTAACTAAAGTCCGTAGTTTACATGTAAATGTCTAACCACTCTTCTGTACCCCTAAAACTAATATAATAGCAAATGTCCTCTGTAATTGAAAAACTATAAAAACAGTAAATCAGTTTGGTGATCAGTTAGTAGTCCTAGCCATATGAAGTAAAATTATTCAAGCATACAGCTGGCTCTTTATTTTGAGCTTTCAAGGACAGCATGTCAGTGACCACGTATTTCAGACTTCTGGGTCCTGCCCAGGAAGCGGGTACTCACTCCACGCTTCCTTTCCAGCCACATCTTGACTTGTCCTGCCCTTGACCACTGAGAGAGCTTCCTGAAATAAAGCACATTATAGGCTGTTTTGATAAATACCTGTTTGGCAGTTGTGTGATAAAACGGAGAAACGTCGGTAATGAGCCTTCACAACAGTAAATACAGGTGTTACTGAAGTCAGGTGCTTAGAAGTGCCAGGTTCAAGGTCTTATGCTCCGAGACAGAGAAGCCGCGTGAAGCCTCCTAGTGAGTCACTTGGTTTAGAGGTGATGTGTAGCATCGACATTCTGCCTTAAAAAGGAAATACGGGAGATTTGTCTTTAAAAGGGAGAATGTGTGAATTGTGTCATTGGAAATGGCATTTCTTAACCAGAGTTGTAGGTTCAGATAGAAATGCTATACATTTTGGCATGAGACTATGTCTTAACAAAATTTAGGATAAAATGGGCAACATTCATGTTGTGTATTTTTTTTTTAATGGTCGCCCCCTGGAGAGGCCCTAACGAAGTTGTTAGGGTTTGAAAGCAGCTCAGCTGCCTAACATCTGACGTGGTGGGTGGAGTATTTGGGGTACGTTTGTTGTGCCTCAGCTTGCTGACAGCGGAAGTTCAGGGCCCAATATTAATTTTAAATGAGTGCCTGCTGGTCTGGAGCAGCTCCCCCACTCCCTGAAGGAAAAACGCTTCGTATGAGCCTCTAGTTGCTGGGAAGGCTGCGTAACATCTGGTCTACCAGCTCATTTATCCCTTTCAGGTTCTGACGTGGGTGTGTTTATGCCCCTCCCAAGCTCTCCTTTCACCCAGTCAGCAAGTTAGAGAAGCATTTAGCCTGGAAGAAAACTCTTTATCTTCCGATACTCTCACTGTGGAGACCACTGCTCTTCATGACCTTGTTAATACCGGTAGGCGGAGTAGCCTGTTTTCATTTCCTTCTCCCGCAGCCTTGTTCCAGACTGTTCATACGGCTGGAAGTCCAGTCTCGAAGTACTTCCCCCATCGCAAAGACCAGACAGATGGGCGCCTTGTCATGGCATGGCCAGCCCTGTCCCCTTTCTAAACTTGCACGCTTTGTGACCTAACTGGGCAGCAGGAAAACGGAAACACACCCCGAAAAGCAAAACCTCCTTGGCTACAAAATCTTATTTGCAGAAAGCGATACCTGCTTAGAAAGTGCTAAAACCACATGGAATGACAAGTGTTCAGAATTTGCTCAAGGTTTTATCCTTAGGCAGATTCAGCTGCTGCTGCCTTACAACAAGGGTTACCAGTCACCTGAGCTTGTCCAAAGGCGGAATTTCGGCCCCACCCCAAACCTGTTCATTCGGAAGGAATCTGTCCTTGAGCGCGGTGCTCTCGCGGCGTGTGGACACATGAAAGTCGGAGAACTTTTCCCTTGAGCCTGTCATCATGGAAATCAGCAGGGCAAGGAGGGACCAGCAAACTGAAACTGAAACTCTGTTTATAAAATGAGAACTTTAGATACTGCAGTTAATAATCGGGGTACCTAAGGAACATTGAGCCATCTTTCTATTATTTTCTGATTTGCTAATGAAACTTCCTCGGTCTGAGAACAGAAACATCACCTGAATGGATCAAAGGTGACTTCATTGAGATAGTGAAACCTTTCTGTACATTTTGGAGTCTAGTCATGGTAGAGAATTTGGGAGTTTTTGAGATTTCTCAACATGTCCTGGTTTGCACAGTTAAAGGCTCCGCTGAAAAATACGTTTGAAGGTAGGTTGAGGGGTAAATTAGTCCTGTTGTCATTATAAGTCTTGCTTTTTAATATTTCAAAAAAACATTTTCTAAGGGAAAAAAAGGTTCCTGGCATATGCATCGGACATGAATTCAATTTCAATTATTTTGGGAAGGCGGAAAAACACTCCCAGCTAGAGTGTCGGGAGGGAGCGCCTGCCAAGTGAGAATTTCCTTGCAAATTAGTCGGTCAAGTAAGTGGGTTCGAACTCCTTTGTCACTTAGAGCAGGGGTGTCGAACTCATTTTCACGGGGGGCCGCATCAACCTCGCGGTTGCCTTCAAAGGGCCAAATGTAGTTTTAGGACTGTGTAAATGTAACTGCTCCTTAACTAGGGGCAAGGAGCTCGGCGCTGCCGCCGGGTTGAAACAAGGTGCCGGGCTGGTTAACACAAGGTGGAGGGCCGGAGTCGGCCCGTGGGCCTTGTGTTTGCCCCCTGTGACTTAAAGAATGTTTGTACCCAGGCTGCTGTGGCTCAGTTGGTTGGAGCCTCCTCCTGTAACTGAGGGGTTGTGATTTAATCCCTGGTCCAGGCCAGAGCACCTGTAATTAATTCTAGGTCCAGGTACGTGCGGGAGGCAGCTGATCCCAATCGATGCTGCTTTCTCACGTCGATGTTTCTCTCTTTCCCTCTTCTCCCTCTAAAAGCAATAAAAAATTATTTGTACATCTGTCTAAATAATTCAGCTATGTTTGCTGGTTTTTGCATTTTTTTTTCTAGAGACGGGCTCCAAAGAGGGCAGTTTTTTCCTTGTTTTATACTGAGCCACAGTCGGCTCTCCCGTTGGGATGCACAGTGCAAGGGAAAAGTGCTGGCATTCCCACACAGGATTTCCGAAAATGAGCGTGAAGTTTCTAATCTGAGCGCTCGCACATTTTTAAAAGAAAGCCAAGCTGGTCCCGACTCGTCCCAGACGCCTGCTGCTGAGTGGGGCCGAGGTCCCTGAACTGTCTCCATCCTCTCTGGCAGGAGACACCCTGCAAACAGCCCCCGCTGGGCATGGCCTGGTCCCCTGCCCGCTCCCTGCACTGGCCGCTGCTCACCATCATTCTGACTGCAGTTTTTGGGGCAAGATCCCCAGGGCACCAAGTCCCACAGTGGGTTTTAGGTCTCTGCTCCCATTATTCCTGTGATATTGGTCACTCAGGGTTTTCTTCCTTTTTTTTTTTTTTTCCTTTTTAAGAGCACTTGAACCAAATCGCCCAAGTTTGAAACCAGGCTTCACCACTTGCTAGCTGTGTCCCTGGGGCAAGGTTCTTAACCTCTGTGGACCTTAGTTTTCCCATCTGAAGAAGGGGTAGAGCTAGAACCAATCCTAAAGGTTTGGTGCGAAGAGCGCAGGGGGCATATCCGGTGCGTAGTCAGGGCTCCTTAGGGGTGAGTCATACCGCAGTCGTCATCGTCATCCTCACCGAGGGGCATTCCTGCTCCCGTGCAGGCTCAGTGGCCTGCTTCCCACCTGCAGTCATTTGTACCTGTTTTCTTTCTTTCACAAGGTCTCTCTTCTCTTTGGGACTTTCCTTTGTCAGTCTTAGGGTTCCCACATTGGTATCTTTGCCCTTAGCCTTTTTCAGAGCCCTGGAATGCATTTTCTGACAGCTGGCTGTCCGTTGGCCTTCAAAAGTTTTCTGAGTATTATAACCCGAACCTGCCTGAATGGGGTCCATTCTTGGGTCACCGGAAGGCTCCTTTCTCCCTCCCACCCCCTCCGTCTCTTTGCCACCGTTGTAGTTACTGCTGTCACTGGCTCACACAACGCCCGCTGGGCGGCCAGCTGCAGGTGGGCTCCAGAATCTTTTGTTGACCCCTCCGTGTATCTCATGGTGTGTCTTTGCTTTTCTGTCCCCGCTCTGTTCTGGAGCACACTCTTGGTGTCAGTGTGCTCAGGCTGCCATATCGGAATGCCACAGACGAGGGGATTAAATAACGGAAGCTTGTTCTCTCGCGGTTGTGGAGGCTGGACATCCAAGAGCGAGGTGCCAGCTGGGTGGGTTTCTGGTGAGGACTTCCCCACAGGCTCGCAGGTGGTCCTTCCTTGTACCTGCGTGTTTACAGTGTCTCATCCTCTCCTTTCAACGATATCAGTCCCACTGGGTTAGGGCTCCACCCCGTGACCTCATTTCACCACCGTTACCTCCTTAAAGGCCCTGTCTGCAAAATACGTTGTGGATTCAGACTTGAACGCGTGAATTTTGGGAAAGGACACTGTTCAGTCCTTAGAAACAGTTTCACTGACTTCCCGTCTCCCTCCTGTAATCTGTCTTCCGGCGGTGTCAGGAGCAATCTTTCTGAAGTGCAGCTCTGAGCATCTCACGCCCATCACTAGTAAGTTGACTTAGATGCAGGGTGAGGAAGATTATTGTGAGGTGTGGGACTCCCCCCGTCATTTCTTAGTTCCTTACCTTTTCTCATCTGGAAATTGAGAGGACATCACTAACCCTGTGTTGCTGAACGATGAACTAAATGCTGACGAGTATCGTTCCTAAAATTGCAGGCACGTTCCTCCAGCAGGGCCTCCATCGATGGCCCGGTCTCTCCACATGTGGTCCCCACTAGCAGCCTCCCATCACCTGGCGCTGGTCAGCGATGCAGGTTCTGCACTGTGAGGAGACCTTCAGGTGATTTGTATGTGAGGTCCTGGCTCCTCGCCTGGTTCGTAGCCACAGTCTCCTCTCCCCTGCCGCAGAAAGGACGCAAGCCTTGAGGCAGACCGCCTGGTTTCGCATGCTAGCTCTTCATCTGCTCAGGGGTGTCCAACCTTTTGGTGTCCCTGGGCCACACTGATAGAAGAGGAGTTGTCTTGGGCTACACATGTTTTGTGACATGTAATCACAAAAAAATCTCACAGCATTTTATGTAAATTTACGGTTTTGTGTTGGGCTGCGTTGGTAGCCATCCTGAGCCGCGTGCAGCCCGCAGGCCGCAGGTGGGACGCCCCTGACGGCAGCTTTTGTGGGTATCGATGTTTGCAGAAGCGGTCTTTGCTTCGTTTCTCGTCTGAAACATGGGCACGGTCCCAGCACTTCCTGCGCAGTGGTTGGGAGGCTTACTAGGGAACGTGTGCATGCGAGGGAGCACCCACCCTTGGGATTTTCATGGAATTTCGGATTTAAAACTAAGTTCTCTTGTGTGTGTGTGGTTATTTTACTCTTTTTTGTGTGCGTGTCTTTTGAGTCAAGCTTTGCTTAGCGTGGCACTGGGTGGGGGGTGGGTGTGAAGGAGGTGCTCACCAACTCTCAGCCTCCGTGCCCGCCTGACCGCCCCACCCTGACTGTCCTGCAGCTGCCCAAGGCCAGGCAGGGTCAGGCGGGATTCGGGCGGATGGAAGAGAATTCGCAGAGCCGTGGAAATGCCTGGCGTGCCTTTGTTCTCGGGTGGGGAGCCTGCTCGTACGGCCCACTCTCAAGGTTATGTGGATCCCGCTGAGCCATAGTTGCCCAGACACCCCGGTGAGGGAGCCTGACGGCCTCCATTCCCCTACACCGACTGTGGAACACCCTCCCAGCCGTCTTCCAGGAAGGAGTGACCAGTGAAGGGTGTGGTGCTGAGGCTCCTTTATCTCGGAGGGTCATCAACTGCTGCTTCAGGGGAAGGCGGAGCAGATCCTTTTAGCTCCCGGAATGGACCGGGAACCAAGATGGGCCTGTAAACCTGTCTCCACGGAGATTTATTATAGGGAACTGGCTTTCAGGATTCTGGAGTCTGGGAGATCCTGAGATCTGCAGGTGGCTGCGGTGTAAAAGGTCTAGTCCAAGGCCAAGTCCAAAGGCAGAAGGCTGATGTCCCAGCTCAAAGACAGACAGGTGGACAGAGTCAGTTTTCTCTTCTCAGCGTTTTTGTTTCAGTGCGTGCCCTGAACAGGTCTGAGGAGGCCCGCTTGCAGCGGGGAGAGCGGTCTGCTTTGCTCCGCTTCACTCAACCATTTAAATGTTAACTCTGTCCACGGATAACCTCACAGACACATCTGCAACCATGTTTAATCTAATAGTACCTGGGCATGTCATGGCCCGGCCAAATGGACATGAAAATTAGCCTTTACATATGGACTCTTGGACTCCTGTTTTCATTGACTTATAATTTTGCTGTTCTTGATTAGGTTGGTGGTTGAATTGTCCTGTATTTGGCCAGCTGGGGCCCCTTCCAGCTGGCTGCGGTGGTGACACGTCCGCTGTATCTGATACCAGTGACCTGCCTCTCCTACTGGGTAATGGCATCATCGGTCTGGGTGCCCTGTAGGCCCCGCTAGTGAATTTTTGTATGTGCCTTACAGCTTTTACATCAGACCATCCCTTAAGGATCTTTCAAAATTAGGGGCAGCCTACTCAGAACTATTTAAGTGATGTGTTAATGGGCAGGTGGAAACTTAATAGTCTTTGTAGTCCTTTATGCTTCCTTCATTTCCATTTGCAAAAGCTTGGGTCACCTGATGGGTTGTTGCTCTGTAGTGTGCCCTTTGCTGGCCAGGCTGTTAATGGTTGCGCTGTCCAGGAGCGCCCCCTGCTGACACCACTGTACATAAACACTTTTCTGGGGTTGGGCCACCTGGATTTCTCCTGACTTTTCTTTTTTTGGTATCCGTCTGTCTGTCTG
This sequence comes from Anoura caudifer, assembly GCA_004027475.1. Lineage (NCBI taxonomy): Eukaryota > Metazoa > Chordata > Mammalia > Chiroptera > Phyllostomidae > Anoura > Anoura caudifer. The sequence continues at coordinate 71,825 of PVKU01002406.1, forward strand.
TCTCTCTCTCTCCAACCATTATACATTTATGGATCAAACATTACAAAGAGTTTTAGAACCGTCTTTGTTTACTAAATGTGTCAAGAATATCCTTCCCTGTAAAACACATACGTGTTCATATCATCATGTTACTGTTTGTGTAATTTTATATTATATGGGTGTTCTGTTTAAACGATTTAATGATTTTTAGTGATTTTAAATGATTTTAATCATTTAATGATTTTTAATGATTTTAAATGATTTTAATGACTACTATTTGGGGCCTCCCCTCTTGGCTGCACCCTGTTTCAGTTTGAGAAAATTGTCTTGGCCAAGTTCAAAAATGTGTTTGAGAAACAGGAATACCGGGTCTGAAACATGGTAGGGGTAATGGTGGGAAAGGGTCGGGAGGCAGGACTTTTTCTGCTGAAATGACAGAATTCAGCCTGAGCCGTAAGTGAAGTAGCACAGAAATTTGTCTATAACTGGGGAGCCAGGGTCGGTGGATCGAAGGGCCCAGGTGCAACTGCTCCGTCCCTTACCTGTCTCTTTTCTTCTTCTGTCCCTTCCCAGTCTCAGCACTGGGTCTGTTGCCTGTTGACCTGGGCAGAGAAAGCACCACCTGGCCCCTCCAAACTGGCGTCCGATAGCTCAGGTTCCGGAGTCACTTTCTCTCATTACACGTCCTGTGAACATCAGGGAAGGTCTGTGGGTGGCGCTGTTTGGGGCAGATACCCTTCAGGCCAGCCTGTGTGAGCTGGGGGGTGGGAACCCTGCATGGGCCCGATCTGAAGCACAGCGTGGCTAGAGCCAGCCCCTAGGGTAGGCACGGTGGTGGGTGCTGCCTCAGACAGCAAGAAGACTTAGGAAGGACTCCTCTGAGGCCAGGCCTCTGTGACTCGGGACGGTGGACCCAGACATCGGAACATCGTGAGGAAAACTGGTGAACTCAGTCTTGTGCATGTTGGTTTTGAGGTACTTTTGGAACACCTGTGTGGCAGTGTCCAGCAGGGCAGGACCAAATCTTACTCGTTTTTTCCTCCTTTGGGTCCATAGCCAGAAACAGAAAGAGCTGCCACCAAATCCAAGGCTTCCTCTCTCTTTCCTGGACTGTAGCAGTAGGACTGCCTCTGAGCCCCTCTCTCTCAGCCTCTGTCTACATACGGTGCCTCCTACGTACCATCTCCAGACTGATCTTTATGAAACGTCATCCTGTCTCTCCATGGCTCAGACACCTTCTAGTGGCTTATTTTGCCTTCTGTATTGAGCATGAAAGTTGGTCACTCAAGGTCTTTCATGGTCTGTCCCCAAAGCTACATTTTCATTTTTTGTATCTTACCCCTCCCTTGTCCTTGGCACCTGAGTCTTGAGTCGACCTGAATTCCTGCTGCTCCGTTGACATACACCATGCTTTTCCCACCTTTGGCCTGCCAGAAAGTGTTGCTAGACATTCTAGAATATCTTGACAAGGATCTGACTGGAGAACTGTAGCAAAGAGATAGGATGTTATAGGTCAGTCCTGGGACTGTACCCAAGAAGGTAAGGCAGTAATTTCAGGTATCACTGAAATTCCCAGTCTGCCTGTTCCCCATTGGTCAGACCCAAAACTTCAGGGTAGGGACCGTAATGGACGCTTGGTGCCCCCTGCCAGGGAGGATGTAGGCCCAGAGGGGCTGGTGCATGTCCCGTTCATTCTGCGTGCTGCTCCTGCGGACCTGAGAGCTCGGGCGGAGAGGGCTTCTGAGATGAGGTGGCGCGTTTCTGCCTGGTCCTGAGAGATGAGTGACTTTTGCAAGCAGATGCAAGGTGGCATTTCAGGCGGAGGGTATAGCGTGGCCATCAACATTGCAGGTCAAGGGCGTGGGTTTTCAAGGGGTAGCGAGAAGTGTGGAGGAGGCTGCGGTTTACAGTGTGTGTGTGTGTGTCAGCGTTGATGTTTTGGTCGTAGTTTGGGCTGCTTTAATAATTACCATAGACTGAATGGCTTATAACAACAACCTTTGTTTACCACGGTTCTGGAGGCTGGGAAGTCCAGTTACACTGATTTCTGGTGAGAGTCCTTTTAACACTTGTCTCTAGGAGGAAGAGTGGGTATGGGGAACTGCTTCTTCCGTCGGATGGTTAGTGACCAGTACGGAGAGTACGGAAAGGACCGGGGCCCTAGTAAGCGTGCTGTGGTCCAGGGACACAACTCTGGTGCCTGTCCTGCTGCAGTGAGAGAGACTGTGGGTCTCAGGAACTCAGACAGTTCGTTCTCTCAGATAATAATAAAAATTAATCAGTTTCTAAATATGGAATGCATAGCCTTTATAACTGGCCAAATTTGGGTGTCTTTTAGGAGAAATATACAGATCGATTTTTTTGTTGTTGTTAAAAATAAACTTCTAAAAATCTTAAGATATAAGACTTGCCAAAAGTAGAGTACAACCTGAGAGTAACAAATAAATAGAATATGAATCGTAAGTTGAAATGAATGAAAAGACTGTCTTGGTACATATATAGTTTATACTCTAGACACACAGATTTTTTTTTTTTTTAATGCTTAAAATATTTTAGGTTTCCTGTTTGCTTCCAATCCGGGGAGAGTATATTGAGTTCCTCGTTATCAGGTAAATTTGAGAGGGTAGAACTGCTTTTTTTGTTGTCCTGCAGGGACAGACCGTGCCCCCTAAGGGGTGGTCCCCTTTCCCTTTACCTGTTTAATAGTAGGTGCGCTGTGTAGGCAGAAGCTTGCGGGCAGGATCCTTGAGCACAGGCCTGCGTTCCCGTGCAAAGGGCCTGCTAAGAGACTGGTGTAAAGGAGATGAATCCGGTGACTCGGACATTTGTTTGATGGGCAGACTGGGCCCCAGTGCTCTGCAGGGTGTGCTGAGCAAAGGGAAATGCACTTTCCCTGCATGTTTGCACAGAGGTTAGTTGCACCTGAATGGGCCTGGACCAAGTTCAACAAAGAAGGTGCAGGAAACTGGGCGCTGTGCCTTGAGAGCTGTTTCTTTTCTTTGCCGCATGTATAACCAAAACATGGTCTTTCCAGAAAAGAGGAGAGGGGAGAGGAGGGGAAGGAGGGTCAGACTGAAATTTCCTTACCCAAGGTCAGCCGTTGCTTCAGATGAAATGATAGCAGAACTAATTCTCTACCAAGTTGTACTTAGAAAGCCAATGGCAAATGCAGGAAGCTTGGCTATAGAACTGCGCTGTAATCCAGGTGGGAAAATGCATCGCCCAGATGCCCAGATGGCATTTGCGGGAGATTAGAGTCTGGTAATCCTTCGTTGTCCTAGAGGATTAAGTTTTCCCTGGTGTTTTGGTCAGCTGACTCTTTGGGGGGGGGGGGAAGCCCTGGTAGTTTCCGTGACTGTGCAGGTGGGTGGCATTTCTGGAACAGCTGGTACCCCTAAGTGGCATTGCGAGACATGGTCCTCCTTTGTTGACCCAAGAAAGTGCCACTCCCACAGGCTCGTTCCTGGTTGGCCCCAGGGAACAGCAGGTGGGGAGCAGAGCCCTTCTGAGGTCACTTATTAAACGGACCTGCGTGACCTGTGCGTGTGAGGCTCTGGGAACGAAGCATGAAGGCCGGGAGGCCAGTCACCAAACCCTGCCTGGGTGGACCCTTTGGCCAGTGGAGGGTGCAGCCATGGAAAGCAGTGTGGCCAGAGTGGCCCGCAGCTGAAGGGCACATGGTGGGGACCAAGCCGGGTCCCTCACGTTCCGGAACGGACTTCAGGGACATGGAGCTTGAGGAAGACTACCGGTCCCCATTTGATTTTGCTGCTGGGATGAACAAGAGCTTCCTTTACTTGTCTCCCAGTGGAAATCCATCTCCACCTGGATCTCCTGTTCCTCAGGAATTTGGTAACTGAATTTTCTCAAGTTCATTTAGCTGTAATAAAACCTGGATCCCACTTGGGGTTTGCCTGGCTTTGAAACTGTTAGTGTAAAGATGGACAAGGGTGTTTTTGTGTTGAAACTGGTGAAGAAAGCTGTTTAGGTTTCAAGGAGACAGATGGCTCATTGAGTGTGTGCTGTGGGTATGTACGTACACACGTAATATGTGCATGGATTTTAGATGTTAACGGTAGTACTGTTTGTACGAGCGCTTCTGATCCCTGAATTCATTGAGCTGATGCGTAATGGAAAAGGGGGTGTCTGAAGGTCTTTCCGGTCACCTATATAATTTATGAAGACTCCTCCACCCTAGACTTTGTCTTTGTAAGCATGACAACATTCCAGGTCCTTCTTGTGGAGGTTGTTGCGAATTTTGTTCTGGAATACTGGGTATAACCTTCCGAAATACCAGGCAAGAGATTTTTTTAGATTGAAAAATCTAAGTGGCTCTTCCTTTGGTCATTCTTGTATCCGCAAGCACGAGGGAGTTCTGAGAGCCAGGGCTACTGTCAGGAGTGTCTGGATTCATGAGCACCGGTCAGTGCAGAGCTGGGCACAGCCTGAGCCACTGTCTGGGCCAGTTCCCTAGTTTTACAGCGGATGCTCGGTGACGGGGAAATGACCTCCTGTGTAACTTGCCACAGAAGTAGCAGATTTTCTGTGAAGTTCATTCTTTTTCTTATAATATTTTGCTTTTTGTAAGTTTAAAAAGTAGATGATTTAGGAAAAAAATGGCGAAGGAGCCAACAAGAAACCTCATTATCAGTGTTTAGGTTGTGGGTTTGCAGCCTTCCCTGAGGGGTTGGTTGCAACCCATAACCGCTCTTGGGGTGTAGATTGGATTTCCAGGAAGGGAAAATGTGGAAAATACCAGTTTAGAGCTGTTCTCTGGAAGTTGGGACCTGGTAGGCAGTGGCTGGTTATCTGCTGGGGCCACCTGGGACCTCTTTCATAAAGGGGGTCCTCCCCTATGCCTGGTGCCCCCCCAAATGGGGCCATCAATCCTGTGTGTAGGAAATGCTGTAAGAGCAGCACACAGTGGGAGTGGGCGAGTGCGAGCTCGGTGACAAAGAAAAGTTCAAGTGACTGGGGTCATGGCCGCTGGGGTCCCAGTGACCTGACTTCAGGTCGACCTCAGGATCAGCGTACAGAGGGAGCGGAATTCCAGAAGGATTCGTGCTGCTGGTCTTATTTCTCGTCCATTCTCGTGTCTGTCTCAGGTCCTTTCACTTTCCCAGTTGCCGGAGAGGCTGCTTTTGGATGTTTTCTGTGAAAACAAAAGCAGTTGGTAGGGGTGGGCATGTAGGGTTTGCAGGCACAGTTCCAGCACTTAGTGTTCCAGTCCCTGGGAGCAACCTGTAGGAGTCTGGGCTGATGGGCTTAAAACCAAAATTACAAAACACCAAGTGACCCGCAGAAACCAAACTCAGGTACTCACTAGCATTCGGAGTTAGTGGTTTGCTTCAGGGGGAAAAAGGAGGGGGAGAGAGCTTTAAAACAATAGGAGACCACCGTAAGGAGTCATCTAGTAAGAACATGGTGATTTTCAAACACTCAAATGGAGTGGGACCCGGATTAGTCATCCGCAGTCTCTGTTCCTGGGGTCCTTCAGGGCACAGGTAGCCTGCCATGTGTTTGAACACCGTTTAATGCTTGGGGCCGAGATGGAATGAATCCTTTGTGCTGGTTCTCTTCGTTTATATACAGGAGCTCTCAGGAGGAATACAACATCAATCTGTTTAAAAGCTCCTGTGGCTTTCGGCCACTATGGATCCATCCTCCCTCCCTCCCTCCCTTCCTTCCTATCTTCCTTCCTTCTTTTTTTTCTTCTCCTCACCCAAGGATATATTTATTGACTTTAGAGAAAGAGGAGAGGGGAGAAGGGGGAGAGAGAAAGAGAGAGAGACATCAGTATGAGAAAAAAAAATATTGATCAGTTGCTTCCTGCTGCTTCCCAACCCTGACTGGGAATTGAACCCGCAGCCTTTTGGCATATGGATGACATGCCAAACAGCTGAGCCATCCAGCCAGGGCACCGTGCATTTCCTTAACCAGCAGACAGGTAGTTCTCAAGAAAGGACTGACGTTCAAAGAACCTCCTACTCAGAAAGGTTGGGAACACTGATCTGAAACACAAATTCTTTGATATTTATCCAAAATGCCATCACAGGGCCATTGAGAAAAGAATCATATTTAATCCGTGTACAGAGTGTTCCTAAGAAGCAATCTGCATGCAGGACAGGATGAGGGCCAGTGGCTGGGACAGAAAGAGGTCTTTATCAGCTCGAGATAGCCAGCCCACATCCAGAAACGACTTAGACTCCTGACCCCCAGCCCTCATCAGTGCACATGTCAGTGGCCGAAACAGACCTTGTTCTCCCTATGTGTGATGAACTCCGAGGTTTTAACCTGTTCCAGGGATTCTTTTGGAAATGCTCATTTGGTCCTGCTAGCGGGCTTTCACAACCTATAATCTGAAAAACACTGATTTCTAGTAAGTTTTGGAATATGGAACGTAAGTCCATTAGAGATGTTTACTGATTTTTCCCTAGCACCTGGAATAGTGCTTGACCTGTGTGGCTCCACAAATATTTGTGGAGTGAACGGATGCGCAGATGGGTGGACGGATGACTCAAAACTGGCAAGGAGTGGTCCACACTGCAGTCCGTTTTACGGTTGCGAACCTTGAGGCCAAGGAAAGTGTTGCGAAGTCCCACATCCCAAAGCCCAATTTTCAGGCCAGTCGGTGGTTGGGTTGTTGGTTCTTTTCTTTAGTTCCCACTATGTTGGCCTCTCTGGTCATGGATATTATGGGTCAGATTGCTCATTCAGGACGTAACCTTTCCTTTGGTCAAGGGCTGTACTGGGTGGGGTGGGGGGTCTTGTTGATTCTTCATGTGCTGTGTGGACCCAATCGTTCCATCAAGTCTGCAGTGGCCAGTCTGCACAGGTGGGCCCAGGGATGATGGCTGGGGGTCCTTTGTGCCATTTTCTCTTTGGTTTTGTGATCGCCCACAAGGATAATTTCCCAAGTAATATTTATGTAGGATTCCTCTTCCTTTCAAAAAAATTTTCTTGTGTACAGAAGGATGCAGCCCTGGTGTATGAAAAACAAAACAAACAGAAAAACTCGGGTCATTTCTAGTGGCTTCAGGAAATAGGGGCCATTTAAAAATCTGATATTTTAATTTTATGCAGCTATATTAAAGTCTAAAAGCACTGGGGAAAAAAAAAAATGAAATGGGAACCCCTTAGCCCAGAGCTGTCCTTGTAGTTCTGTTTTATTACCTTTTGTCATTTCTGCTCTGTGTTATTCTCACTTCCTTTTAGGGAAGTGCTGATCACTTCTGGAAAGTTTGTCATGATTATAAATCAGAGCAGAATTCAAGAAACGAAGTCCCTCCACCCCTTGTATGTAGAGAGGAAATTTAAGGGTGGAAGTGGCTTCCTCTCTGGGGACCCCCCAGGCTCTCCGTGGCTAAGCTTTCGCTTCTCTGGTGGGGTCCCCCCGTGTGGGCTGTACAGTTGGTTAGAGCTGCAGGGAACGATGGCTGTGACATCACTGACTGAAGATTTTTCCCTCTTTTAAAAAAAAATTATTTCTTTATTTTTAGAGAGAGGGGAAGGGAGGGAGGAAGAGAGGGAGAGAAACATCAATGTGTGGTTGCCTCTCACATGCCCCCTACTGGGGACCTGGCCCACAACCCAGGCATGTGCCCTGACTGGGAATCGAACAACAACCCTTTGGTTCACAGGTCAGCACTCAATCCACTGAGCTACATCAGCCAGGACTCGCTCTTTTTATTTTTACTTTTAACATGAAGGGGGTCCATTTTGGAATATCTGGAGGAGGCAGTTCAAACATTTGAAAATAACTACCTTCACGATTTTTCCTGCCTCCCCCATTCTTTCTGTGAGGTGGCTTTGTGCGGTAAATCCTGGGGAGGGTGGCCTTTCTGGGGGTGAGGCGTTGACTGCCGTTCAGAGCCCGGCCCTCCGAGCTGAGTCTGGGGCGCATCCGGGCCCACAGCAAAGCCTGCTCTGCCTTTCTGCCTGGGCGCTGCGTGCATCCCCTCCTCAGCCCTGGCATCGCCCAGCCCCTCCCCTGGGTTCGTGGGTCTTTCTCCATGGGTTGCGTCTGGGTTCCTCTGCTGTCCTGTTCCTTGATGCCTCCCAGCTACACGGAGTTGCTTTTCTCCCCTATTTTACTGATCTCACCAGGGGCAAACCTGGGAAAATTGCAGCTGCAAGAAACAAAAAGTTTTCATGGCTTGTGCTGCTGAATCTCTTTCTTCTGAAGAGAATCAGGGTCACATAGGAAGTGTCACACGCTCCCTCGCCTTAAGTCCATGGGTGTCAACCTGGGGTGGTTTTGTCATCCTGCCCCGCCCCCCTGACTTTGGACATTTGGCCTCTATGGGAGCTGATGTTGAGGTGACTTTGGCTGTCACAGCTGGGTGTGGGGAGGGACGGCTGCAGACAGCGAGTGGGTAGATGACACACGGGACGGTGCACAGGAAACCCCCACGGCAAGGAATTACCTGACTCAAAATGTCCCTCATGCTGTGGCTGAGAAACACTGCCTTAGGTGGGGCCTTTGTACTTTGGGCCTCTTAAGAGGAACCACTTTGGTGTGAGGCCTTCACACATCCCCCTTGCTTCTCCTGGGATTCCGTTACATCCAGAAACACAGACCGAGCACAGACTCGTAAGGGGGAAAATATCTTTGCCTTGTGATCTTTTTTGGATATTACCACTAATGCTATTTTGAACCATAATTTTACCTCTTTCTGTGTCTCTAGGTTTAAAAAAAAGGGGGTGGGGTGCATATTTCTTCTTGTTTGTGCTAAAATAAAATAACCCCTAGAAACTGAAGTTTCTTATTCCTACCGTGGTCTTAAAAACCATTTTAGCCTCTTTGAAGAGTAGGAGGGGTGGATACAGTTTTGTTGTCAGAGAAGCTTCCAGGCCCTAATTAAATCTCTGACCAATTAGACCCTCCCCTGTTCGGGGCGGCTGACGTATCCCTCTTCTGCCGGGTCGCGGGTGCCCCACCCAGACCACAGGCACGTGGCTTTCTACACCCTGTCTCTGTAATGTGAAGGTAGGTGGCCTGCTCCAGATGTCACAGCAGTCTTTGGATTGGTTATGGGACACAAGTTGTGTTTTCTTTCTTTTGTTTTCTTTTCTTTTTTTTTTTAGAAAAGTGACATTTTATTTATTTTAAATAGGAAAACCTTGGTAGGTGAAAGCCGTGAAGTGAAAATGACATATATAATAAGCAGAAGATGTGAGGTGGATAAGGAGAAGACTGGGTCCTTACCTTTGCCCCTGACCCATGTGCAGGGTGTGTCGATGAGCATCCGGTGCCGGGCCCCGGGCAGGGGGCGCCACGCAGCCGAAGATGCAGGCCTGGAACTCGCGCTGGGGTCCTGGGTGGCCGGCCTTGTGGTCTGTGCCCCAAGTGAAGTATGCGTTACCCGTAGTGTGTTCTACCCAGAACGGGGACTGGGCCGTGGGGTCCAGGTAATCCTGCAAGGGTAGGAGACACTTAAACCTGATTTGCTGAAATGGATGGGACCTGGAGATAAGGAGGGGGTGTTTCAGGAAGAGACGAGAACGTGTGCAAAGACGAAAAGGAACATGCTTTGGAAAGAGGTGGTGGAAGTGATCGTTCAACACTGCGAAGGTAACTAAATGCCACTGAATTGTATGTTTAAAAATAGTGAATACGGCCAATGCTATGTTAGATGTTTACCACAATAAAAAAAATTAGGCGGGCAAAAAAGTATGGGAGGTAGTTTACGTTATGTTACTTTCTGAGTTAATGCATTCTCTCGGTGGGTGAGGGCAGTACCATGAGGTGGAGTGGGTGGGCCTCAGGTGTCAGGAGCAGTGAGCTTACGAGAAGGTGGGTGACATGGAGGAATGAAGGCAAGCGAGTGCTGAAGTCAGAGTCATACACAGGAGCTCATTCTGGTGGCAAGGTGGTCAGTGGTTGGAGGGGACAGAGACCATCAGGGAACTCTGGGGGCAAGAGTCTAAGCAAGAACTAGTGAGAGCCTGCGCGGGGGCAGGGGGCAGGGTGGGGGGACTGGAGATGAACCGTATCCCAGAGAGGCCAGGAAAACCCAGGGAGGTGGGTGGGAGGTACCAGAGCACAGAGGTGTCAGACTGAGGTTCACAGCTGGATGCCTCAGTGACTCGTGTGACCATGACCAAGAACTGCTCTTAGTTGAAGGGGTGGAAGAAAGACAGGTGCCCGGTTGCAGGGGGTTCAGGAGGGGTGGGAAGTAAGGAAGTGAGCCTGCAAGCCAAGCTCCACAGAAGGGACGAGGAAGTAGTTGGGGTGACTTGTGAACATGGGGAAGATGGGGAGTGACAAATCCTTACAAAACGTTAACATGTGCCCGCTCCCCTACATGAGTATTCTTATAAAAACCCAGAGGGCTATGTGGTATTACCTTTTTATTTTTCTTTAACCAGGAATGGTTTGGGGGTAGGGGCTCAGTTTCTTAGGGCTGTTGCAACCAAGTGCCATAAACTCTTCAGTTTAAAGAGTTTGAGTGGCGCTCTGGCTGGTGTAGCTCAGTGGATTGAGTGTGGGCCTTCAAACCAAAGGATCGTGGTTTGATTCCCAGTCAGGGCACATGCCTGGGTTGCAGGCCAGTTCCCAGCAGGGGACGCACAAGGGCAACCACACATTGATATTTCTTTCCCTCTCTCCTTCCTTTCCCCTCTAAAGATAAAATAAATAAAACCTTAAAAAAAAAAAAGAGTTTGAGTGGCTTAAACAACAGAAATTTCTTTTTTTAATTTTATTTTTTAAAGTAATTTTTAAATTTTTAATTACAGTTGACATACAGTATTAATATTAGTTTCAGGTGTACAATCCAGTGATTAGAAGTCATCCATATAACTTAACAAAGTGATCAGCCTAAATACTTTATACCCATCTCGCACCGCAATTCTATTGGCCCTGTTCCCTGTGCTGTACTTTACATCCCTGCCACTGTTCTGTGATGACCAGTGTGTACTCTTAGTTTCCTCACCTTTTCCACCCAGCCCCCCAACCTCCCTCCCACCTGGCAACCATCAGTTTGTTCTCTGTATCTATGAGTCTATTTCTGTTCTGCTTGTTTATTTTGTTTTTAAAAAATTCTGCATATACGTGAAATCATACGGCATTTGTCTTTCTCTGCGTGACTTATTTCACTCAGCCTCTAGGTCCTTCCATGTTATCGCAGATGCTAGATTTCATTCTTTTTTATGGCCAAGCCGTTCCATTGTATGTAAGCACCACTTCTTTATCTGCTCGCCTATTGGTGGGCATTTGGGTTGCTTCCATAGTTTGGATATTGTAAATAATGCTGCCATGAACATATGGGTGCGTGTGTCTTTTAAGTTTAGTGTAAAGTAACAGAAATTTCTCGTATCTGAATTCTGGAGGCTGCAAGTCCCAAATCAGGTGTTTAGCGGGGCCGCACTCCCCTGGCGCTGGTGGGAAGCCTTCCCTGACTCATCCTAGCTCCTAGTCGTTGCCGGCCAGCCTGGGCTTGCGGCCTCATCACTTCAGCCTCTGTCTCCACCGTTACACAGTGTTCTCTGTGTTTCTCTCTGGCTCTGTAACTTCAGGAGATATTCTTCTCCCTGGGTCTCTGCGTCCAAGGGTCCTCCTTCTTAAAAGGATGCCAGTTTTGGATGAGGACCCCCTAATCTAGTGTGATCTCATCTTAACTTGATTACACCTGCAGAGACCCTGACTGCAGGTACCAGGGGTTAGGAGGTCAAATGTATCCTGTCATGGGACACAGTTCAACCCACCATACCGTCGCATTTTAAAGCTCATGGTTCTTTTTCTTCTTTAACAAAATCTGTCTCCAGTTTCTTTTTCTTTACACAATGAAATGTTTGAACTAAATGATGCAAAATTCTTTTCATGTCTAAAATTGCATGACAATGGCCACAAATATTTTACTTGATCACAGAATGTCTTGAAGGAAGCTGTTGGTCTTGATTGGATGAAAGGTCGAGGACTGTTGGGACGGGCGCCCCAACACGGGAGGGCACAGGCTACACGGCAGCAACCCAGCAGAGAGGTTCTCGCCAGGCTCTCCAGCATGACTTCGTCGTGATTGTGGGTTCAAAAGTTGCATAAAAAGGCTTTGCTTCCTTCCCTGGTTGATGTTTTGGGGAGTGTGTGATGAGTAGGTTGCTGTCTATGGGAATGTGAAGAGAAACTGAGTTTGAATAAATCCATTCCCAGTAAGTCAGTTCACATGAAACGTTTGTTAACACTTGCTCTGTTCCAGGCGCTGTGTTCAGATGAACAGATAATGGTGTGAGCTCAGGACTTTACAGTCTGGAAGTGGAGATGTGTTCACCACTCAGACCTCTCCCCTTTCTTCCTCATTCTTCCCAAACATTCCTTGCTCGTTACACACATTCCCACGGAAGCTAGAAATCCAAGAACTTCATTTTCCTCAAATTACTCACAAGTTCCTCAAAGTCTGAAGTATCATATTTCAGCACATCTAAGATACTACAGGATTTTTTAACCCTTTTTTAAATCTTAAAAAAATAAATTTATTATCTCACACTTCCCATGAGTTGGTAGTCTGAAAGATACCGCAGATTTTACGATTTTAAGATTTAATGTTAAGATTTTAACATTATTTTATGTTTCATTAAGGGGAAAAATTTGTTTCAAGTTAAACTGAAAAATGCTTTATTTTCACTAAAAATTTTAATTTCATGTTCATGAACATCCTTTTACATTTATTGAGATACATACATTGACCACAACACTCCTGGGCATACTTTTTAAAGAAAAGTAAATGGAAGTTTGCTGAAACACCTTTACATGCCCTGTCTAACTTACCTGAATTGCTTGTCAGTTAGGAATAACCCATGTCAGGTTTGTCTGTTGAATAAATCGCCAAAAGCCTGTTCCGTGGCCTTTCCGAAAACAGAGGTCTGTGATTGTCTAAGCCACTCGCACCCGTTTTGGAAAGTTTGAGGCACGGTTACAGGTGGTGAAACAACTCCCCCCAAGAAATGCTTACCTGGCTGGTTGTACGTTGTATCTCAATTCAGAGATGTACAAGGAAAACCTTTGTCTTAGGTTTGATAAGGACGAACCTTCTTTGTCTTAGGTTTGATAAGGACGAACCTTCTGGTCTCTGTCTGCCATCTCCTTTCCTCCCTGGGCAGTGGGCTCCCACCTGGCCACCCACCCAGCTTCCTGTCTGTGGACTCCAGGTCCCCACCATGCCCCTCAGTCCCACACTTTCCAGGGGGACTTCATGGGTGAAATTGAATACCAGAAGATAATTCATTTGTACCAGGAGAAGAATTAAGGAATGTTGGGGACCGTTCAGCCTGGTTTCAGGAGCTGTAGCCCCCACCCTACAGCTGGGCTGCGTAAGAGCCTAGGAGACCCATTTCATCTGGGTCTGTTCTGTCATGAGGACCTGAGCCACTAAGGAGACAAAGCTTATCTCCCTGGCAGGAGCCCCGCTTCTGCTTCATCCATATCTGGCCCCCAATGCTTGGTCGGTTAGCCAATGATGGGTAAGACCCTCAAGGGAGGGGCAACCCAAGCCAGGCATGACCACTTGGGAGGCCCTCAAGGAAGGACTTGGGGGGGCTACAGCAAAAGGGGGTGATGGACCCTCGCCCCCTGGCTATTCTGACATAGCCTGAGTCCCCATTTCTGTCTGGGAGGGGTCTCCCTTATCTCTTGCTTCCTGGCTTTAATCTGCTTAAGCCTGAAAGTTTGTTTCTTTCTTCCTTCTGGTCCACTCCATTGATTTGAGTCCCAGTTTTCCTCCCATCATTTCCTCCCATCATTTGGTTCCCTCTGCGTTTTTCTTCATTTCACTTATTGTAGCCTTCATTTATGCATCTAATTTGCGACCCAAATCAACCAATTCTGTGAGCTTTCCTAATCACCAGTGCTTTGAACTGTGCATCTGATAGGTTAGCTATCTCTTGGTCGCTTAGATGAATTAGCTCTGGGGCTTTGATCTGTTCTTCCGTTTGAGCCATTTTTGGTTTTTTTTTTGTTGGTCTGTTCGCAGCTGTTACATACTGAGGGGTGGAGACTTAGGTGTTCCCCAGGGCGGGGCAGCCCAGTCACTGGGTAGTGAGGCTGTATGTGGGGGAGGGGTCAGAGAGGGAACAATGGCCCCTGCTCTGCTCTCTCTTGGATCCCAGTCCCTTCCGCTGCTTTCCTCAAGCAAATTGGGCCCATCTGGTGCTGGTTCCTGGGTGGGTGGGCTTGTGTACATTCCAGGACCCTGTGGGTCTCTCCAACAAACTCTCCTGTGAGGCTGGGAGTCTCTCTCAGCACTTCAATCCCCACACGTGTTTTCAAGTGGTGCTTTTAGGCTTTATTTCCTGGCACTGGGGCCCTGGGTTGCGTAGTCTGTCTCGCCGCCCATTTTCACCTGGTTTATCTGCGTGCGAATGTGTGACCATGGTCAGCCGCCTTGTGCGTCTTGCTTGGTCTGCTCATTGCCTCCCCGCACTGGGTAACCACCGCCTGTGTGCCCAGGACCCCCAGCCACCGTCTTCTCCCGCCGTGACCCCTCTCTACTGGCTGCTGACTCCGCCCCTCTTACTGGTCTGGGTGAATCATTGTCAGACTTCCGTACAATTCAGTTTCCTATCTGTTCTGGTTGGTTTTTTGGAAGTCTGTATTTTTGTTGTCCTTAATCTTGGTTGTAAGAGGAGGCACAGTGTGTGGACCTATGCCTCCATCTTGGCCAGAAGTCTCCACAGTGTTTTGATGCTGAGCACTCATTTACTCATGGCACTCAGGCTGTTTCCAGCTCTTGGCTATTGTAAATTGTGCTGATATGAACATTGGGGTACATAGATTCTTTTGAATTGGTAATTCAGGATTCTTAGGGTATAATCCCAGCAGTAAAATCACTGGGTCAAAAGGCAGTTCCATTTTTAGTTTTCTGAGGAAATTCCATACCATTTTCTACCTGCCTGCACCAGTCTGCATTCCCACCAACAGTGGACCAGGGTTCCCTTTTCTCCACAACTTCTCCAGCACTTGTTGTTCGTTAATTTGGTTATGATGGCCATTCTGACAGGTGTGAAGTGGTATCTCACTGTGGTTTTAATTTGCATCTCTCTGATGCCTAGTGATGCTGAGCATCCTTTCATATGTCTCTGGGCCCTCTTTGTGTCCTCCTTGGAGAAGTGTCTGTTCAGGCCCTTTGCCCGTTTCTCAATTTGATTTTTTGTCTTCTGGTGTTGAGTCGTATGAGTTCTTTATGTATCTTGGAGATCAAACCCTTGTCCAAGGCAGATACGTTCTTGCAGATGATTGGTTCCCTTTTCATTTTGCTGATATTTTCTTTAGCCATGCAGAAGGGTTTTTTTGTTTTTTGTTTTTTTTAGATTTTATTTTAATTGTTCCTGTACAGAAGGTTTTTAATGTGATGTATCGGTCCCATTTGTTCATTCTTTCCGTTACATCCCTCGCCCTAGGAGGCAGACGGTGAAGATGCTGATGCATGGGATAGCTGACACATTGCTGCCTGTTCTCCTCTAGGACTTTTATGGTGTCCTGACCTCCATTTCAGTCTTTCGTCCATCTTGAATATATTTTGGTGTATGGTGTAAGCTGTGGTCTAGTTTCATTTTTTTTTGTACGTACCTGCCCAGTTTTCCTATTTCTTACGACATAGAAATCTCCTTGGCTAGCGGGTGTAGTAGGCCTCAATAAATATTCATCATCCTCTACATTTTAAAAATGGCTTTCCATCAGATTCTGAGGAAGAACATTCAAATTAATAATCCAGTAAGAATTTTTTGATTACTTACAGTTTTATGTATACAAGGTCTGTCTGGAAAAAGCCAGCTGTTGCTAATATAATGGGAGCAGTTTGCACGACATCGATGTGACCTGGCAGCCAAGGAGAGTGGACTGGGATGCACATGCATGAACAATGGTGACTTCACTGTGCTAGTCAGTGGGGGCAGTGGATGCCATTGAGGGAGCACGTGTACTGTGTTGCCGTCACATTCAAAATGACTGAGCGAGTAGAGCAACGAATCTGCATCAGATTTTGCATTAAACTTGAACATTCCTCCGCGGAAACAACTTGGGTGACTCCGAAGGCCGCAGCTGTGGGCAGCTTGGTGTTGGCAGCTCCGTAACGACCGCGCACCTGCTCGTGCTTCGCATCTAGTGCAGAGACTTTTGGTGAAACATCAAGTTACCCAGGTGACTCAGCCTCCGCCCTAGCTCAGATTAGGCACCCTGAGACTCCTGGCTTCTCCCACAACTAAAACCACCTTTGAAAGGGAAGAGATTTCATATGGTCCATGAGATTCAGGAAAATAGGACAGGGTGGCTGATGGTGACTGGGAGAACTGTGTGAGGTCCCAAGGTGCCTACTTTGAAGGGGACTGAGGAGTCATTGTCCTATGTACAGTGTTTCTTGTATCTTCTTTACTAAATGTCTCCATTTTTCATATTATATGGCTGGATATCTTCTGGACAAAACTTGTACATTAAAACACTCCCATTTCCCAACTTTCGTGTGAGAAATTAATATATTTTCTTCCAAAAGCCAGACTTCATCTCCATGGTAAATACTGCACTCTTAGTGAACATAGAGGAAATGGAGTAATATCTAGAGAAACCTCCAAGGCACAATTCGGACTCACAGGCTTGGGAAACTGTCTGTTTGGACATGATGAAGTGATTGCTTTTGGTCTAACGTACCAGGTGATTTTGTTGGTACAGAGTCTTATTCATTGTTGCTCCTAAATAGCATCCCAAGTATGACCTGTTCACCCCAGCTTGTCTTTATCTGTATTTTGGAAATCAATAATTCGAACCATGTGCCTTGAAATCAAACCGCGCAGATGCAGAATGTTCACATGTTTTCAGAGGTCACCATGGGCAAGTCACTTAACTTCTGTAGGCCTCAGATTCCTCGCCTGCAGGTGGTCAGGGTGACCCCACATACATGGATGTAATGCACTCAGACCACTTAGGTCACATGCGGGTATGAACAGCAAGCACTCTGGGGTGGCTGTGCTTATTAATAATTTTCCTAGTTTGCGACTGTCGTGCTGTGCCGCTGATCTGAATACCTACCATTCTGTTCTCCTTCAGGCCCTTTAGTTTTCATGCTCCCCCCACGCATCCTCACCTTGAAACCTCACCTTTAAATTATAGTGTTGATAATTTTTGCTGCCATCTGCAGGCTGATGTGGAAAAAGCAAATCATGTCATTAGGTGCTGACTTTTCTTAGATTCTGAATGTGAAATCTCAAGGTCATTTTGGAGGTCCTGAAGCCGACTGCGGGTAACCCGATAACCCCATTTCCTGGAACATTGTTTTCCCCTGGTACTCTGAGTGAACACTTGAATAGTATTAGGATTCCCTTCAATGCTTTTTGGAATTGGGCAGCTTTGCATAAAGTATTTTTAATAGATACTGCATTTTCCTTAAGTAGATTTGCAAAATGCTGTCTGTTAAAAAGTATGAAGGAGTCTTTGCTGTTTATGGCATGGTTTAACATCTGAATTTTGGCTTTGGCGGGGGAGTGTCTTGTTGTAGTTGGAGAATTTGAGAGGTCTGGACAAAACATTAAAAATAAATACCATATTGGGGGTTCTTCCCACCCTGCCTGTAAGATTGCTACCTGTGTGCTTGTCTCCCGTTTTCAATCTCATGCTTCTTTGTGGCAGGACCTGGCGTCGGGATGAATGTGCAGACACACACAGGCCCCCCCCCCCCTTGGCGGTTTCTAACAGTACATCTTAGGGCGCTGTGCCCACAGTTCGTTTCGAGTTGGAGTCCAGGGTGCCACTGCCAAATAGCAGGGGATGAACAGTTTTTGGTGCCCTCTTAAATTTTACACCCTGGGTGTAGGTGCCTCACTGGCTTCCCCCTCACCTTGTGCGTGGCTGGATGGGCAAGAGGAGAGGACAAAGATGCTGAGAGGCGGTGCCTTCCTGGTGTTCCCTAGAAATACTGGAAATACCGAGTTCTTCCTGATGGACGGGCAGACACGGCTCCGTTCCAGGGGGATGGGTACCCTCACAACTGGTCTTAAAGAATGTGAAAAGCCTTCACATGGGTGTTGGTCTTTTCTCTGAATGTACACATTAGGAATTTTTAAGGGGTATTTGGATAGTATATATGTAAATGTATATGTATAAGTATAGGGTGGGGCAAAAGTAGGTTTACAGTAGGTTGTAAGGAAAATAATACAATAATAAATAATACAAGAATAAACTATGTTTTATGTACTCACAACCATAAACCGCCTTTTGCCCCACCGTGTGTGTGTGTGTGTGTGTGTACACATATTTAAAAAGCTGTACGAAGGTATTTCTTACATCCGGTAACTAATGGAAAGAAATAGAATAAAACTTCTTTAGGCACTGAGTCTGCCCAGCATTTCTTCTTCGAGATTGTTCACTGTTGGATCTGACAACCAGAGGAAGCTGAAGATGCTTAGAGCCCCCCGCCCCTGCCTTGCTTCCTGTGAATTACTAGTCTTGTCGGTTCACCGGTTCAGCATTTGAAGCTTTGCCAAGATCCCATTCTTGGCCTCTTCACTCTTCTGCTTTGCAGTATGTGTATCATGACTGTGGACACGAATGGAGGCTGAGCAAATGCCGTATTTTTAAATTTGTGTTTTGGCAGAGTCTAAGCTGGTGGATTTTAGTGGTCAGCGCCAACTTCTCTGTGGTCTTTCGTGGGGGAGCTAGGTCCTTCGAAAGTGCAGCGTATGATGTGTGGATCTAACTTCATTGGCTTGATTCTGGCTGGGGCAGTGGAGGAGCATAAAGGAAAATTGTGCTTAGCTTTCACATCTTACACTTTTTTTTTTTTTTTGTGACCCTCATCAAGGTCTGCTGAGAACAGACCCAGTACCCGAGACCAGAGAAGATGCTGCTGCTGCAATCAATGCCACAGAGACCCTGTCAGAGGAGGAGCAAGAGGAGCTAAGGAGAGAGCTTGCAAAGGTAAGGGAGCATTCCCTCTACAGTCTTAAGTGTTTTCCCTTAAGATATATTGTTTGTTTTTCTTAAGCACATGGTAATGTCTTATAGTCAGTTCCAGTGGAGAGAAAGCACTGTTTGTCCATTACTTGTCCTAGATTAGGGGAGAGGAAATAGAAGAGATGCTACTTTGTTTTTACCTGAGAAAAGGTACACATGGGTAAAGTGGGTCTGGGAAGAAGAGTGAAAAGTAGGAAACGGACGAGACGGGTGCTGGTGAATGTCTCTCAGGGGCCTTCCTGTGTTTACTACCCTCGGCTTTGTGTCCCCAACGATGACTTTGTTCCATTCTTGTCTGTGTTTTGGAGGTCGGCATCTCTGAACCTTATCTCCCTTTCTTGCTCAAAATTAACCACTACAAAGGGTACAGTTCAGTGGTGTTTAGCGTTCAGAATGCTGTGCAACTCTCATTTCCATCTACGTCCCAGACGTCGTCAGCAGCCCCTCAGGAGACCTATATTCGCCGAGCGGATGTCCCCGAGTCTGTCCTCTCTCAGCCCCTGCTAATCTGTTTCAGTGGGTTGACCTATTCTGGAGAGTCCATATAAGTAAAATTCTACAACACGCGATGATTTGATCTGGCTTATTTCGTTTAGCATGTTTGTGAGATTCATCCTCATGTGATCAGTGTTTCTACTTCACTGCGTTTTATGGCTGATTAATAGTCCATTGTCCGTATCTACCGTGTTTGGTTTTCCCACTCGTCCACTGATGGACATTTGGGTGCTTTCCACCTTTTGACTCCTGTAGATGCCGAGGGACGTTTGCATCAAAGGACTTGTGTAAATACTTGTTTTTGACTCCTTTCGCTATATACATAGAAATGGGCACGTCGTGTCAAGATGGTAATTCCATGTGACTTTCGAGGGGAACGGTCAAAGGTGTTTTTCACATCAGAGACACCGTTTTACAGGCCCGTCAGCAATTTCTGTGCATCTCTACTGCCACCATTTGCTATTTTCTGTCCTTTTGGTTATACCCATCCTAGTAAGTATTACGTGATATCTCATTGTGGTTTTCATTGCTTTTGTAGTTCCCTAGTGACCCACAAAATGGAATTATTTTGTGGAGGGCAGGCCCCTTGAAGTACTGACTTCCCCGCTATGTGAGTGTTTGAGGAACCCATCTGTATCAGTGTACCAGCTGGTGTTGTTGTGAGAGGCGGCATTCGGGCTCAATGAATTCTTTTTGAAGATTCTTTCAACACATTTGCCCATTCTTTTTATTTTAATCATTTTATTATTTATTTTTTAATAATATATTTTATTGATTATGCTATTACAGTTGTCCCATTTCTCCCCCATCATTCCCCTCCACCCTGCACACCCCCTCCCACCCACATTCCCCCCTTTAGTTCATGTCCATCTGTCATAAGTTCTTTAGCTTCTACATTTCCCACACTATTCTTGCCCTCCCCCTGTCCATTTTCTACCCACTGTCTATGCTACTTGTTCTCTGTACCTTTCCCCCCCTCTCCTCCTCCCACTCCCCTGTTGCTGACCCTCCATGTGATCTCCATTTCTGTGTTTCTGCTCCTGTTCTAGCTGTTTGCTTAGTTCTCTTTTGTTTTAGGTGTGGTTGTTAATATATGTGAGTTTACTGTCTTTTTACTGTTCTATTTTTTATCTTCTTTTTCTGAGGTAAGTCCCATGAACATTTCATGTAATAAGGGCTTGGTGATGATGAACTCCTTTAACTTGACGTCATCTGAGAAGTGCTTTATCTTCCTTTCCATTCTAAATAAAAGCTTCCCTGGAGAGAGCAATCTTGGATGTAGGTCCTTGATTTTCATGACTTGGAATAGAATACTTCTTTCCAGCTCCTTCATGCCTTGTAAGGTCTCTTTTGAGAAATCAGCTGACAGTCTGATGAGAACTCCTTTGTGGGTGACTGTCTCCTTATCCCTTGCTGCTTCTAGGATTCTCTCCTTCATTTTAATCTTGGCTAATGTAATTATGATGTGCCTTGGTGTGTTCTTCCTTGGGTCCAACTTCTTTGGGACTCTCTGAGCTTCCTGGACTTCCTGGAAATCTATTTCCTTTGCCAGATTGGAGAAGTTCTCCTTTATTGTTTGTTCAAATAAGTTTTCCACTTGTTGATCTTCCTCTTCCCCTTGTGCTACCCCTATAATTCAGATGTTGGAACATTTAAAGATGTCCTGGAGGTTCCTAAGCCTATCCTCATTGTTTTGAATTCTTGTTTCTTCCTCGTTTTTTGTTTGGTTGTTTCTTTCTTCCTTCTGGTCCACTCCATTGATTTGAGTCCCAGTTTTCCTCCCATCACTATTGGTTCCCTGTGCATTTTTCTTCATTTCATTTATTGTAACCTTCATTCATTGTAGCCTTCATTCATTCATGTAATTTGCAAACAAAGTCAACCAATTCTGTGAGCATCCTGATCACCAGAGCTTTGAACTGTGCATCTGATAGGTTAGCTATCTCTTGGTCACTTAGATGAACTGGCCCTGGGACTTTGATTTGTTCTCCCGTTTGAGCCTTTTTTTTTTTTGGTCTGGTCGTGGCTGTTAAGTAGTGAACGGCAGAGCCTTAGGTGTTCTCCAGGGTGGGACAGCCCAGTCATTGGGTTATGATGCTGTATGTGGGGGCGGGGTCTGAGAGGGAACAATGGGGCTTGCTCAGCTCTCTCAGATTTCAGTCCCTTCCACTGCTTCCCACAAGCAAATTGGGCCCTTCTGGTGCTGATTCCCATGTGGGTGGGCCTGGGCACAGGTCTCTCCAACCAACTCTCCTATGAGGCTGGGAGTCTCTCCTGGCACCTCAACTCCCACAGGTATTTTCAATTAGTGCTTTTAGGTTTTATTTCTCGGCGCTGGGGCCATGGGTTTCTCCATCTGTCTCACTGCCCATTTTCGCCTGGTTATCTGTGTGCGAATGTGTGACTGTGGTCAGCCAGCCGCCTTGCGCACCTCACTGGGTCTGCTCGTTGCCACCCTGAGCCTGGGGTCTGCCAGCCATCGCCTGTACTCCCATGTCCCGCCAGCCACCACATTTTCTTGCTGCAACCCCTCTCCTTCCGCTGCCGCCTCTGCCCTCTTACCGTCTGGATGAATGGTTGTCAGACTTCCATACAGTTCAATTTCGGTCAGTTCTGGTTGTTTTTTTCTTTCTAAATTTTTGTTGTCCTTAATTTTGGTTGTGTGAGGAGGCACAGTGTGTCTACTTATGCCTCCATCTTGGCCCCCTTTGCCCATTTTTTAATTGGGTTGCTTGTCTTCTTAGAGTGGAGTCATGTGAGTTCTTTATATATTTTGGAGATTAAACCCTTGTCTGAAGTATCATTGGCAAATATGTTTTCCCATACAGTTGGTTCTCTTTTTATTTTAACACTATTTTCTTTAGCCATGCAGAAGCTTTTTATTTTGATGAGATCCCATATGTTTATTCTTTCCTTTATGTCCCTTGCTTTAGGGGACATATCAGTGAAAATATTGCTGTGTGAAATATCTGAGATTTTCCTGCCTGTGTTCTCCTCTAGGACTTTAATGGTGTTGTGGCTTATATTTACATCTTTTATCCACCTTGAATTTATTTTTGTGTACAGTGTAAGTTGGTGCTTGAGTTTCATTTTTTTTTTTTTTATGTAGCTGTCCAGTTCTCCCAACACCACTTGTTGAAGAGGCTATTTTTACTCCATTTTATGTTGCTGCCTCCTTTGTTGAATATTAATTGACCGTAGAGACTTGGGTTTATTTCTGGGCTCTCTGTTCTGTTCCACTGATCCATGTGCCTGTTTTTATGCCAGTACCAGGCTGTTTTGATTACAGTGGCCTTGTAATACAGTTTGGTATCAGGTATTGTGATCCCTCCTACTTAGCTCTTCTTTCTCAAAATTGCTGCAGCTGTTGGGTCGTTTATGGTTCCATATAAATTTTTGAAGTGTTTGTTCTATGTCTGTGAAATATGCCATTGGTACTTTAATAGGTATTGCATTGAATCTGTAAATTGCTTTGGAGTAGTATGGACATTTTGATGATGTTAATTCTTCCAATCCATGAACACAGTATATGTTTCCATTTCTCTGTATCTTCCTTGATTTCTTTCTTCAGTGTTGTGTTGTTTTCTGAGTACAAGCCTTTTACCTCTTTGGTTAGGTTTATTCCTAGGTATTTTATTTTTCTTGTTGCTATATCAGATGTTTTTTTTTTTTTTTTTCTTGATTTCTTCTTCTGCTGTTTCATTGCTGGTATACAAAAATGCCTTTGATTTCTGAATATTGACTTTGTATTCTGCTATTTTGCCAAATTCATTTATGAGGTCAAACAGTTTTTTTGGGGAGTCTAGGATTTTCTATATACACTATCATGTCATCTGCAAACAATGATTGTTTTGTTTCCTCCTTTCCAATTTGGATGCCTTTTGTATCTTTTTCTTGTCTGATTGCTGTGGCTAAGACTTCCAATAGTATATTGAATACAAGTGGTGAAAGTGGACAACCTTGTCTTGTTCCTGATCTTAGTGGAAAAGATTTTAGTTTTTGCCCATTGAGTATGATATTGGTTGTAGGTCTCTCATATATGGCCTTTATTATGTTGAGGAATGCTCCCTCTATCCCCACTTTGCTGAGTGTTCTTGTCATAAATGGGTGTTATACCTTATCAAATGCTTTTTCTGCATTTATTGATATGATCATGTGATTTTTGTCTTTGCTTTTGTTTATGTGATGTATTACATTTACTGATTTGCGAATATTGAACCATCCTTGCATCCCTGGGATGAATCCTACTTGGTCATGGTGTGTGATCTTTATAATGTATTGTTGGATGTGATTTGCCAATATTTTGTTGAGAATTTTAACATCTATGTTCATCAGCGATATTGGCCTGAAGTTTTCTTTCTTTGTTGTGTCTTTATCTGGTTTTGAGATTAGGATGATGTAAGAAGAGTAAAAAGCCTCTCCCAAAAAGAGTCTTTCAAAAAGACTATTCTCAACTCTTTATAAAAAGAGTTTGGGAGTCTTCCATCATTTTGGATTTTTTGGAATAGTCTGTGAAGGATACGGGTTAGCTCTTCCCTAAATGCCTTGTAGAATTCTCCTGTGAAACCATCCAGTCCAGGGCTTTTGTGTGTCAGGAGATTTTTTTGATTACTGCTTCAATTTCATGTGCTGTTATTGGTCTGTTCAGGCTTTCTGCTTCTTCACTGAGTTTTGGAATATTATATTTTTCTAGAAATATGTCCATTTCACCTAGGTTTCAAATTTCTTTCTGCCCAGGTTTTTATTGTGCTGTTGATGTACTCAATGGGTTGTAAGGGCATCCTGATAACCAGTGTTTTGAACTCTGCATCTGATAGGTTGGTTATCTCTGCTTTGTTTAGTTCTCTTTCTGGGGTTTTCCTCTGTTCTTTCATTTGGGCCATATTTCTTTGTCTCTTCAATTTGGCAGCTTCCCTGTGTTTGTTTCGGTGTGTCAGGCAGCTTTGACTCCCTGTCTTAGTAGTGTGGCCTGTTGTAGAAAAGACACCTATACATTGTGTGGAGCAGGCAACCCACTTCACGACTTTGTGGCTCTGTGTGGGGGGAGGGCTTGGAGAGGACACAGTACTGCTGCCTGGCCTCTGGAGGTTTGCTCAGCACTTGCCCTGTTCCTGTTGCTTCATTTTCTACCTGTATGCGACTGGTGTCCTTCCAGCTATTGTCCTCATGCTGAATCCCCCAGGCGGTGGGTCTGCATAAGTTCTAAGACTGTGCCAGTCTTTTAAAGGGAGTTTCCTGAAAATCCAGCAGTTTCTTCCACCACCTCAGCACACACTGGTTTTTATAGCCAGAAGTTACAGGGATTTATCTTCCTGGTGCTGGAACCCTGGGCCGTGTGGTCTGGCCTGGGGCGGGGATCCCTCACTCCGGTGGTACCCTTCCCAATTTTTATCCGCCGCACAGGAATGTGTGACTGGCCATTCAGCCTTCTCTCTGCAGCACACAGCATCTCAGCACCTCTCTGCCCATCTCTGTGTCTCTGCCCCTCCTACCCATCTGGATGAATGTGGCTTCTTTAAATCCTTGGTTGTCGGACTTCCATACAGCTCAGTTTTCTGATGGTTCTGGTTGATACTTGTGTTGAGTGTGTTTAAAGCATGTTTACCTGTGCCTCCATAGGTCGACTGGAAGTTCCTGATTGATTTTCATGTTTAATCATCCTTGCATTCTTAAGATAAATCGTACTTGTTCACGGTACACAGGTGTACCTTGTTTTATTGTGCCTTGCTTTACTGAGCATCACAGATGTTGCTATTGAGGGCAAGACCCTCCATCAGTACAAAGAAAAAATAGATCCCACTGTATATGAAGACTCACTTTATATGAAGACTCACTTTATTGCGGTGGTCTGGAACTGAACCCACAGTATGTCTGAAATACACCTGTGTAAATTTTTTATTAACTGTTGGATTTGGTTTGTATTTTGTTGAGTGTTTTTGTGTCTGTTCATCAGAGAAATTGGCCTACAGTATTCTTGTCTTGTGATATCTTTGTCTAATTTTTTTATCAGGCTAATGCTGGCCTTTCAGAGTGAGTTAGGGAGTATTTTATGTTATTCTATTTTGTGGAAGAATTAATTGCCATGAATTCTTTAAATACTTGGTAAAATTTACAAGTAAAGACACCTCATTTTGGACTTTTCTTTCGAGGTTTTTGATAACTGATATAATCTCTTTACATGTTGTAGGTCTGTTTAGACTTTCTCTTTTTGGAGGGTCTGTTTTTTTTTAATTGAATTTATTGGGGTGACATTGGTTAAGAAAATTATATAGGTTTTAGGTGTACAATTCTATAACACATCATCTAAAATTGTATTGTGCATTCACCACCCCAAGTAAAGTCTCCTTCCATCACCATTCAAACCCCCCTTTTACTTACCCTCTTCTGCTCCCCCCTCACTCCCTTTTGGAGGGCAGTTTTGATCATTTATGTGGTTTTAGGAAATTGTCTACTTTAGGGTATGTAGATTGTTGGCATACAGTTGTTCATAGTATTCTCTTACAAACCTTTTTATTTTTGTAAGATTGGTAGTAATGTTGCCACCTCATTTCTGTTCTCACTTATTTGTGTCTTTGCTTTTTTTTTAAAATCAGTTTTGCTCAGTGATAATCAACATTTTTCATCCCATGGCACATATAAACTAATTACTAAAATTCTGTGGGACACCAAAAAATATTTTTTTTTCTGCCAACCTGACAAAAGTAGATATAATTTTCTTTTATTCACCCCAGACAGCTAATGTTGTGTTGGCTGTAGTCATTTTTTTTTTATTTGACAATATAAAGGAAAAGGAAGTCAGTTTTCTCCTGACCGAATAATCAGGTATTGAGTATTTTAAAAATTCTCGTGGCACACTGGTTGAAAATTGCCGGTCTATCTAAAGGCTTGTCAGTTTTGTTGATCTTTTTAAAGAGCAGTTTTCAGTTTCCTTGATTTTTTTATTATTGTTTTTATGTTCTCTATTTTGTTTATCTTCCTTCTAATGTTTATTATTCCCTTCCTTCTGTTAGCTTTGGGTTTAGTTTGCTTTTTCCTGGTTCCTTAAGGTATAATATTAGGTTATTGATTTGAGATCTTTCTGTTTCTTAAATGTAGGCCTGTGAATTTCCCACCGAGCATTACTTTCACTGTGTCCTGTAAGTCTCAAAGTTGAGGTTTTGTCCTCATCTGTCTCAAAGTATTTTCTAATTCCTGTGTGATTTCTTTTTTAACTCATTGGTGGCCTAAGACTGTGGTGTTCCACTTTCATATATTTTGAATTTTTTAGTTTTCTGTTTTCTTTGATTTCGTGTTTCATTCTGTAGTGGTTGGAGAAGATGCTTTATATGATTTTAAATCAATTGAGACTTGACGTTTTTGCCTGATGTGCTCCGTCCTGGAGAATGGTCTGTGTGCATTTGAGAAGAATGCATGTCCTCTTTGGGGTGACATGTTCTGTATGTATGTCAGATCTATTTGGGTCATAGTGTTGCTCAAGGGCTTGGTTTCCTTATTAGTTAGAAGGTCTTTTCTCTCCATTTTCTTACATAGGTTTTATTCCCCCCCCCTTTTTTTTTTGTTAATTGTTGTTCAAGTACAGTTGTCTCCATTTTAGCACCCCTGCTTTCCTCCCACCTCACCCAGCCCCACCTCCCACCCTCAATCATACCCCTCTCTGTCTTTGTCCATAGGTCCTTCATACATGTTCCTTCATGACCCTTCTTCTTCTTTTCCTCGTTATCCCCCTCCCCATTCCCCTCTGGTTACTGTTAGTTCTTAAATTCAATGTCTCTAGTTAATTTTGCTTGCTTGTTTTGTTTTGTTGATTAGGTTCCACTTAAAGGTGAGATCATATGGTATTTGTCCCTCACTGCCTGGCTTATTTCACTTAGCATAATGCTCTCCAGTTCCATCAATGCTGTTGTGGAGGGTAGGAGTTCCTTCTTTCTTGCTGCTGCATAGAATTCCATTGTGTAAATGTACCATAGTTTTTTGATTCATTCATTTACTGATGGGCACCTAGGTTGCTTCCAGTACTTGGCTATTGTAAATTGTGCTGCTATGAACATTGGGGTGCACAGGTTCTTTTGGATTGGTGTTTCAGGGTTCTTAGGGTATAATCCTAGCAGTGGAATTGCTGGGTCAAAAGGCAGATCCATTTTTAGTTTTCTGAGAAAATTCCATACTGTTATGATCTCACCTCTAACAGGAACCTAAACAACAAAACAAACAAAGAAGCAAAATATAACCAAAGACACTGAAATAAAGAATAGGCTGACAGTGACCAGAGGGGAGAGGGGAGGGAGTTTCAGGGGAAAAGGGGAAGGGTTTACAGGAACAAGTATAAAGGACACATGGACAAAAATGGGAGGGGGAGGTGGAAATGGGAAGGGTTAAAGGCAGATCCATTTTTAGTTTTTTGAGGAAATTCCATACCGTTTTCCACAGTGACTGTACCATTCTGCATTCCCACCAACAGTGTACTAGGGTTCCCTTTTCTCCACAACCTTGCCAGCATTTGTTTGATTGGAGTATTAATCCATTTACATTTAAGATTGTTATTGATAGGTACTTATTCATTGCCATTTTACTCCCTTTTTACCTGTGTTCCCCTCTCTCACTCATTTTCTTCACCTTCTTAAAGCAGACCCTTGAGCATCTCTTGTAGTGCTGGTTTGGAGGAGGTGTATTCTTTGAGGCTTCGTTTGTCTGGGAAACTCCTTATTTGGCCTTCCATTTTAATTGAGAGCCTTGCTAGATAGAATAGTCTTGTTTGTAGGCCTTTGGTTTTCATTACTTGGAATATTTCTTACCATTCTCTTCTGGCTTCAAGCGTATCCACTGAGAAGTCAGCTGCTAGTCTTATTGGGGCTCCCTTGTATGTTACTTCCTGTTTCTCCCTTGCTGCCTTTAAGATTCTCTGTCTTGGAATTTTGCCATTTTAATTATGATGTGTCTTGGAGTGGGCCTCTTTGGGTTCCTCTTGATTGGGAACCTCTGTGCTTCCTGGACTTGTGTAAATTTTTCTCTCATCAAATTAGAAACATTTGCCATCATTACTTTTTCTAACAGGTTTTCTATCCCTTGTTCCTCTTCTTCTCCTTCTGGTATCCCTATCATAAAGATTCTGTTATGTTTCATATTGTCTTGCATTTCCCTTAATCCCTCTTCATTCTTTCTGAGTCTTTTTCCTTTTCTTGCTCTTTCTGGGAGCTTTTTTTTACTTTGTCTTCCAGCTTGCTGATTTGATCATCTGCTTCATCGATTCTGCTTTTGATTCCTTCTACTGTGTTCTTCAGTTCAGAAATTGTATTCTTCATTTCCTCTTGGCTCTTGTTGATTGTTTCTATGTCCTTTTTCATGCTGATAAATTTGCAGTAAGTTCCTTGGAGTTTCCATCTAGTGTTTGGTAATTCTCACTGAGCTCATTGTGCTTCCTTATAACCATTGTTTTAAACTCAATATCTGATAGTTGACTTGCCTCTATTCATTAGCATTCTTTCTGAGGCTTCCTCCTTTCCTTTCGATCGGGGATTATTTCTTTGTTTTCCCATTATTTGTGAGACTCTTCCTGTTTTCTTCTTCTTAAATTGATCTGTTTTGACTCCCTTACTTTGTCGCATGAACTTCTATGGTAGGAGACCTGGAGATTCAGTGGTACAGTCTCCTTGATGTCCTGATCTTGATGCTCTTGGGATGCCCTTTGTACTGTTTATGTTGGCTCTCTGGACGTAATTGGGTTTTGATTGTTATTGGGTTATTCTTTGGTGGGTCCCTCCCTCCAGCTCATTGACTGAGGGTCACTCTGCCCACCACGTCTTGTATGCTGTTGTGAAGGTGCTGCCGGAGCAAAACCTAATGAATTCTAAGGAATGCGAGATAACAGTCCTTTGTTGACTTTTTCAGGTGTCAAATGTAAGAAACGGCTGCCTAATTCACGGTTATGAAGGTGTAGGTCACAGGTAATGCACTGCAGCACTGAGTCTTGTGTAAGGTGTTTGTGACTCTGATGCTCGTGAGCTTACCTAGCCTTTTATTTTGATAGCATCCATGATTTATCAGAAGTTTATGCTAATTTTTACAAAACTTCACAAGATATGGCAGTATACTCTTACTTTTCCTCATGGTTATAACAATAATAGTATATTATGGTAATAATTATATATAATAAAATTGTTTACATTTTAAATAACTGAGTTGACTTTGAAAAGGTTTTACATCCGAGTCACTGTTTGAAATAGTTGTAGAAACTTAAATAAAATAGGTATAAAAAATCCTTCCCACTCACTTTTTTACACCTTTTTTGAGGTATAATTTATATACCATCAAATTCATTGTTTTAAAATTTACAATTCAATGGTTTATGTATAGTCACGAAGGTATGCAACTGTCACCACTAATAAATATTACCCCAAATATGTCCTGTTCCCATTGGAGTCACTCCCGATCCTTCCTGTCCCCAAGCGCTTGCAACCAGTGATCCACTTCCTGTCTCTGTTGGTTTGCCTGTGATGGGCATTTCATATGAACGGAACTGAGCAACATTCAGCCTTTTGTGACTTGCTCCTTTCACTTAATATGTTTTTAAGGTTTATCCACGTTGTAGTACTTTTGCACTCATCATTGCTTCATTCCTTTCTGTGGCTGAATGATTTCCTTTGTATAGATATGTACTACATTTTGTTTACACATTCATCAGTTGATGGACGTTTAGGTTATTGTTGGGTCATACAGTAAGTCCACATTTAACTTTTTGAGGAACCGCCAAACTGTTTTCACTGCCAAAATGCACCTTTTTACATTCCCACCAGCCTTGTATGAGGGCTCCAATTTCTCTACATCCTCACCAACACTTTTTGGGGTTTTTTTGATCAAAGCCCACCTAATGAGGGTGAACCGGAATATCACTAATTTTTATAATTGCTAATGAATGGTGTTGAGCATCTTTTCATGTGATTATTGGCCATTTGTATAATTTCTTTGGTAAAATACCTACACCTCCCTTTATCCACAGGGGATATGCTCTAGTACCCCCAGTGGATACCTGAAATCATAGACAGTAGCAAACTCTCCATATACTGTGCTTTTTCTTATACACACATACCTGTGATAAAGTTTAACTTGTAAATTAGGCACAATGAGAGATTAGCAATAATAACTGACAATAAATTTGAGCAGTTATAACAATATGCTGTAATAACATCATATCAGTTTGGTCTCTTGCCTTCCTTAGAATATCTTACTGTACTTTTCTCAATCTTTCACTTACATGAAATATTTTATAGCTTCTTTTTGGCATGTCTGAACTGCCAGCATCACTACTCTTGTGCTTTGGGCGCTGATGAAGTAAAAGTAAGGGTGACTTGAACACAAGTCCTGCCTTAACCTGGTTGACAAGTTGATCCGATAACCCAGATGGCTACTCAGTGACTAACCAGTGGGCAGTGTCTACAGCATGGAGGTGCTGGACAAAGGGACGAGTCATGGCCTGGACGGAATGGGGTGGGTGTTGTGGGATCTCATCGTGCTACTCAGAATGGCATGCAACTTAAAACTTACTGTTGATTTCTGGAATTTTCCATGTAATGTTTTCAGAGTTGTAGCTTACCATGGATAACTGTGAAACCACGAAAGAGAGACTGTGGATAAGGAAGGGCTACTGTCTTTAAATCCTTTGTCCATTTTTCAAATGGACTACTTGTCTTCTCATTGAGTTGTGAGTGTCCATCATGTATTCTGGGTACTAATCCTTATCAGGTATGTAATTTGCAAATATTTTCCTTGTTTGTCAGTCATCTTCTTACCTCATAGTGTGTCCTTTGAAATACAGCAGTTTTCAGTTTTGATGATGTCAGTGTATCTAGTTTTTCTTTGGCTATTTGGGCTTTAGGTGTTATATCCAGGGCTATAGATATTTCCCTCTGTATTGTCTTCTAAGAGTGTTATAGTTCTAACATTTAGATTTTGAATCCATTTTGAGTTAATTTTTATACATGGTCTGACTTAGGGGTCCAACTGTATTCTTTTGCATGGAAATCCAATTGTCTCCACACCTTTATGGAAAAAATTATTCCACTGAATTGTCTTTGTACCTTGTTGAAAACCAATTGACTGTGAATGTTTATTTCTGGATTCTCTATTCTATTCCATCTATTGTGTGTGTCTATTCTTATACCAAGGTTAAAATCTTGATTATCATAACTTGGTAGTAACTTTTGCATTCATTATTTTTTATTTATATCAGAGGTTCCTAATCATGCTCTCTTTTATTCTTTTAAGATCATTCTATTATACACACACAATATTATACCTATTAAATATATATAAATATATGTTATATGTTAAATATATGGTTTATTAATATATCACTGACTATAATAAATTGAATACATATTTTTTGAATTAAGAAATTGTAGCTATGGTGTGCTGAGCTAGGTATGTTAGTAGCAAAATCTAACCAACAAAGGTGAAAATACACTGGGTCGTGTGTTGTTCTGGAAGACTTACAGTGATCTTTCTTCTTCCCAGTTTTCACTGTGGGAAGTTAATACTCATGGAATGTCAAGGGGTCGAAAACTTACATATTTGAAGATTTGGAGTTTGGGGTAAAGAAAGAAGTTTTGGAAAACTAACAGTGAGCGATGAGAATTAGCCAGCAAACAGAAATGGAGTCAGAAAACCTGGGTTGAAATTCTGATTCTTACATTAGTTTGATGACTTAAGGTGCATCATTTAATCTTGGTTTTTAACTTCACTTATTCATTCATTCATTCATTCAGATTGTTGCCTTTCATTTTTCATACTCAACTTTGTCAATGTACTTCTTTTAAAATATATATATAATCTTTATTATATTTTTTCCACTACCATTTAGTTCCCTTATAGACGCCTACCCCCTGCAATCACCATGCTGTTGTCCATGTCCATGAGTCCATTTTCTTTTTTGCTCAGTCCCTCAACCCCCAACCTCCCTCCCTTACTAGATGTCATCTGTTCTCTATCTATGAGTCTCTGTTTTGCTAGTTAGTTCAGTTTGTTCAGTAGATTCCAGATATGAGTGAAATCATATGGTATTTGTCTTTCTCTGACTGGCTTATTTTACTTAGCATAATGTTCTCCAGGTCCATCCATACTGTTACAAAGGGTAAAAGTTTCTTCTTTTTTATGGCCGAGCAGAATTCCACTGTGTAAATGTCCTATAGTTGTTTTATCCACTCATCTATTGATGGGCACTTGGGCTGCTTCCATTTCTTGGCAATTGTAAATAACGTTGTGTGCTTATGTTCTTTCGAATTAGTGTTTTGGGCTCCTTTGGATAAATTCCTAGAAGTGGGATCACTGGGTCAAAAGACACATCCATTTTTAATTTTTTGAGGTATCTCCATACTGCTTTCCACAGTGGCTGCACCAGTCTGCATTTGCACCAACAGTGCAGAAGGGGTCCCCTTTCTCCACATCCTCACCAGCACTTGTTTGCTGATTTATTGATGATGGCCATTCTGACAGGTATGAGATGGTATCTCATTGTGGTTTTTATTTGCATTTTTCTGATGATTAGTGACATTGAGCATGTTTTCATATGTCTGTTGACCATGTGTATGTCCTCTTTGGAGAACTATCTATTCAGGGGCTTTGCTCATTTTTTAATTGGGTTGTTTGGTTTTTGGTGTTGAGTTTTGTAAGTACTTTATACATTTTGAATATTAATCCCTTATCAGATGTATTGGTGAATATGTTCTCCCATTCTGTGGGTTGTCTTTTCATTTTGTTGATGATTTCCTTTTCTATGCAAAAACTTTTACTTTGATGGAGTCCCATTTGTTAATTTTTTCTGTTGTTTCCCTTGCCTGGGGGGATAGATCTGATAAAATAGTGCTACAGGCTGTGTCTGAGATTTTGCTGCCTATGTTTTCTTCTAGGACTTTGATGGGTTCAGGTCTAACATTTAAGGCTTTGATCCATTTTCAGTTTATTCTTGTGTGTGGTATAAGAAGGTAGTCTAGTTTCATTTTTCTGTACATATCTGTCCAGTTTTCCCAACACTGTTTATTGAATAAACCACCTTTAGCCCATTGTATGTGCTTGTTTTCTCTGTTGAATGTTAATTGACTATGAAGGTGTGGGTTTGTTAATTATGGGCGATGACTCAGCACTGGGATCCTGCGAGCTGTTCCCTCAGTTCTCTCCCAGAACCACCAACCCCAGACTCTCCTCAAGCATCTCGAGTGCACTCTGCCTGCCCTATGCCGGCACCCAGGGTAAGTAGCTGAAAGGAAATTTTGTGCTTTGGCCTTGTAAAAAGCTTTCTGCATCTCCAGCCGGCTCTCCCTGGGTGACAGAACCCCTGCTGCTTTTCACAGCTGGATGCTGTCTGGGTTCCTTTCCAGCTCTGATGCTGTAGGCTGGGGAGCCCAGCTTGGGGTTTAGACTTCTCAGGGGGACTTTCCCACCTGCTGAAATATTCTTCAGCACTTGAGCTCACACCTGGGGGGGGGGGGCAGCCAGACCTCTCAGGTTTCTGCACTCCCTACCCGTCTTGTGGTGCTGAAGCATTTTCTTCTGTCTGTCTGCGGTGTAAGGCTTCTCTCCAGCTAGTGTTCAGTTGGTTAATGAAGGTAGTTTCTCTACAATTTAGTTGTGATTCCAGATTGGTCCTGGGATGAGGTTAGTGTAGCTTCCACTTACTCCTCCACCATCTTGGATCTCTGCCCATCAGTGCACTTCTGAGAACATGACTTCCAAAGGTGATGTGACTTTTTTTTTGTGACAGGGGATTATCTTGGTTCTGAACCTGCATTCAAATTAATGCCATCCAAGAGTTGTGTTATTCTTTTTTCTCTTTTGGCAGCCACGTTACATGTGATTTATTTTCTCTCCTTTTGCTGATTTCTGTTTTTCTTCACTTCAAATCCAAAGATTCAATTAGCACTGAAACAGTTTACTTAACATGGTACGTTGTTTTTAAAGGCCAGGCTGTCTTTGCAATCATAGAAGTGCCGTGCAGGTCAGGGCTGAGAACATGGCTGTGCTACCGGCTAAGAGAAGCAGTTTCTTTAGTTTTGAATATTAACGAATATGCGTTAGGGATCCAGTGTTCAACTTCCTGGTACAGACTGTCTTTTCCACATTGTGTCTGTTTTTCTCTGTGGATCTGCCTTTGTCTTCTCTTTTTCTGGCTTAACCTTCCATCTGCTCTGTAAGTCTCCTTATTTTTTTTTAAATCCTCGCCTGATGATGTGATCAAACCTGCAGCCTAGGTGTGTGCCCTGACTGGGGGTTGGAACTGCAGCCTTTTGGTGTATGGGTGACGCTCCAACCATCTGAGCCGCCTGGCCAGGGCTGTAAGTCTGTTTCTTTTCTCCAGAGCTTCTGCTTAGATTTTGGCCTTCCTCAAGAACATTTAAAGTTTCCATGACATGTCATAATCTCACTGTGCCCTGCCTGCACTCAGGGCTCCTTTATCCAAGTCTTTCTAGCTCTCCTCCAATATTATTTCAGTGTCTCAAGCTAGGTTCTAGAATGAGAGAGACTGATGAGTCAAGCATCTCTTTTCACACCCGGCACATCGCTGGTTGTTGGCTGCTTGGTGGGCTGTGCACTTCTAACCACCTAGCTAAGGCTGGTCAGTCAGCATCAGGGGGTCCACAAGGGACTTCTGCAGGAGTCTCCGGGGGAGACAGTTTGCTTTATTTATGGCTGTGGCTTTGGCACACAGTGGGACTGACATTTCCCATATAAACTCATATGAAATATGCAGAGAGGTTAGATTTTGTGCATGTTTGGTAGGAGATGGAGATTAGTTTGATTTAGTATGCAAATAGGAGTTTTTATGGGCAGTCAGGTGGAAATGTCCAGCAAGAAATGTGGCCAGGTGTCAGGACAGGTGGTGCGAGAATAACCTGAGGTGGTTCTAGTCCTAATCCTGTATGGATAGCTGGGTAAGAAAGCATGGGGACAGGGGAGGGGTTAAGAACAACTGAGGACATCTCAGCATAGAAATATGTGGAAGGGAAGAGAGAAGCCCTACAGGAGAGACAAGCACGTAACCAGTTTACTTAACAACACATTCCACGGGATTTTTAAAGAGACAGATAAACGAATCAGAAAGTGCTTCAAAATGACGTGAGAATTTTAGCCCAGTTTTACACTAACCTTAACTTATCGAATGACCTTGCTGTGTTCTTACCCCAACCTCCTCCTCACAGGTAGAAGAAGAAATCCAGACTCTGTCTCAGGTGTTGGCAGCAAAGGAGAAGCATCTGGCAGAGATCAAGAGGAAACTTGGAATCAATTCACTGCAGGAGCTAAAACAGAACATTGCCAAAGGGTGGCAAGACGTGACTGCAACACCAGCGTACGTCCTCGTGATCACACGCCTTTGCAGAAAATGCAAAGGACGTTTTTGCCCTGGGGAGGGGGACAGAAAGGCAGCGCAGGCCATTCTGCAGCTGCTGGTGGGACGTCATCATTATGCATTTTGCTCCCTGGTGCAGGGAGGAGCACACATGCAGTAACTTTCCACCCATCCACGGAGCCAGTGGAGAAACACGCAGGAAACTGTGCGTGACTGCGTCCTCGTAAACTGCTGTTTGTTTTGAATATTGACCTTTAAGGGGTAATTCTTTTTTATCATATCCTTTCGTTTTGTTTTTGTTTCCCCTTTGCTGGGGAGATGAGAGGACGGAGGTGGCAAGTCATACCTTTGTGTCTCAGCAAATATCAGAAGTCTCAAGTGTCATAACTCTTTTAGATACTGTACCTTTACATCCTCTGTAGGGAATCCACAAGCCCGGACTTGTTAGCTCAGACATAAAGCATTAAAGAAGTTCTTTGTGCTTGTTCAATTCATTTAGATAATTTTCTAGCCCCCCCCTTTTTTTAGGAGATACACTTGTAAAAGGCATGTGAGGAATCTGATTTCATTTTGTCTTGTTTGGTGTAACTGGCCAAGGCAAGGATAAGAGGTGTCACTTTTTTCAGCCTCTGGCTCATTTTTACTGTTGTTCCGGGACGATGTTTAGCCCTAACCCTGACTGACTTTGTCCTTCATAGGCCTCTGCCTTCCCGGCTGTCCTGGGGCAGTGCAGACGGTTGTGCCCGAAGTGACGGTCAAGGATTTAGATGCTGTGATGATCCTGACCTGGTGGTTGTGCAGGATTTTAGATGTTCTAGAAAAAAAGGGTTTAGCTTCCTTTGCTTTTTTTTTTTTTTTATAATTTGATACAGATACAAGAGGACATCTGAAACTTTGTCTCAAGCCGGACAGAAGGCTTCTGCTGCTTTTGCATCTGTGGGATCTGTCATCACCAAAAAGCTGGAAGATGTGAAGTATGTCCTGTTTTTTCTTATTTGTTAAGTGTCTGATGATAATAGGCTATGGTAGCCTTAGGTCCTGACTCCGGCTCTGGGTGACACTGGATTCCACTCCAGGGGAGGCGGGCTTGACATCAAACCAAAGTTTGAAAAATTGTCTCCGTTCCTTTAGGCCTGGCCATCTAACTTCCAGGCATAACGTTCAAAAGGATCACCCTATGAATTCACTTAAGGTTCTCGAACAATTCTGGTTGTAAACTTCAGTCCTTTGAGTCCTTCCTGGTCATCTGGGGCAGGGGTGTCAAACTCATTTCCACCGGGGGCCACATCAGCCTTGCAGTTGCCTTCGAAGGGCTGAAATACTTTTAGGACTGTATACATGTGACTACTCCTTAACTGTTAAGGAGGTGAAATGACACTCGGCCCTTTGAAGGCAACTGCTAGGGTGGCCTTTCACCACGAGGCTGATGTGGCCCCCTGTGGAAATGAGTTAGACACCCCTGATACAGGGTATGTCCCTCGTAGTTGTGGGCTGTGGTTGTGGGCTGGGCCTGGTGTCTTGCTGGTGGTGAGTCCGGGAGCACCGAGGTGCACGCATGGCCTGAGACCAGCCTTGCTTCTCTGTGGTTTGTTTTACACCATGCTGTCACCGTACCACGCTCACTTGGGCACTGATTTGCAGTCATTCGTGAGCCATGTCTGTTCCGGCTTATGCCCAAATCTTGGTTCTGTGCTGTTGCTTCTTAGTTGGGATTTCTATATATTTTAGATGCGTCTGCAGAATTTTCCTGACTATTGTAATAAACCTGCTTCCTCGTACCCCCTACCACGTGTATTAGAATAGTGCTAGGAAGGACAGATGTGGTTTCAATTGGCTGTGCTTCGGTTGGCATGAAAGATTTGTGTTTTAAAAACCAAACCCTTAGATTGCATGACTTTGTGTTTTTCATTTGTGGGGACAGTAGGTTTTACAACCAGAATTTTGTTGGCTGAAAAAGTTTGGCAATCTGTGTGTAAGACTTTGTATGCAAAACACCAAACAGCTTGCTCTTTATATTTGTTCTACGGTCATTTTAATTCTAATGTGATGAACGTGGTGCTCTTGAACCCCATTGACGGAGACACACACACCTCTCAGGTGCTCTCATTTCCGTTTGTGCAGACTCAATATCATGGCTTTGCAGAATCCAGTTAAAACCTTGTGTAACTTCCCAAAAGTAGGTGACTTCATTGGTTTAGGTTTACCCAAACTTCCTGGTTTTAATGCTTACTCTGGCTTCTTGCAGATTGAGAGTCTTTTCACACTCCTTTAGGTAAGGAGAGGCTGAGCTCTGCAGCTCAGCAGTCGCGGGACCCAAGTGTGCTGTTTTAGGTTGGGATGCCACGCCAGGTGGTCGTGTTCATCCACTCCATAGTTTTCTTGCGTTTGAAATATTTTTCTCTGCAGTCTATTCCTGTTTTTTTTAAGGGAGGGTTTCTTGTATACCATGGGTATTGCATAAATTTAAAAAAGAATTTGACACTGTGGTATAAGGACTGTGAAAATAATTTTGACACTTAATTTTTACTTTTTTTTTTTTAAAGAAGCATCTCTACCATGGCATGCAGAATTCCTCCCTTTTAGTGTCTGACCTTGTTTGTTTTTGATGCTGTCATTTCTTTGGTGCTCTTGGACGGATGGATCCTTCCCCAGGGTCCCGTTATGCATTCACGATTGCCTGGCTCACACTGGTGTTCTTCGGTCTTACACAGCTTCCTCAAAGTATCTTTATGTATATGGCTAAATATATATAAGATAAAATATACTATTATACTATTATAAGTATACTATACAATATATTATTACTTTTTAGTACCTGTCTTATTAGCTTATAGATTTTACTATTTTTTTTTTTACCATAATTCTATTCTTTAACTGTGCACACAGTTAAATTCCATGGCTGTAAAATGGAAACGAAAGTCTATTAGGCCCCAAAAGAAGGCAGAACAAGAAGATACCAACCCAGGTCATGGCTTGGAGGAATCTTTGCGATGCAGGCCTCTCCTCTCCCTCCCACACAGACCATGTACCTAGTCAGCGGTCAGAGGAAAGAGGCGGGGCCAGGCCTTCAGAGTGCAGCCAGAAGAACGAGCAGTCACCATGTCTGTTGTGTTCATGCGGATTGTCTTCTTAAGCAAACAGGGACTTTTGGCCGAGGCTCTTCTGTGCTAGGGACACTTAGTCCAGGAGGTCAGAGTAAATCATAGGGATAGATCAACGCTAAATGTTGAACCATTTAAAGCTAAAATTGTGCTTTAAAAAAAGTAAGAAATCAGTGATTGGAGGTAAGTCTGTATCTTTGGTCTTCAGTTAAAAATGGTCAGAGTGTTCCAGGCAACTGTTCAGAGATGTTTATCTAAAGTTACATGAGTTACGTGCGAATCTGTACTGGGTCCTGTCATCCATCCTGCTGACATTGAGTGGCTACTGGGGGCAGATCCAAAGGATAACCAGACATGGTTCCTGTTTGGAAAGACCTTAAAATCTTAGAGTGACTGGAGCTGGGGAAGGAAGTGGGGACTGGCAAGGAGTTGGGAATGGGAGAGCCCTGTTAATACCTGGTTACAAAACAGTGTTAGATGTGATATGAATACAAGTACAGACATGTGTAAGTGCTGTTGAGAAATGATGGTTCATCAGTATAATCGCTGTTCTTTCACTCTGCCTTTGAAAAGACGGAGCAAATGCCCACACGATGGAGCCCCATGTGGAAAAGTTTGGAGTGTTCTTGTTCTTCTCCAGCTCCTTCTGCAGTCACTTCTTTCATTTTTAAAAAAGTGGTAGAGATTATACTCTCTACCATCTTCAGTCCTGTTTTTGATCAATGATATATTGCATATCAATACATGGAAGTTAAAGTAACACTTCCGATTCAAACTCGGAAACAAGAGAGATAAGATTATCTTTTGAAAGATAAATTTTATAATTCTTACAGAGCAAAACTTGGGTAAATTAATTTAAAAAATAATTCCTAGGCCAAGAAGTCCTGATTGTAATCTGACTTAATGTGTTCATATAGAATGGAAGAACATGTGAAAACATATATAATGGGGAACATATATTCAGAAAAACATACTTTTTTGACACTTTAAAAAAAATTTATTTATGTATTTCCAGAGAGAGGGGAAGGCAGGGAGAGAAACATCAATGTGTGGTTGCCTCTCACATGTTCCCAACTGGGTACCCAGCCCACAACCCACACATGTGCCCCGCCTGACCAGGAACCAAACCAGCAGCCCCTGGTTCGTAGGCTGGCGCTCAGCCCACTGAGCCACACTAGCCAGGGCTACTTGACCCGTCTTTGTTACGAACCCAGGGTAATCCTAAAACTTCTGGTGCTCCATCCTTACGCACCTCTGTAATGGTCACCACTTGGGGAGTGAGATTGTTCGCTTTGAAAAGGCTGGTAGAGAAATCAGCCGACAGTCTAATGGGAACTCCTTTGTAGGTAACTCTCTGCTTTTTCTGCTGATTCTCTTCATGTGTAACCATTGCAGTTTTAATGATTTCATGTCTTGGTGTGGTCCTCTTTGGGTCCAACTTGTCTGGGACTCTGTATTACCAGAACTTGTATATCTATTTCCTTCACCAAATTAGGGAAGTTTTCTTTTATTATTTTTTCTTTTTCTTTTTTATATATTTTTAAATTTAAATTTTATTCTTGTACAGTTTTCCGTCTTTTACTCCCATCCCAGCCCACCGCCCCAGCCCTCCACACCTCCCTCCCATATCCACCCCGCCTAGTTTTTGTCCATGTGTCCTTTATACTTGTTTCTGTAAACCCTTCCCCATTCCCCCTGAAATTCTCTCCCCTCTCCCCTCTGGGGACTGTCAGCCTGTTCCCTATTTCAGTGTCTTTGGTTATATTATGCTTATTTGCTTGTTTTGTTGATTACGTTCCCATTACAGGTGAGATCATACGGTATTTGTCTTTTCACCACCTGGCTTATTTTGCTTAGTGTAATGCTCTCCAGTTCCGTAAATGCTGTCACGAAGGGTAGGAGCTCCTTCTTTCTTTCTGCTGCATAGAATTCCATTGTGTAAAAGTACCATAGTTTTTTGATCCATTCATTTAGTGATGGGCACCTAGGTTGCTTCCAGCACTTGGTATTGTAAATTGTGCTGCTATGAACACTGGGGTGCATAGGTTCTTTTGGATTGGTGTTTCAGGGTTCTTAGGGTATAATCCTAGCAGTGGAATTGCTGGGTCAAAAGGTAGATCCATTTTTAGTTTTCTTAAAAAATTACATACTGCTTTCCATAGTGGTTGTACCAGTCTGCAATCCCACCAACAGTGCACTAGGGTCCCCTTTTCTCCACAACCTCTCCAACACTTGCTGTTTGTTGCTTTGTTTATGATGGCCATTCTGACTGGTGTGAAGTGGTACCTCATTCTGGTTTTAATTTGCATCTCTCTGATAGCTAGCGATATTGAGCATCTTTTCATGTGTGTCTGGATCCCCTCTGTATGTCCTCCTTGGAGAAGTGTCTGTTCAAGTCCTTTGCCCATTTTTTAATTGGGTTGCTTGTCTTCTTAGAGTGGAGTCATGTAAGTTCTTTATATATTTTGGAGATTAAACCCTTATCTGAGGTATCATTGGGAAATATGTTTTCCCATACAGTTCTCTTTTTATTTTAATAGTGTTTTCTTTAGCTGTGCAGATGCTCTTTATTTTAATGAGATCCCATTTGTTTATTCTTTCCTTTATGTCCCTTGCTTTTAGGGGACATATCAGTAAAAATGTTGCTGTGTGAAATACCTGAGATTTTCCTGCCTATGTTCCCTTCTAGGACTTTAATGGTGTTGTGGCTTATATTTAAATCTTTTATCCACCTTGAATTTATTTCTGTGTATGGTATAAGTTGGTGCTTGAGTTTCATTTTTTTGTATGTAGCTGTCCAGTTCTCCCAACACCACTTATTGAAGAGGCTATTTTCACTCCATTTTATGTTGCTGCCTCCTTTTTCGAATATTAATTGACCGTAGAGACTTGGGTTTATTTCTGGGCTCTCTGTTCTGTTCCACTGGTCCATGTGCCTGTTTTTATGCCAGTAGCAGGCTGTTTTGATTACAGTGGCCTTGTAATACAGTTTGATGTCAGGTATTGTGATCCCTCCTACTTTGCTCTTCTTTCTCAAAATTGCTGCAGCTATTTGGGGTTGTTTATGGTTCGATATAAATTTTTGAATTGTTTGTTCTATGTTTGTGAAATATGCCATTGATAC
Organism: Anoura caudifer; assembly: GCA_004027475.1. NCBI lineage: Eukaryota > Metazoa > Chordata > Mammalia > Chiroptera > Phyllostomidae > Anoura > Anoura caudifer. The sequence continues at coordinate 113,791 of PVKU01002406.1, forward strand.
CTTAATAGGTATTGCATTGAATCTGTAAATTCCTTTGGGTAGTATGGACATTTTGATGATGTTAATTCTTCTGATCCATGAACATGGTATATGTTTCCATTTGTTTGTGTCTTCCTTGATTTCTTTCTTCAGTGTTGTGTAGTTTTCTGCATACAGGTGTTTTACCTCCTTGGGTAGGTTTATTCCTAGGTATTTTATTTTTCTTTTTGTATATCGAATGGGATTTTTTTCTTGATTTCTTCTTCTGCCATTTCATTGTTGGCATACAAAAATGCCTTTGATTTCTTGATATTGACTTTCTATCCAGCTGCTTGGCAAAATTGATTTATTAGGTCAAAGAGCTTTTTGGCTGAGTTTATAGGATTTCCTATGTACACTATCATGTCATCTGCAAACAATGATAGTTTTGTTTCCTCCTTTCTGATTTGGATGCCTTTTATTTCCTTTTCTTGTCTAATTGCTGTGGCTAAGACTTCCAATAGTATATTGAATAGAAGTGGTGAAAGTGGACAACCTTGTCTTGTTCCTGATCTTAGTGGAAAAGATTTTAGTTTTTGCCCATTGAGTATGATATTGGCTCTAGGGCTCTCATATATGGCCTTTATTATGTTGAGGAATGCTCCCTCTATTCCCACTTTGCTGAGTGTTTTTGTCATAAATGGGTGCTGTACCTTATCAAATGATTTCTCCACATCTATTGATATGATCATGTGATTTTTGTCTTTGCTTTTGTTTATGTGATGTATTACATTTACTGATTTGTGAATGTTGAACCATCCTTGCATCCCTGGGATGAATCCCACTTGGTCATGGTGCATGATTTTTTTAATGTATTGTTGGATGCAGTTTGCCAATATTTTGTTGAGAATTTTAGTGTCTGTGTTCATCAGCAATATTGGACTGAAGTTTCCTTTCTTTGTTGTGTCTTTATCTGGTTTTGGGATTAGGATGATGCTGGCTTCATAAAAAGAGTTTGGGAGTCTTCCATCATTTTGGATTTTTTGGGATAGTCTGTGAAGGATAGGGGTTAGCTCTTCCTTAAATGCTTTGTAAAATTCTCCTGTGAAACCATCTGGTCCAGGGCTTTTGTGTGTTGGGAGTTTTTTGATTATTGCTTCAATTTCATGTGCTGTTATTGGTCTGTTAGGCTTTCTGCTTCTGCATTGAGTTTTGAAATATTATATTTTTCTAGAAACTTGTCCATTTCACCTAGGTTTTGAAATTTCTTGGCATACAGTTCTTCATAGTAATTTTTTACAATCCTTTATATTTCTGTGGTGTCAGTTGTAATCTCTCTTCTTTCATTTCTAATTGTGTTTTCTTGGGTCCTCTCTCTTTTTTTCTTGATGAGCCTGCTTAAAGGCTTATCAATTTTGTTTATCTTTTCAAAGAACCAGCTCCTGGATTCATTGATCCTTAGAATTGTGCTTTTACTCTCTATGTCATTTAATTCTGCTCTGATCTTGGTTATTTCTTTCCTTTTACTTGCTCTGGGCTGTCTTTCTTGTTCCTCGTTGAGTTCTTGTATGCGTAGGGTTAAGTTGTTTGTTTGAAATGTTTCTATCTTTTTTAGGTAGGTCTGTATCTTTATGAACTTCCCTCTCAGGACTGCCTTTGTGGTGTCCCATAAGTTTTGGGTTGTTGTGAGTTCATTTTCGTTTGTTTCCAGAAACTTTTTGATTTCTTCCCTAATTTCAGTTTTGACCCATTCATTGTTTAATAACATGCTATTTAATCTCCATGATTTTGAGTGTTTTGGGTTTTTCCCCTTGGAGTTGATTTCTAGTTTTAATCCCTTGTGGTCGGAGAAAATGCTTGGTATGATTTCAATTTTCTTGAATTTGTTGAGGCTTTTTTTTTGTCCTGTCATGTGGTCTGTCTTTGAAAATGTTCCATGTGCATTTGAAAAGAATGTGTATTGAGCTTCTTTGGGATGAAGGGTACTCTATGTATCAGTTAAGTCCATTTGGTCTAGGACATTGTTCAGTGCCACAATATCTTTGTTGATATATTGTTTGGAAGATCTGTCCAATTTTGACAGTGGGGTGTTAAAATCTCCTACTATAATTGTGTTGCTGTCAATACCTTTCTTGAAGTCCTCTAAGATTTTCTTTATGTACTTAGGTCCTCCTATGTTGGGTGCATATATATTTACAATGTTTATGTCTTCTTGGTGGATTCTTCCCTTGAGTATTATGAAGTGACCTTCTGGGTCTCTCTTTATGGCTCTTCTTTTGAAGTCTGTTTTGTCTGATATGAATAATGCTACCCCAGCTTTTTTTTTTTTTCCTCTGTCCATTTGGAAAATTTGTTTCCAGCCCTTCACTTTGTGTCTGTGTAGATCTTTTGTCCTAAAGTGTGTCTCTTGTAGGCAGCATATGTGTGGGTCATGCTTTCTTATCCATTCAGCTATTCTGTGTCTTTTGATTGGAGCATTTAATTCATTTACGTTTAAGGTTATTATTGATAGATACTTATTCATTGCCATTTTCGTGCCTGTAATCCATCCTTCCCCCCACCTCTCTTTTCCTTCCTTTCCTTAAAGCAGTCCCTCTAGTATCTCTTGCAGAACTGGTTTGGTAGAGGTGTATTCTTTTAGACTTCTTTTGTTTGGGAAGCTCCTTATTTGGCCTTCTATCTTGATTGAAAGCCTTGCTGGGTAAAGTAGTCTTGGTTGCAGGCCTTTGGTTCTCATTACTTGGAATATTTCTTGCCATTCTCTTCTGGCTTGGAGCGTTTCCATTGAGAAGTCAGCTGCTAACCTTATCGGGGCTCCCTTGTATGTTACTTTCTTTTTCTCCCTTGCTGCCTTTAAGATTTTCTCTTTGTCTTGGAATTTTGCCATTTTAATTATGATGTGTCTTGAAGTGGGCCTCTTTGGGTTCCTCTTGATTGGGACTTTCCTTGTTTCCTGGATTTGTGTGACTTTTTCTCTCATCAAATTAGGGAAGTTTTCCATCATTACTTTTTCAAATAGGTTTTCTATCCCTTGCTCTTCTTCTTCTCCTTCTGGTATCCCTATTATATGGATATTATTACATTTCATATTGTCTTGCATTTCCCTTAATCCCTCTTCATTCTTTCTGAGCCTCTTTTCTTGCTCTTTCTGGGTGTTTTTTTCCACTTTGTCCTCCAACTCACTGGTCCGATATTCTGCTTCATCGATTCTGCTTTTCATTCCTTCCACTGTGTTTGTTCTTCATTTCAGAAATTGTATTCTTCATTTTCTCTTGGCCCTTGTTGATAGTTTCTATTTCCTTTTTCACGTTGATATGGTTTGCAGTGAGTTCATCGTAGCTTCCCTGTAGTTTCTGGTAGCTCTTTGAGAGCTCATGGAGCCTCCTGATAACCATTGCTTTGAACTCAATATCTGATAGTTGCGTTGCCTCTGTTTCATTTAGCATTCTTTCTGGGGCTTCCTCCTTTCCTTTCATTTGGGGATTGTTTCTTTGTCTTCCCATTGTTTGTGAGTCTCTTCTTCTTAGCCTCAGCTTCTTAAATTGATCTGTTTTGGCTCCCTGGGTTTATGGTGTGAACTTCTGTGCTAGAATACATGTGAGATTCAGTGTGTGCAGTCTCCTTCGGGTATCCTGGTGTCCACAGCTTCCACTGTCTCAGCTGTTGGAATGTCCCCTCTTTGGGACCAACTTCTGTTTTTTTTCCACAGTTCCAGGTATTTTTTTGTTTTTGTCTCACTCATGGATATTTAAAAAAAGAAAAGAGGAAGAAAAAATGAAAAAAAGAAGAAAAAAAAGAGGAAGGAAGAAGAGATAAAATTGGAAAGAAAGGAAGAGGGAATAAAACAAGAAGTAAAGAGAAGCAAAAGGAGTTGAGGGGTAAAAAAGATAAAAATAATGAAAAAATAATAAAAAATTATTTAAAAAACAAAACAAACAAAAAAAGAAAAAAACTCTTGCTCTTTTGGAACTTGCGAAGCCAAGCCAGTTTTCCTGGTCTTTCTGGCTGCAATGTCCAAGGGGTGATGGTATTGCTTTTCTCCCTGTTCCACACTCAGTTATCTTTGGGCTACTCTCCCCAGGGCTAGCCAGGCCTCTCTCTGCATAGGGCCTCAGGCGTATGTTCTGAGCCTCCTGGGGAGCGCTCACTTTCTGAGTTTATGGGTGTGATCTCTGGTCTCGTACGTGGCGTGCGCCTACCCTGAGTTTTCAGGTGTGGGTTCCGGATTTCATGTTTTGCGTGCACTCACCCTAGTTTCATGGGAGCGAGCTCCAGGTTTCCCATGGATCGTGCGCACTCCCTGGGTGCACATGCGTGGGCTCTGATTCTCCCGTGTATCGCTTGCATTCCCCGGGTTCCCAGCATGGGCTGCAGGTCTCTGGTCTTGCAGTTGTCTCCATTTGCGCATGCACACACAGGCGCCTTCAGTTGAGCATCTGTTTGCTGTTGCACACGCACCCGGCTCCCTCCCTAGAGCCCTGTAGCATGTGCAAGACCCCTGGCAAGCGCTGGGCCTGGGGTCTCAGCTGCTCTGGGTTCCGCGCTGATCACTGGGCTCTTGTTGTTCTGAAGTACTCTCCTTACCGTCTGGTTTTCCAATGTCCGCTACAACCTTCAATCTCCCATTTTCAAATATGCTGTGTTTTCGCTGGTTGTTTGCTCTGTTCCTCTGTAGATCGACCAGGTTTTTCTCCCATGTGTAGGGTAAGTGGAATCGCTCCCTCCTACTGCTCTGCCATCTTCCTTCCTTTTTCAGAAAAACATACTTTTTAAATCAGTCACAGAGATAATTACTGGTCACGTGACCCCTGAGAACCATCCAAGGAGAGGAAGCTAGGGTAGATTTTTAGTGTTTCACTCCCAGCAGCCTGGCCTTTTGAGGATGCTGGAGGCCCTTGAAATAGTTGGTTAATCGTGTTTAACCCCCCCTTTGTTCATGGACCCTGCTTAACTAGCAGACATGTGGCAGTGATTTTACTGTCTGGAGGAATTGTGGATATTTTGCTGAATTGAAGTTTAGACTCAGCAACAGTTTTTATTTTATGTTGTCAATCATTAAATTACACTTGGGATTGAGATATCTGTCTTAAGCCTTGGGTGGGTGTGTGAGGAGAAAAAGAAAGAGGAGGAGGAGGAAGAGAGATGTTTTTGATGCCATGAGAATTAGGTGGTGAGGTTGGGGATCAGGCTGGGGATGTGGTAGTGAGCACTCTCCTGAGAGGCCCTCTGGGGACGGCCAGCTTTTCCCTCAGGGGGTGTGTTCATATCCACCCCTCTCCTGTGTGCTTAGTTTCTACACACATATAGTGAGCACTGACCCATGCTTTAATAATTTGAGAGAAACGTTAAAAGAGGCTTGTCATTCCACTTGGTTCTTGTGTCAAACCAAGATTTTGGTGTTATTAATAGCATACTATTGTAACTCAGTAGCCTTATTAGTCAGGTAGTTTGATATATTTAAGAGGAAGTGCTAATTAACTTTGGGTTTCCAAAAGAAATTTCTTTTTCTTTTTAATGTGTGTGTTTCTTCATATAAATCTCTAGATATTTTTTACTTGTTTGGGCCTCTCTGCATTCTTGTAGCTGGCACGGGGTCCCCAAATATGTTTTCCTCCACATGTAACTCTTTGTTTTTTCATTTAGTCCCCAGAGCTGGTAGATCACCAGGTTGGCTGTGCTCCAGGGGTCATGTGATGGTGGCAGAAATGCCTGTGGCAGTGTGACTGCGGGCAGCTCCTTGGTGGTCCGAGGAAGGGCCAGTAACATCTGGAGGTCTTGTATTGTAAGCTAAGAATGATTTTTATCAATTTCCATCCTTCAAATGTGGATCGAGCATCAAGCAGGAAAGGAATTAGCGAATTGCTCCCAGAATAGTTCCCCACTGTTCTATGATAGAGAAGCTGAGCGGTGTGGATCTTTCCTGCGTTATGAAGACAGGACGTATGAAGATGTCCAAGTGGTTTGCTTACTGATTACCTTGACTGCACCATCTCCTGCATGTCTTGACTTGTGTCAAGCTCCTAATCCAGACTATTACATACTAATGAAAAAACAGATTTGGGGAGCTACACTTGAAACACATTGTCACTTATAACTGAGTCCTTAAGAAAAGTAAGTCATAAACACACAATATTTAAAAAGAATAGAGAATACCCTAGACCGTCCAATTTATTTACCCACCCAAAGTAAATTATTTACCAAAAATGCTGTGTCAGTGATCAGAGTATTCTAAGCATAGTAACAGTATCAGCAGGACTATGTGAGCCCAGGAATGAACTCTCATCTTGTGAGGTGACTTCTATGGGAGAGAGCTGAGAGTAGGTAACCTTGAACGTGACCAGTTGGCCTTAGTAAAACGGGCCAAATGTTATTTGAATGACCCCTGAGAACAGTTAGTTTGGCTGGTGTGGCTCAGTGGATTGAGCACGGGCCTATGAACCAAAGGGTCCCTGGTTCAATTCCCAGTCCGGGCACATGCCTGGGTTGTGGGCTGGGTTCCCCTATATGGGGCGTGCACGAGGCAACCACACATTGATGTTTCTCTTCCTCTCTTTCTCCTTCCCTTCCCCTCTGTCTAAAAGTAAATAAAATCTTTAAAAAACAAATAACAGTTTCATTGGCATGAAGTACAAGTGTCTCTTAGGAGAAAATCGATACTCCTACTACTAAGGAGGGATAATGTAATCACTTAATGTCACCAAGTGAGTGGTTTATTTTGAACTTTACTGTTCTAGTAACAAATATGTGGGAGAAAGACGGCTGAGCAGCCCTCTCCTGGCCTGGCTTGTGTGTGTGTGTCCCTGTGTGTGTGTGCATTGGTTTTTGAGGGGAGGCAGCGAACACCAAATTAGGAGTCCCAAAGTCCCAAGTTCCACTCTTGATTCTGCAGTGGTCTTCAGTAAGTCATTTAAACTTCTAAGCCTTGGTGCTCAATGACCAACAGATACAGGTGAAAGCACTTTACAGTTTCCAACGTGCTGCAAAAAAAATGAGAGACTGAATCATTCGCTCTGTTAACTGCCTGGATCAAATTGTGTTGGAATAACTTTGATCCCCTCCACCTCAAAAAGTAGATAATTCTTCATGGTGCCAAAGGGACAAGCTCCTGGGAAGTTAAGTGTTCTTTATTTTATAATGCCTAATCGCCACTGTGCTAACTTCATTCCTGTCTCTTTTTAATGCTGCCTTAGTATACGCTCCATTCAACATTCAATTAGCATGCCTGCTATGAGGTAAAGTATATTTTTACAAAACGTGCTTGGTTGTCTGCTTTCTTCTTTATTGAGATGATTACCTTGAACTGTTCCAAAGTAGGGCTCTGGAGTTCTAAACAGGCTGCGTATTTAACACTGGATCATTTTTCATCTGCTTTTCCCATAATGCTCGGGTGGGTGCAAGAGCTCCATTTAGTGTGTTGATTTTAAAAAAGAAAACACTATTTTTGTGTTGCAAACCTGTTGTTCTGCACCTGAAATCTGTTTCATTGGAATGTGACCGTGACTCGTCTGATAAGCCCCCTCTTCATGGAGAGAATGCCCCAACCCGTCCACAGTAGCTTGTTGCAGTCCCCCCTCCCCACCCCCCCATCTCCAAGGCCTTCCTCTCACTGTGATGTCTGGAGCCACCTGTGATTTACCTCTTCCGCCCGTTTCACAAAGAAACGCTTGCAGATGGCTCCTGTTACAGCCTCATGTACCTGTCTGGAGAGGCAGGCAGAGCCTCATGTATCTGTTGGAGCCAGATACGCTCCAACAGCGTATCTGGCTTAAATGTCAGCGCGCAGCAGAACCACCTGGAGGGCCTGCTGCAGGTCCCCTGCCGGCCACCCTCCCGCCTCGTTTCTGAGGTTGTCGGCCTAGGGTGTGGGACCTGAGAGTCAGCCTGCGAACAGCTTCCTGAGAGCTGCCGGTGCGGCCGGTCTGGGGACCGCACTTTTGGAAGGAGGAAGCCCTGTTCCCGTCCTTACCTTTCTCATCTCGGTAGCAGGAGGGACATTCGAAGTTGGGAGGATGGCACAGAAACTTCAGACACCCCGGCAGGAGCGGCCCAGGCACCGTGAACCTCCTTGGTGGATGTGGGTTAACGTGGAGGCGTGGAGAGGCCTTCTGTTGGCGCCAGTGGTGGGGCAGCTTTGTGCAGAGGCCAAGCCGCAGTCCCCGTGCCCTTCCCTGTGTCTCCTCTTCCCTGTTACGAGGCCCCCTGGGAGCCCGATCCCCGTCATGGGACCCCCTCCATTCCACCTGTCCTGCTCGGTGATGTGGGTCCACGCAGGAACCGTACCGGGCAACAAGTGAGCTTAGACACGAGTTCTGGAGCACGGTGCCTTCACCACAGTGAGGCTGACCTAATGGTGGCATCTTCTGGTGGGTGCCGGGACGAGTTGGTTGGGAAAGTGACAGCATCCATGTGTTACCCGACTTGTTTCCCTTTCACGCAGGCACTTACCTGTGCTTATCTATAGTTGTGTGTCTAAGACGGGCTCTATTCATGGGACCCACAGCATCATTGTGAAAATCTTAGGAACGGATAATCTTACGTAACACGCATTTGTGTGTGCGCCTGCACCCCTGTAGGATAGATAAGTATAGCTGTTCTTTTGCTGACAGTAAATGGTTATGAGGAATACAGTAAACTAATGATGCTTTCAAAATTGGTAGGGTTATTTTTCAGTGCTCACGATTTTACTAGTTGTTTCTTTTTCTCTCTCCACAGAAACTCTCCAACTTTCAAATCATTTGAAGAAAAGGTTGAAAACTTAAAGGCAAGTAAAGAGGTGAACAGGGTCTTTGTTATCTTTGGTGCCTGAACTTTCTTTGGCGTGGGTAAATTATTCAAATAACTCTTTCTAAAATAACAACTTTAACAACTTTATTCTTTACATCATTAATGGATATTTAAGATGATCAACTCTTAATAATTTTTTTGACTATGTTGTAGCGTGGTAGTATTCTAAGTGCTGAAAAGAAATGCATGATTTAAAAAACAATAGTACTTTAGTAATTGGAGAACATTTAATATAAATTTTATTGTAGAAAATCAAAAGCAATATAGAAAAAGCACAAAAGTAAAACAAAAAAATTGGTCCTACCACCCAGAGACAGTGTTATATGTATATAAGATTCCTAAGTTTTTAAAAAAGGATTAACTATACATCAAACATTTTTAAATATCATTTAGTATTCTTTCTCAATTTTATGTGTAGTGTTTGCTTACATATGCCTTATAATGGGTATTGTTTGTTCAATAATCAGTTATTGGACATTCTTATTATGATGCTGATCCTATGGTGATCATCATTGATGACTCACTTTTATTTTTTGATTGCTCTGATTTCAGCGAAGGTGGACATTTTCCCATAATGATTAGCTTTATTAATTTGTAAATTATATTCAAGATTATATTCAAAATTATAAAAGCATCCACTCTTAGGATCACAAGTCACCAGAAAGGCCATTTAGGTCCCATCTGCTGCCCAGTCTTCTTACAGAGTTTGGGCAGAGCCCATATGTTCATTTCTTCCTAAACTAATTTTGATAATTATGGTAGATTTTTTAAGGATTAAAATTAATATCTTAAATGTTTTATATAAATCAACTTAAAAACAAATATTCAGATTTAGTTTTTCATAATTGTGATGTAGACCCTTATTTTTATTTATTTTTTGAAGGATTTTTTTTTTTTTAGATTTTATTTATTTTGTAGAGAGCGAAGGGAAGAAGGGAGAGATACATCATTGTGTGGTTGCCTCTTGAGTGCCCCCTACTGAGGACCTGGCCCACAAACCAGGCATGTGCTCTGACTGGGAATTGAACCGGAGACCCTCTAGTTTGTGGGCCAGCACTTAACCCACTGAGCCACACCAGCCAGGGCTGTAGCACCTTATTTTTAAATTATAGAAGCAGGGTCTGCTTATTGGAGAGAAAACCAAACACTGTGAGGTTGTAATCCAGGCCACAGGCGATGGCAGATTAAGTTAGTGCCAACGGGACAAAGTTGAGAGATGTGTAGAATTTTGAAACGACAGACAGAAAGGTAGTGATTGATCAGATGTGGAATAAGAGGGGGGCAGATCACCAGATCACAATTACTCTCAGGTGCCTGAGGAGTTTAGACATGCTGAACTGCAAGGAGTCTTAACCTTTTCTTATGATCAAGGAATGTGTCTTAATAGCTTAATAGACAGTGGATACAAGCTATTCACATTTTCCAAAGATTTTGGATGGAAGACCAAAAAGGGATGAGAAAGAACATTTCAACTAGATTCCAGCTGTTAATGAGTCTCTGGCCAGTCCGTTACGACTGAGCTGAGAGCAAGGTCAAGTTAAACCCACTGTGAGTTGCATCCTTGGTCACCTCCTTGTTGTTCAGTAATGAGATGTAGCATAGATGTATCAGTGTGGCTGAGGATGAAGTGACATGTATACGGGCTCTGAATGTATAGAATATTGTACAAGTGTAAAGTGAAGCAGGTATCTCCATCGAGACACGTTTATTGCCCCAGTTGCTGGCCAGATAAGTTGGAGCAGTAACTCGCACTGCACAGTCTGTGGGGGGCACCTGGAGACCGTGTTAAAGTGCAGACTTCAGTTCAGTGGGTGGATGGAGGTGGGGAGGGGAGCTGATGCTCTGCATCTCTAACAAGCTCCCAGGTGATGCCTGCATCCTTGGGCCACACTCTAACTCGCAGTGGGTGAAAAAGCTGGCACTGTAAGTAGGGAAGAGGCCTATGTTCCTTTCCTTTGTTGTGGTCCATCATACATGGGAGTGAGTGTTGCTGAATGCACAGTTTGATGGACAACAGCGTACCATCCAGCTATAGAGAGAATTCAGCTCACGTTTTGGAGTAATAGGCCTTTCATAGTTCTCCAGACAGATTTCCCTGTGAAGAACAAACAGCAGATGGGGGGAAAAGGAGAGGCAGAATTTACAAACCCGAGTATTTCAGCAGGGAAGACTACCTGTTTTTCTATTGAACTGCACCAAACGCTACAGCAGTACTAAAACCTCCTGTGTGTAAAATAATTAACCGCTGAGCTCTTGGTTCCCGAGTTGTTCTCCTAAGCTAAATCTGAGTTAACGTTTTGCAGTCCCACTTAAGTATGCTTCACGGTGTCTTCTTCTTCTTTGAACTTTCTAAAAAGTCTAAAGTAGGGGCGACCAAGCCTGCCGGCAGTGATTTTGGAGAAGTCTTGAATTCAGCTGCGAACGCCAGCGCCACGTCCGCGGAACCGCTTCCGGAACAGACTCGGGAGGGCCCGTGAGGCCCTCCTTTGCCCTGCTGCCCACTGCCAGATGCTGCCAGCGAGACCCAAGCACATCTTGTCAGCGTCCGTTGCCGCGACTCCCCACCCCGTGGGCTTTTGTTTAGCCGTACCTATTTCTTTGACCAAATAGTCTGTGGATTGAACAAAATAAAAGTATCTTCACCTCTGCACTTGGGAAACGTCCTTCAGGGTGCATTTCCGGCCCTTTGTTTAGGAAGCACCATTACAAAACCAGGTGCAGTATACCTGGGGGCCATCACTGGAATGAACCGAGCAGCAGCAGGTGACCAGAGTGGCGTTCCTACTTTACAAAATTGCCCTGGATCGGGGGTGCCGGTTTGATCTCTGTTTTCTACGTGATTTTCTATTTCTCCTTTTTGTACCTCTGCATATTTGATTTCTAACTAAAATTGCTCCTTTAAATTTTCTGAATCCTGGTTATTAAAAGTCTTGGCATAATTTTCTTTACCTCCAAAGAACTACCAGCTACAGAAATTGCTTTTGAGTAGACAGTTTTGGCAGAAGGTAATTTTACATCCTGGGTGTCCGAAGGCTCCAGACTAAGTCATCAGTTCTGCATCCGACTTGTTGAGAGTGTTGTAGGTGACCATATGCACAGTAATCCAGACTCCGTAGCGACTGGGGAGCGGACCCGTCCCATCCTTGTCACCACCTGTGACAGTAATCATTACAGTGCACTAGTTCTTAATGCCACTTACATCAACCTGTTTTTCACCAGATTAAATTTCAGTTTCAGAGTAAACTGCCCATTTACTCTGAATCGAGCATACTGTATTATCAGTAGGTTGAAATAGGAATGCTCTCATCAAATTTTCAACTCAAAAGTCAGAAAGGTTTTATATCCAGTTATACTTAGAAATGCTAAAATCAGTCACATTAGGGGAAACATCCCTGTCTTCATTTAATTAATTTAGCACCATTTAAAAATAAGAAGCACACAGACTAATGTAACTTGAAAAATATTTACATGAAGGGGTTGGTGATAACTCCAGAGAATTTAATGCATTAATAAAAATCAACTCATTTTCTACCTGTATGTTTCAATGTGTTAAAAATTATTAAATGATTCTGTAGACATTGCCCCCTACTTCAAAAACTGGTGTCGGGGCCGAAAGCACCAAAGCCTTTGGAAATATCTGCATTGGGGGAATGGTGCTCTATTAATTCTAATAGTTATTTATTCATCACCACTACCTTTTCCTTATGTATGGATATGCCTACAGTGCTGTATTTGTTACTTATCAAGTTGTGATTGTTTTATTATTGTTTATGCCAAATGTTAATTGCCAAGCTTGGAGTGACCTAAAGCATTTTTATAAAGCATGACTAGATTTACTTCACCATAAATTATCTTAGGAAAACCACATTTGAAAATGCAGTGTTGACGGTTATAAAATAACATGATGCCTGCCTTACTAGAGCTTTTGTTAGCACTTTAGATGCAACTGAAACTCTGCTCTATTACGTATGAAAGCTTAATAAATTACATACACCAATAGTCTAGGTCTCAATATTTACATTATTATGAGACCAATGGTCTGGAAACAGCTTGTTGTATTAAAGTCAGTGGGTGTCTATGCTATTTTTTTAAGGCTTTTTTTTTTACTATCTGCTTTAAATCATTACACACATTATAAATTATTTCCTTATAGGGAATTTTAAGGGAAGGATCATTGAAGCATTGTCCCAGAGGAGTGGATCTGTTTGTTTTTTTAAATAGAAATATCGTAGTTAGTCAGCATAACCATTAAGTTTATTTTCTGTCAACTATGTCATCTTTCAATTTTTTAATCAAAATAACTTTTCATCATATTGTTAAAGCATCCTGCCATTACTATCTTGTCAACAAGGCAAAATGGAGTAAGATGGCAATTTTTTTAGTTAAGGGAGACATCCTGAGTCTCTCTAGCTCATGGGGAGAAGTGATGGAAACAGGTGTGGGAAGTGGGATGGGTGTGTGTGGGTCACGACGATGCTGCGAGAGAAGAAATCAGGATCACTACACTTAGTCTAAAAATGGTTTAACCCTCTGCATAGTAAGTGGCTTGTTAAAAGAAGCAGTCAACGTGAGGGGAGGATGAATTTAGAAAAGTAGACATGGGTTTAGAAAAATTACAATGACCTTTGTGGAAGTCAATGTCATGAGCTCACAGTTCTACTCTATTATGTTTTGTTTGACACTTTAAGAAAACAAACTTAAGAGCAAATCTCAGATATTCAAGGATTCAAGAAGCATCAGAGAAAATGACCCCTGAAACTGTCATTTCCTGACAAAGGGATGTCTTTGGTTTATAGAGTTTGTGGGAAATAAAGCAAGAATTCTAATGCTTATAAGACCAAAGTAATCAATGGAAGACAGTAGAACTCACTGGATTATCATCTTAGTAACTCAAAGAAACTACTGAAATAGAGAAAAAGCATGTTTAATTTGGAATCACTATTTCTGGATCTGTTCATCAAGAAGTGCACACTGTCTATTTCTCTTTTGTATAGTATTTATAAACAATAAATATTCTGGAATTTGGGTATGGGTCTTTATGTATTACCTGTCTGTTGAGGAAAAATATAACAACTTCTCTCCAGACCCTCCATGTCCTGGACATGGAAAAAACCGTAAGCAACTATCAAACAAAACAGAACCTGTGTATCAAACAAAACAGCCCTGCCTGGCGTGGCTCAGTCGGTTGCGCCATGTCCCGCAAAGTGAAAGGTCGCTGGTTTGGTTCCTGGTCAGGGCATATGCCTGGGTTGCAGGTTTGTCCCTGGTCAGGGCGTGTTCGAGAGGCAACTGATTGATGTCTCTCCATCTCTCCCTCCCTTTCCCTCTAAAAATAAATAAAATCTTTTAAACACACACACACACACAGCCTGAAAAGGCTATATGCTGACCACCGAGAGTACATGCTGTGTGGGTCAGAGGTGATGCATAAAGTCTTGTGTCACAATCACATATATTTCTTAAAACAATTTTATTGAGGTACAATTGAAATACAAAAATGGCTCTAATTTAAAGTGTACAGTTTGATGTTACAACGTATTTACACCCCCATGAAGCCATCACCGGTCTAGATAACAAACACATCCACTGTCCCCTTCACCAGTTTCCTCTGCCCTTTTGCCGTCACCCCCTCCTGCCCTCTTCTACTTACCTGTCTGCTTTGTCACTATAGGCTAGTTTGCAGTTTCTGGAATTCCATATAAACTGAATCATATTGTATACATTTCTTCATAGCTCTTAAAACCAAGATGAAAAACCAGATTTTGCCCTCAGAAGACCATTAGTTACTGACTATCCATTGTAACTGGATCAATTACAGAGACCATGTTGGGTGACAGTTAACACAAAAGCATTATCACTTTTAAGTAAACCTGTAAACCTTAGACTGCCTGTTCTCATGTTCTTGTAAACCCAATTTTCATGTTCTGATGATTCTGAAATCAAAATAATCCAAAATAACTCAATTTGGAAGCCACGAGAGGGCAGGGCATGCCACCTGCCAGGGCCTGTCACCTGCCAGGATTTCATATTTAAATAAATGCTGTAGGTCAACTAAAATTCTTGCCAACTCTCATACATAATTTTGATGTTACTTAATGAGGTTGGCTGGCAGCGATTATTCTAATGTGGTGGTTTTCCTAGAACACAGAAAAAAACAATTTTGTTATTTGGATATTTTGGGTGGGTAGTATCTTTCACTTTAACACTCTCCATTTCAATGTGCTCTAAAGCCCCCCCCCCCCCTTGGATTCTAGGCTTGAGTGTGTTATTTTCCAGTTTGATTTTTTTCAGGTATTCCCTTCTTTCAAGTTCTTCAATATTATTGCCTATCCTCACTCATCTTCTATTGGGTTGGCCAAAAAGTTCATTTGGTTTTTTTCTATAAGATGGCTCTAGTAGTGCTCAGCTGTCTTGAACTTCATTCAAAAACAATTTTGTTAGATTGAAGAAAGCTGTCGTATCAACGTGCACTTTGAAAAAACATCAAAATTGGTGACTGTTTTTGTAGCTGTTTTTAATGTTGAAGATGGAATACCCAACATTTTCAACATGTCATGCTTTATTATTTTAAGGTAAAAATGCAACTGAAATGCAAAAAAAAATTGTATAGTGTATGGAGAAGGTGCTATGGCTGATTGAGCATGTCAAAAGTGGTTTGCAAAGTTCAGTGCCAAGATTTCTCACTGGATGATGCTCCAGTGGGATAGACCAGTTGAAGTTGATGGCGATCAAATTGAGACACAGAGAACAATCAACATCCTACCACATGGGATGTAGCCAACATACTAAAAATATCCAAATCAATAAAGTTATTGGTGAAAATGAAAAATGTGTTTTATGGAAAAAACTGAAGACTTTTTGGCCAACCCAATCCATACATTATCTCCTTAATGGTCTTACTCATCTCTATGGCTGAAAAGACTGTCTAGAGTGACACTAATCTCTCTCCCATGCATGGTTAGCTCTACCCTTTTTTCCAGGTTTTCATGCGTGTTTCAGAGGCATGAATTTCTAACCACCTC
Source organism: Anoura caudifer (assembly GCA_004027475.1). NCBI lineage: Eukaryota > Metazoa > Chordata > Mammalia > Chiroptera > Phyllostomidae > Anoura > Anoura caudifer. Next base: position 129,555 of record PVKU01002406.1, read on the forward strand.
CCGGTCACCTCCATTTAAGGCACTAGTAGCAAGTTTATTGAGCTTTCAGTAGGTGCTGGGCATTGTACGATACACTCATTTCCTTTGGTATTTTACTCAGGGGTGTGGCAACGTCACCTTTTAATGTTTTTATTTATTTTTAGAGAGAGGAGAAGGGAGGGAGAGAGGGAGAGAAACCTTGATCAGTTGCTTCTTGTATGCGCCTAACCAGGAACCACACCTACAACCCAGGCACGTGCCCTGGCCCCGGAATGGAACCGGCAACCTTTCACCTTGCGGGATGACGCCCAACCGACTCAGCCACACCAGTCATAGCAGCATCGCCTTTTTGTAGATGAGATCGCAGCCAGGCTCAGCCACGGGCTGTTTTCTGTTCACTTCCCTTGCCATCAACCATTACTAATGTTTTTTACAAAGCACACTAACAGTTTGCAAGCTATACGGGAGGGGCGTCAAACTCAGTTTCACCAGGGGCCGCATCAGCCTCACAGTTGCCTTCAGAGGGCCGAATGTAATTTCACCTCCTTAACATGTATACGGTAGTTACATTACACAGTCCTGAAGTTATTTCAGCCCTCTGAAGGCAACTGCAAGGCTGACATGGCCCCCGGTGAAAATGAGTTTGACGCCCTCGCTGTAGTGGAAGAACGCGGCCTGTTGTTAAAGAAGGTGTGGCTGCAAATCCCTGCGATGCCATGAAGATGGTAAAGCACCGCACGAGCGCTGATGTTGTAGTTGGTGGTTGAACAGGCAAGGACAGCGTGTGGGTGTGTCCGTGTTGATTTGGCCGGTCCTTTACGGCTCCTCTCATTTGATGCTTCTGACGCTCTCTACCAAAGGCAAAGAACTTAGCATAACTTGAAATCAGTTGATATGAACTCACTGGCACGTTAAAAACTTGAGGATCCGCCCCAAAATGCCTGTTGTCACAATCCTCAAGGAATTTATCATCTGGCTGAGGCAGGAAAAAAACAATCTACTGAATGTAAGAGCTGGGATATTACTAATCCCACTTACCCTGCAGATACCGATGTAGTTAAGTTTACACACACTTCCTTAAATTTAACACAGGGTCTAATAACTTGGTTTTACAAGTGAGGAAACAAATTAACATTAAATTGGCTTGCCTGGGGTCAGAATTAGAGTCAGGACTAGAATTAAGCATTCTTAAGGTCACAGGCCAGTGCTCGTTATAATTCACCACACTTTTCCCTGAAGGGAAAAAAGGAAGTAGCAACAGAATAATGCAAAAATGTCTTACCCAGAACTTCAGTAACGGCCAAGGAAAATAAATGGTTAAATATCAAGAAGGAAGAACTCACCTGAGCAGAATTTATCTTAAGCCCCTTACTGAATTTGTAAGGATTTCCTTACAGCTGGCTGGTAATAAGCCTGTAAGCCTGTGTGAGTCATACAATTTTGCACCATTCCAAGGTTAGAGTATTTCTAGTGCTCTGCGTATTGTCTGATTAGACAACTGACAAGAACATCAACACGTGATTAAAGTAGGGATTGTGGTCATACACAGAAATCCCTTCTGTCAAAGTGCTTGTAAATGAATCGGAAAGGGTACCTGCCACCTCCCCCAAAAATACCTAATTGCATATAAATAATTGCATAACTAATTACTATAAAATTGCTAGGTAGAAGACCGGTGGATAGCTTAAATCACAAAACTTCATGTACAGTGTTCGGCTCAGTTTTGAAGAGTGTGGGCTAATTCTGGGAGTTAACATTGGGAAGAAAAGGGAGAAAAATCACGAGTGAAGTGGGCTGGGGGAGGCTCTCTAGCGCATATTTAGGCACATTCTGGAATTTCTCAATAGCCTGAAAGATTACAGACTTGTAGAAGTGGCAAACAGGTCTCAGAAATATTAGTATTATTTTAAAGATTTTATGTATTTTTAGACAGAGGAGAAGGGAGGGAGAAAGAGAGGAGAGAAACATAAATGTGTGGTTGCCTCTCGCTCGCCCCCAATTGGGAGCCCGGCCAGCAACCCAGGCGTGTGCCCTGAGGATGGATTAGGCAACCCTTTAGTTCACAGGCACTCAATCCACTGAGACACACCGCCCAGGGCATAAATATTAGCATTTTTGTAACGTGGCTGGACCGAAGGCAGAAAAGGCAAAGACAGATAAACTGAATGCAGATTTCACAGATGTCTGAAAAGGGATCAACCATCCAACAGCAAAACTCCTGCCCTCACAGAATTTACGCAGTCGGGAGGAGCAGAAGCTGCACAAAATTACCGTACGTCAACTATATGACATACTAAGAAGTCCAACATGGACCAGAGAAAACCGGGGGTGCACCATGGTACGTATGTTTGGTTCCAACACAGACCTGAAGAGCGGTGGGGTAAGTCTGGCGCCCACTGGGGGGCACAGGCGGAGGGAGCAGCGAGTGAAACATTACAGAACTTACAGCAGAACAAGGCGCACGGGATGCCTCGGAGGGCGACTTTCCTCGGGTGAAAACCGCTTTCCACCTACGCTAAGCGGATGCCGGCCCGAACCGGACCTTTGGCCAACGACTTACGTCTTCCAGCGTTACCGCAACTCACCTCCAACTCCGAGGGCGCGCCGACGGCAAAACGCCGGACGGCCGTCAGTGCTTTGCGGCAAGTGGGGGGGGGCTTCCGTTGCCCCCCCCGTGACCCGGACGCTGACGGAGAGGTTAAAGGTCAAAGGTTCTTGCTGGAGCTGTCATGGCGGCGCTGTGTCGGACCCGTGCCTTGACTTCCGAGAGTCGCTTCCTGCGTGTGTTCCTCTCCCCTCGGCCGTGTCGAGGCGCAGGCACCGAGAGTGACTCCGGAAGCGAGAGTTCTGAGTTCACGGAGGGCGGAGCGCGCCCAGGAGGCTTCGCGGGCGCCCTGGAGCGGCAAGCGGAGCTGCAGAGCAAGCAGGAGCCTGGGAGGACGAGGGTAAGACGCGCGTGCGGTGCCGGAGACGCGGCAGGCGGGGCAGGGAGGAGGGCGGGGCCGGGAGGAGGGCGGAGCCCGGCGCGGGGAGGTGCGGCCGGTAGTCCGGCGGGCGCTGACTTAGTCGGTGGAGCCGCGAGTCTGGCAGGAGCCTGGCTTTGGTGGGTGGGGCTGAGATGCTGGGCGGGGCTTGGCGTAGGGTAGGAACGCGGGTGCATCTGGGCCCACGAGCCGCTTAGAACTGGGGGCGTGGTTGCTGTTTTTCCTCGTTTAGTTGTGCCTTTGTGCGGTGTTTACGTTCAGGACCTGCCACGTCCACACTCTTTTGCTCGTGTCTTCTTGAGGCAGGATGGGGCGACGCTTCGACTCGCACCGAAAAGGCCGCTGGGCTCCCTGCCTGTCTCGTTTTAGACCGTAGCTGCAGTGTGGTGGTTAGTGCAATTCAGGGCATAGGTAAATGAGAGAATGACGGTCTCTATGAACTTGAGCAAAACAGTTTAACCTGTCGTTGTGCCTCGCTTCTCTGTAAATGACTTCGAAAAATTCCCATCTGATTCAGGCAGTACTTTTATAAAATGCAGTAGAATTGGTAGGTAAAAGAAATGGAAGAAGTAGACATGAATGCATGCCAGATTTTTAAAAACTATTAGATTCAGCGTACGTAAAATTGAGTATCTGGCAATATTAAGTTACATGAAAACAAACAGTTTCTCTACTTACCTCCTTGCGGATCAGTACCAAACAGTTCACAAACTGGTAGTGTCCTGGATTATAGAAAAAAAAATGCCTGGCATCTAGCACAGTGCTTGACCCTCAGTAGGCTCTCAGTAAGTGTTTGCCAAATGGGTGAATGAATGAATTGTACACGTGGTGCATATTTGAACTTCAAAAACAGTTTACAAATGAAAATACTACAGGTGTGAACATACCAGTTGTGGGCTCATCCAGAATAATAATTGATCAAAAACAATTATAAGAGTAATAAGATAAATGTAAATACTTTTGATTTTAATATTAATTGGAAAATTTCAGTGCTTTTCTGACTTTGTGTATTTGTGATAGTTATTAGGTGTAGAGAGATTCAACTTTATGAAAGAAACTTTCACTTTATTTTTTTTTTTAATTCTCACCTGAGGATATAGTTATTGATTTTAGAGAGAGAGGAAGGGGGAGAGGGAAATATCGATATGAGGGAGAAATATTGAAATATCGATCAAAATATCGATACATTGCCTCCCATGCGTGCCCAACCTGGGATGGAACTTGCAAGCTAGATACGTGCCATGACCAGGTATCGAACCTGCAGCCTTTTGATGTATGGGTCAGTGCTCCAACTAACTAGGCCACCCAGCCAGGGCTTCGCTTTTTGAAGTTTTGAAGTTTCTGGTGCTGTTGAATTGACGAGTATCCTTAGGATGAATAAAGTTCATCTCTATTGTGTGCTCAGGATTTTTGAAAAAATTAATTTTACAAAGCAATGTTTGCTTACTTTAACAAATTTAAATAGCGCTGATGGTTATTATGGGAATCATTAAAGCACCCTTTTCAAGACTGGAGGGTATATTTTAGAAAGTGCAACTTTTAGCGAGTTTATACATGCATATATATGTGTGAGCTAACTAAGTACAAGTAGTCATAGTTAAAACTTACAAATTGGTTGGTACGGTTTTGAACTGTGTTACTGTTTCGGAGTGTAAGCTCTGGATTCAGACAGTGCTGGTTTCCGTATGGTTCTGTCCACTAATTTAATTCTTATTCTTAAAGTACAGTCTTATGCGTCTATATGTACACCTCAGAAATAAGAGGTATTCAGTAAGAGCCAAGCAAGTTACCCTTTAAAGGAACTTTTCTCTGTGGGTAGGAATTCAATCAAGGACAGTTCATGAATTCCTTATCTCAAATTTCTGTGAGGTTACTAGTTAAAAGGATGTCACGTTTAAATGACATGAAATTTCCATTGTTTTGCGCAGAGGGATGCCCTCCTCCCATGCTCACTTACCCACTTTCCTTTCCCTTTGCTTCATTGCCTTTAATATTGGCTGATGCATCTGTGTCTTCAACAGGTTCCCCCCTCCCCCCGCCCTGGGGTAGGGACCAAGTTCTTTCATTTCTGTAACCAACATAACATGTATAGAGGACCAGTAAAAGATATATATTTTAAGTCTATTGGCTTTGTGTCTTTTTTTAAAGTATTTTAGAACCTTTAACCCTCTTAGGTCGGTAGAGATTTATAGAACCTGTTAAACTGATTGAGATCTGTGCTGTAGCTGATCACCCATCTTACAGCCACAAGGTGGCAGTAGTTGAGCAGAGAATTGGTTTTCTGTTGTATGAGTTTTACTGTTTCTCAGGGTAGAGGACGGCGTATTACTCTTCAGCGCGGCGGAAAATGATTTGCAAGCGTTTAAGGCCACAGAATAGAACATTTTATTATTTGAAGGTGGAGGATAACGTTTTACTATTTTAGCTTATCTATGTAGAATTTTGATGTTACAAGATTATAGTTTCATTTTGGTGATATATTAAATAGATTTTATGCAAATATTTTTAAAATGTTACTTTTAACTTTATCGTGAATATTTTTATTAGTATTTTTTACTTCAAAATGCTGAAATATTCCAGACCACAGAATATTTAAACATACTTTATATTTTCAGAATACTGGGCAAACCCAAAACTACAGTTTGTTTACTGGATTTGTTTCACCATACGGCAGAAAAGTCTCATATTTTTAATGTAAGTTTTAAGTCAATTAACATAGTAATATCATACAGTTTTATTTAACAGTTTTCATACTAGTTTTATATTGACAACTTTAAAAATTATACCCATATTTTAAAAACTTACAGGTAAAGGAATGTTGAAAACATTTCTGCTTCTAACCATGGTGCCCCTGGTTTTACATTAGAGGGTTTGAGGAGCGTTATTTCTGAGTTAGTAATAAAAATATTCTGAAATCTTTAGTATCATAGTGCAGTGTAACATTTTCAAAGCATGTTTAAAGGAAATGAGCAGTTAATATAAAAACAATGAAAGTGTGTTGAAGTAGATATAAATATCTAGGGAAAGTAAATTTTTATCAACACCAATAAAATGCTTATAAATAATATTATACCTTTCTAAAGGAAAAGGTGAAAGTATTCCGCATGCATTTGTTTCATGAGTAGTCATATGGCTTGATTATAAGCAGCCAAACTCTCATGACTTCTCAAGGCACCATTAGCTTTTACTGCTTATATACCTTTCTTAAGTCTTGCTTTTGCTCAGTAATCTCACTCCCCCCTTTTAATGTGTTTGGATTTTGTTTTGTTTTTTCTAAAGTCTTATTAAATTTTTCTTTCAATTATATTAAATTTTATAACATGATTATAACTATTCGGTTTATTTTGATTGGCATTAAATAACAGAAAATAAGGAAAATCCACATTTGGGTGGAACCTGGTTTGTGGGGATTTGGGAATAAAATTCAACAGGGTTGATTCAGTTTAAACGTTTGGAAACTCTGGTGTTTGCAACGGACAGAGGATGAGTGGTAGGTGCCCTGTCCAGGCGTAGGTGACTCAGCAAGTCCCCTGGCCTGGTTGAGAGGTTGTGTTCTCCCGAAGGAAGGAAGTACACACTGAGGCAGAGAGTATTGATCCCAGAGGAATTAAAACTTACAGTACTTTCATAGAAAGATCTCTTCACAAATGTTCTTAACTGTTTTACTTGTAATAGCCCAGACTGGAAACAGCCCAGATGCCCTTCAGCTGATCAGTGGTTAGACAAACTTTGGTCCATCTGTACCCTGGATACTGCTTAGCAATACAAAGAAGGAGCAAGCAGTTGATACACATATGCTTGAATGACTCTCAAGGGAATCGCATTGAGTGGAAAAGGCAGTCCCAAAGGGTTATGTTTTATACCATGCGATGCCACTGGAGTAACATTCATGAAATGGCAGTCACAGAGATGGAGAACAGATCAGCAGATGCTAAATGTTAGGGAAGAGGAGGTGGTGGAAGGGAGACAGCTGTAAAAGCGCAGCACGAGGGGTCCATGTGGTGCTGGAACCGTCCTGCGGCTGGGTGGTGCTGGTGAAGGCAGGAACCTCCGCCTGCGTGGGAGTGGTATAAGAACCGGTGACACCAGTCTCCTGTGTCTTACCATTGGAAGGTGTTACCATCGGAAGAACTGGGTGAACGGTATAGGGGTTCTCCGTGTATTATTTCTTAAAATTGAGTATGTATTTCCAGTGGTCTCAGTGCAGAAAGTTTAATTTTTAAGAAATCGTTTCATTCGTCTGTCAGGTGCAGCACTGACTGGAAAGACCAGTGAATTCTGTAAGCCGAGGCCTATTTTCCCACATCGTTTCCTGTGAAATGATTTCTTTGGTTAGGAGCAATGCTGTGTGGGTACTGTAACAACGGATACAGAATTCTCTGTGTATGAATAGTGCTTTTGATAGAAGCTTCGTGGGCAGGGAAGGCAAATCCATATTCGGAGTATCTATTCCAGGGGCAATACATTGATTTAGAATGGTCCTGTGTCATCAACCTGCCACCTGGTGGCTGGCTGATTCTTCCAGGGAGTGGTGTTATATTGGAAGCTTAGTACAGGTCTGTGCTCTTGGCACTTGGTCACTTAGCAGTGTTGGTAGCCAGATCAACCTGGGCAGGTAGAAGTCATTGTTTCTAAATCCACACATCCCACAAAAATTCAGGGTGATATCACCATGGTGACATTTCTAGTTCGCTGGTGGTCTGGGACATGTTGAGATACCCCTCCGACTCCTAAAACAGAAGCACATCCCTACTGCCTTGGCCACTTTGTTCTCGAACCCATTTGCAAGGGTCAGGAGTAGCTAAGGAAAGAGGTTGACTGATGCCCACAGGACTGGTTATCTTGTCCCCTGATTATTAAGATTCCTCTCTGCTGAAGAAATCATTCACATGTGCCTCATTTATTTTCTCAGTTTGTGTCCATTCATAGAGGTCTGTTTACATGTCTTTCCCAGACCGTCTTGTCATGTTTTCCAATCATGTTCCTTGTAACTCCCTGACCATCCAGCAAAATCATTAGTCACTTCACACAAATCAGCATAAATCCAAACTGTAGCCATGTGCTTGTCCAGTCGAAAGGATCACTTGGGTGCCCTGCTCAACATCCTGCCCACCGGGAAGCTGTTCCCTCACCCTGTCCTTCAGGGCTGTTGCAGCTCTGCCCTGCGAGTTACCTGGAGAGGCCGTCGGAGTCTCCATTCTGCACCTCTGCGTGGCACAGACTTCCGAGCACCGCCACATGTACCAGCCTGTAAACGCCAAGCTTGCGAATAGCTTGCCTGGTGGCCTGGCCCTGTTGCAGAGCCGTGTCTTGTTCCGGGCCCCTCTCAGAACTGGCTGCTTTTCTGGTTACTTGGTAAAGTTCGAGAAGCATGTTCAAATAAGGTGTTTGTTGCCTCCAGGATTCAAAGACACCCACTAGAGCCCTGGCTGAGTGGCTCAGTTGGTTGGAGCATTGTCCTGTACACAAACAGGCTGTGGGTTTGATCTCTGGTCGGGGCACAGGCCTAGGTTGCAGGTTCAATCGCTGGTTGGGATGTGGAGGGGAGGCAACCAATCCATGTTTCTTTCTCACATCAGTGTCTGTCTGTCTGTCTGTCTGTCTCTCTCTCTCTTGCTTCCTCACTTTCTAAAATCAGTAAACATATCTTTGGGTAAGGATTTAAAAAAAGGAAGGGACCCTCTAGGCTAGTGGTAGGGAAGCTATCCTGACCTAACCCAGACCACGGGCCCCAGGAATTTCATCAAGGCCTGGCGTTTTTGCGGGGCTTATTTCACACCCTCTGGCATACTTGACTTACCATGGTCAAGAATACTTGGAGTTTTCTTACTCCAGGTTCAGTCGGCATGTGTAACGGACCAGCATGATGTCCAGTGGAATGGAGTGGCCGTCAGAGTCCTTACGGATGAGGTTGTGCCACAGAGTTGGAGGATTTGTGTAACCATGAGGTATGTAGTATTGCTAGCAGCTCTAGGAAAAGAAAGCATTCGTCAGATCAGTTGTTGCCCATCAGGTGCTTGGGGATATTGGATTTGCTGTAGCCATGAACTCGCATCTGCAACAATAGCTGCAACTGTAGCTGTCACTTGATTAAGTTCATGACAATAAATTGTTCTTTTCTGAGAACATCTGGTTTCTGCAGGGCCCCCCAAGCAAGTGAACGGGGATGTGGTGGGAACCCCCCCACCGCGCCTCCCCATCCTCCGGGAGTGCAGCACAGCCCCCAGTTCAGCTGTTTGGTGGGCGGGGGTTCCATGCCGTCCACGCGGCCTTTCCTGCCCTGACAGCCCTCACTCCGTAGAAACGGGCGCAGCGCTTCCCTTCTCCTCTCATGCTTGCCCCCTCTTTGGCTTCGGCGTGACGTGGTGCCTTTCCAGCAGCCTGGCAGCACAGCTTTTCCATGTCATATTCTAACCCCTGCATTTCCAGCTTCCTTCACGTGCAGGTACAGTGGGTTGGCCAAAAAGTTCATTTGGTTTTTCCATAGATGCCTCTGGTAGTGTTTACTTTATCTTTAACTTCATCGGAAACAATTTTATTGGATTGTATAGTGACAGCTGTCCTATTGGCATGCATTAAAAAATATATCAAAATCAGTGAATTTTTGTAGCCATTTTAATATTGAAGATGGAAGAAAATACCCAACATTTGCAGCACGTTATGCTTTATTATTTCAAGAAAGATAAATGTGTAACTGAAGCACAAAAAAATAGATCTGTGCAGTGTATGGAGAAGGTGCTGTTACCTGATCAAATGCGCCTGAAGCGGTTTGCGAAGTTTTGTGCTGGAGATTTCTTGTTGGACTGTGCTCCATAGTCAGGTAGGCCAGGGGAAGTGGATAGCGATCAAAGTGAGATGTTAATTGAGAACAGTCAGCATTATGCCTCGTGGGAGATAGCTGGCATGCTCAAAACATCCAGATAAATCGTGTTATAAGCGAAAATGAAAAACGTGTCTTTTATTATGGAAAAAACCATACGGATTTTTTGGCCAACCCAATACCGTAATTTCTGTGTCTTATCACTTGGAATGATCTTATCTTCAGGTTCTCAAACTCCTGAGCCTTTCTTGGACCACAGTTTGCCCTCGTCATGTTCTCCAGTTCCCTGATTACTCCTTTGTCTACCAGTCCGTCAACCTTTTTTCTGGCTCTCCATCCCTTCATACTGAGTTTGGACCATTTGCAGCCATTCTGACATCCTGGAATCCCACTCCTTAGTCTTCCGTGGACCCTCCTCAGTGCACTTACGTTGCTCTGACTCCTGATCTGCTGGGGCTGTGGGGTCCAGTGAGTCCAGGGCTCTTCAGCCTTGCCACAAGTGACAGTTTGGACCAGATAATTCTCTGTTGTGGGGGTTGTTCCATGCCTTGTAGGATGTTTAACAGCACCCTGGCTGCTATATAGCAGGTTCCAGTAGCAGCCACGGTCATTACAATTAAATGTATCTCCAGACATTGTCATTTTCAACTACCAAGTTTGTCAATAAAACTTGGTGGTTACTGGGTCTGTAAGAAATTGATTCACTTGTTAAACCTACATTTTTTAGGTGCTGTTCGAGAGCTATGTATTTATTTACCCCTCACAGCAATCCTACAAACATGTATAATTACGCACCCATTTTATAGTCAAGTGAACAGCAGCACAGAGAGTCAGAGGGCACCGCCCCAGCCTCCACGCCAGGATCGGATCCCTGCGGTCACCCTGCAGAAGGCCCGCCGGTGGGAGCCCTCCGGCTTTGGTCTGTACTAACTGTTCAGACTTGGTCGAACAGCTGTCATTTTGATTCTTCTCTTTGCTGCTTGGATAAGTGATCTATGGCTCCATAACCCGCCCTCCCAAACTTAATTCTTCTCTGGACAACTTAATCAATTATTTTATCGAGCAGAGGGGAGAAAACATGGAATGTCATGAATTTGCCAGGGTACTAAGTGCCCAACTGCCAGGTATTTTGTGCTGGACAGAAAACTGACCGTGCTGCTTATACTCACTTCTCATTCTCCTCTGTGACTCCCACAGGGCTGAGTCCCCCACCCTCCCTCGACACAGACTGACTGCCTTTCACAGCTTCCTCCCTCCACCTGCGTTTCAGCTGCCGCCTCCCGCCTTCTGCTCTGTTAACTAACTACCACTCTCCCACCTCCTCCGCCCACCGGAACATTGTGAAGTGCATGGTGTGCCTTTTGTCTCCATCCTGTTCTCTTCAGTATTGAGGCTTCTGATTTTTTCATTCATTCTTCACCATCATTTAACAGGACTTAAGGAAAGAGAGGTAGATGTGAGCACTCACTCTGCCATCTTCAGCTACTCATCCATTTACTTTAATCAAGGGACCTTGTTATGAGCATCACATTTATGGGTCAGGGCTGAGGAAACAGAAGTGTTGCCTCACAGTTAATAGCAGAGAGTCATTTTAAAAGTACCTGCTGGAGAAGACGCACGTGGAAATTTTTCTTGCTAACTAACGTGAAGTAAAATATACACACCATTAATTTTTTTGTTGCTGCTGTTTGTAAAAGCAAGCTGGATAGGATTTGTCCTCCACTTTTAATGTTTGTTACTTTATGAAATCCTTTTTATGTTTTAGAATATTTAAGAATTCCTACTACTAAAATTATAGGTATCTAATTCTTTTATTTACAGATGGGAAAGCAAAGCCCAACAGAGGTTAAATGACTTATTCAAGATTCTTTTAGCTGTTTAATGGCTGAATTGGACACAGAACTTAGGTTTCCTAAGTTTTTCTTTTTCTGCTCCACTGTTTCCTTCTTTTTAAGTTTTTAGATATATAATATTTCTGTTTTCAGTCTTCTGAGGTAACTTGTGTTTAAGAGTCATTGTTGAGTGTGCCATGTAACTCTGAATGTTAGGTATGGTACTCGTGTGTGAGATGGGGTAGTTGGGCTGGTGATACCTCATGTCCTTCAGAGTGAATAGTCCCTCATCCCAAACTGTGTATTACATGCCCTCGTGTGCATGATAGTGACTGTCTGTCTGCTAAGTATATGCATTAAAGTTTTAAATGCAGTATTTTTTGTGTTCTAGATTTTCTATAATAAAAATATAAAGAAAATATAAGTATAGAGAAATTATCACAGTTAGCATTTGATACTTTTCTTTTAAGGGGTATATCTCTATATGATATCACTATAAACCTATGTGTAAATTTATAAAAGTATGTATATAAAGATACACGTTGTTATTTGTAACTCCCTACCAGATAGCAAGTGTTCCCTGGAATTTACGGGTTTGCACAACCGGAGTGTGCGGGACCGGCTCGCCCTTTCACTTCTCAGCACTGCGTCCGTGCCTCGTCCATGGTTCCCTGTTGCCCTTCCTTCCTACAGCCAGTTGGAAATCAGGACCTTACTGCGCTGCGTGTAAATAGATCTGCACCCTCCCTGTGTTCCTGCGGCTACAGCTTCCGTGTGGGCCCTTTATCGTTGCTTTCCTACCTAATCGGAGGAGCGTCGCAACGATTTACATCCTTTTTTATTTTTTCCCTCTTTGGTTCGTCTTGCAAACTGTTTCTGAAGTCTTCCTTTTAAAACAAGGAACAAGTAGTCACCCCATTAAAGCAAAACCTCTTTTGAGCAAAATCTAAAGCAAAACCTGCTTGTAGGATAACATCTAACCCTCTTAGCCTGCAGCCTAACACCGTTCACGCAATAAGTGAGCATAGCAGTTGTTTTCAGCAACTTTTTGGACAGTAATCTCATGTTGGTTTAACTCTGTTCCTATACCATTTCACAGATACTTATCTCGAGCCTAGACCAGAGCTTGTTGCGTGACAGGCAGTCAGTATTCAACACGTATTTGATGAATGGATGAATCAGAGTGGTACTCTTCCCTGTACCTGTTATCCCTTTACCTTTCCCCATTCAGCCTGGAGAGTCCTGTTTCACTTTCAGTCTTCAAAGGGAGAAAATAGCGCAGCAGGCTCTGGCTGGGTGGTTCAGTTGGTTGAAGTGTTGTCCCATGCACCAAAAGGTTATGGGTTCGATCCCCAGTCAGGGCACATACCTCGGTTTTAGGTTCTATCCCTGGTTGGGCTGTGTAAGGGAGGCACCAATCAATGATTCTGTCTCACATTGATGTTTCTTTCTCTCTCTCCCCCCCTCCCAGCCCCTCTTTCTCCTTCCTCTCTCTCTAGATCAATAAACATATCCTTGGATGAGGATTTAAAAAAAAAAGTGCAGCAGAATAACAGGAATACTTAGAAAATCTGAGCTCTATGATCAGTTTTTTTTTCTGTAATTTATTCAAATCTCTCTTTAATTGACACTGTCTCTTAATATTTAGTAACCCTGACATAGACACAGTAGAAATTATTTGGTGTAAATATTCTCCTTTAAAGTGACACAGATATTTCTGTTTACTTGTTGTGGGTTTTCTTATATTTTGCAGGAATGTCACATTTATTACATAGTTCACATGCAGCTTATTTCAATTTAGAGAAGAAGATAGAATAGCCAAACTTGCATCAGCTCTAGTTTTTGGAGCTCCTGCCAACTTTGGTTAACTTTATTAACAGCAAGCAACAGTTTATATCAGATAACTGGGGAGAGAACAAATTTAAAAACAATTTTATGTCAAAGATCACAGTTTAGGGGTTATGTTATTTCTTGTGTAATTCTAGTGCATCTTGTTATCTTACATCAATTAACTTTTACTGCTTTAATAGCATTTACTCAGCATCTCCTGTGAGTGTCCAAAAGCAGTTACAGTGGCAGATACGATGTGTTTTCACTGTATAAGAAGTTAGATTTTATGGGACCGGAAAATGAACTTAGGAAACTAGACTGTTTTCAGTGCACGTTGCTTTCTGTGTTCTCACTGAAGGCTGTGAGGAGGGCTAGAGGTCCACGCTGGGAAACACGCCATCCGATGCTCTTTGCAGAGGGCGAGACCACGGTCTGACGTCACGGTCCCTCTCTGCGGGCCCTGCCGCAGAGGGGCTTCTCTGCTGCTGAGGCCAGGTGAGACTGCGGGTGGCCCGGGACACAAGGGCTCTCCCCTCGTCTCCCCGGAGGTCTCTTTCTTTTCTTTTTGAAATTATACTTTATTGATTGTACTGGTACAGTTGTCTCAATTTTTCTCCCTTTGCCCTGCCCCAGCACCCCCCTCTCCCTCAGGCAATCCCCACACCTTTGTGCATTGATGTCCGCATCATTGTGGATGAAATAGAACATGCACACGGACCACCGAGTCTGGTGGAGGAATAAGGATGACAGCATGGTTTTTCTCTCAAGAGGAGCCAAAGCTGCAGCCTCCACCGTGACAGGCCTTTATTCTAATCATCTCTCCTCACATTACAAGATGGTTCTTCCTCACTATCCCGGTTACAACTAAGGAGCCAATGCCCCTCATTACATCACAGAAGAAGGACATTAGCAAATGGATAGGCAGCCAGTTACACTGGGCCCTGCAGGGCTCAGCACTGATTTTAGGAAGTTACAGTAAGCATTTGCAGAGTGATGGAGTTTTAGCAAAGAACAAGCCCCAAAACAGCCTAAGTATATTGCAAATCTGATTACCCACGAGGGAACCTATCTGTGGGTGTGGGTCCTGTGCATCTCCGAGTGGGAGCTGGGCCCACGCCACACAGAAGGGTCTGCCACAGTGCATGTCCATGGGTCATACGTATAAGTTATTTGGTATTCCATTTCCTATACTCGGCTTCACATCCACATGGCTATTCTGTGACTACCAATTTGTACTTCCTTTTTTTGTTTGTTTTAAGATTTTATTTATTTATTTTTAGAGAGAGGAAGGGAAGGAGAAAGAGGGAGAAAAACACCAATGTGTGGTTGCCTCTCACGCACCTTTCACCAGGGATCTGGCCCACAACCCAGGCATGTGCCCTGACTGGGAATGGAACTGGCTACCCTTTGGTTTGCAGGCTGGCACTCAGTCCACTGAGCCACACCAGCCAGGACCGATTCTTAATCCCCTCACCTTTTCACTCGTTCTCCCCAACCCCTATCCCATCGGACAACTATCAAAACGCTGTCCGTATCCATGATTCTGTCTCTGTTCTTTCTGTTCGCTTAGTTTGTTTTTTTGATTCCATTGTTGATAGGTATGTGGTTAGTGCCATTCTGTTGCTCATAGTTTTGATCTTTTTCTTAAATAAGACCCTTTAACATTTTATATAATAGTTGTTTGGTGATGATAAATCCTTCAGTTTTTTTTTTTCTGGTCTGGAAAGCTCTTTATCTGCCTTTCAATTCTAAATGATAGCTTTGCTGGGTAGAGCAATGTTGGTTCTAGGTCCTTGATTTTAATGACTTTGCATATTTCTTGCCAATCCCTTCTGGCTTGAAAAGCTTCTTTGAGAAATCAGCTGACAGTCTTGTGGAAACTCCCCTGTAGGTAACTGCTTTCCTCTTGCTGCTTTTAAGATTCTCTCTTTATCTTTAACCTTTGGCATTTTAATTATGATGTATCTTGGAGTGGGCCTCTTTGTATCCATCTTGTTTGGGACTCTCTGCTTCTTGGACTTGCATGTCTATTTCCTTCACCAAATTTGAAAAGTTTTCTTTTGTTATTTTTTTCAAGTAGATGTCCAATTTCTTGCTCTTTCTTTTCTCCTTGTGGTACCCCTATGATTCAAATATTGGTGCACTTAAAGTGGTCCCAGAGCCTCTTTAATTATCCGCAGTTTTTTGGATTCTTTTTTCTTCTTCTTGTTCTGATTGGTTGCTTTTTGTTTCCTTATGTTCCAAATCATTGATTTGATTCTTGGCTTCATTCACTTTACTGTTGGTTCCCTGTAAATTGTTCTTTATTTCCATTAGTATATCCTTCATTTCTGTCTGGATCTTTTTTATGCTGTTGAGGTCTTCACTACATTCCTTGAGCATCCTTATCATCAGTGTTTTGAATTCTTCATTAGATAGATTACTCACTTCCATTTTGTTTAGCTCTTTTTTCTGGAGTTTTGATTGTTCTTTCATTTGGGCCGTGTTGCTTTGTCTCCTCCTTTGGGCAGCCTCCCCGTGTTTGTTTCTGTGTATTAGGTAGAGCTGCTATGACTCCCTGTCTTAGTAGCACGTGTCCCATAGGGTCCTATGGCACACCCTCTCCTTCCATGCGAGCAGGGTGCTTAGGGTGCACCCTCTGTGTGGGCTGCATACACCTTCCTCGTGTAGTTGAGCCTTGATTGCTGTTGGCAGGTCAGTGGGAGGGATCTACCCAGCCAGGCCTGTCAGCTGCAAGGACTGGCCATGACCACTGACCACCAGCCTCTGCCCTCCATGGAAGATTACTTGTGTAGGGGCAGGGTGGTGGTCCTCTGGGGTGGTCTGTAGCTGTCCACTAGGTGCACAAGCTCTGGGATTTCCTGGGTGGTGTAGGTCAGGGTCAGCACCACATGTGTTCTGCCCAGGGCCACCCAGCCTGAGCTTCCTAACAGTCTGAGGATGGCTACCACTCGTATGGGGCTTGGAGGCTCCCACACAAAGCCAGACTGATCCAAGGGCCTGCTACTAGTGCCGGGCCTGGGGCCACTTAGTCAGAGGTGTGAGAGTAGGGGCTCACCGAGGCTGGCTGTTGCTTGTTTGAGAGGTTTAGGGAGATACGTAGCCTGAGCTGAGACCAGCCATTCACATAGAAAAGCTGTTGACAGGCTGGGTGGCCCATAAGCTGGGTAGGGTGGGTCCTCAGGGATTCCTGGTGTGGAGCAAACAGTGTCAGCCAGGTAGTGGAGTCTCAGATGTGGCACCAGCCTGCTATCTTTGTGGCTTGTGGCTCTGTGGGGGGAGGGCTCAGAAATGGAACAGTGGCTCCTGCCAGCCTTTCTGTCTGGGAGAAAGCAGTCCCCAGATCTTGCTCCGATGCCAGACAATTCACTTGCTCCCTGGATGCCACTGCTGCCTCTAAAGCAGCCACCCTGTGCTAGAGCCCAGAGTGAGTCTGAGTTAAGTTTGTGTGTGGCCTCTTTAAGAGGAACTGCTTGGTATTCCAGTAGTTACTTTCATTGACTCCAACCCTGCTGGTTTTTACAGTGAGAAGTTATAGGGGCTTATCTTCCAGGCACTGGAGCCCTGGGCCGGGGGTGCTGGTGTGGGGCTGGGACGCCTTGCTCCTCAGATATTCCTTACGAATTTTTATCCACCACGTGTGGGTGTGGGACCAGCCCATTCCACGTCTCTGTATCTCCTACCTGGATGGATATGGTTTCTTTAGTTCTGTAGTTGTTGGACTTCCATTCAACTTGGTTTCTGACAATTCTGAGTGATGGTGGTTCTATAGTTTAGTTGTAATTTTGATGTGGATGTATGAGGAGGTGAGCCGTGTTTGCCTACACCTCTGTCTTGCCTGTAAGTCCTATGATCAGTTCTTAAAGAAAGCAGTCAACTCTAAGACACCTGCTTTAACTATGATAGCTTTGTAAATGAGCTGTATGGCAACATTTTCCATAACCCGCGTTAGACATTAGCTCCGTAATACACCCTGCAGGGGACAGTGCGCCTACAGTCTCTGTGTCCGCATCACGAGGAGAGGAGCTAACAGTGATGGTTGTTAGCATGGATTGAAGGTGTTGCTACGCTACGTTTATTATTTTTAGAAGCCATTTGACAAGTAAATGAGGAATTCAGAGATGTTTCTCACTGCGATTTGTCGAAGGAGGGCTTTGCCTGAGTATTTGATATAGTTTCCCAAAGGTACAGTGAGCCTACAATGGAAAAGCAAATTTAGGTGTCAATCCGGGGGTCACCAGAATAGAGATCTCAGCACTAAACCCACAAAACAATGTAAATTAATTTATGACAAAGGATCCAAGAATATATAATGCAGAAAGGATAGTCTCTTTAATAAGTGATGTTTGGAAAACTGGACAGCCACATCAAAGAATGAAACTGGACCACTGTCTTACACCATAAGCAGAAATTACCTCAAAATGCATTAAAGACTCGAGTGTAAGACCTAATGCCATAAAACTCCTAGAAGAAAATAGGTGGTAAGTTCCTTGGCATCAGTCTTAGCAATGATTTTTTTACAAAAGCCAAAGCAACAAAAGCAAAAATACTCAAGTGGGACTACATCAAATTTGAAAGCTTCTTCTGGCAAAGGAAACCATCAACATAATAAAAAGGCAATTTATTATGTTGCCTATTCAATAGCAGAAAATATTTGCAAATCATATACCTGATAAGGGGTCAATGTCTAACATATACAAAGAACTCATACAACTCAACAGCAAAAAAAAAACCCAAACACAACCTGATTTAAAAATGGACAGAAAGGCCTGGACATTTTCCCAAAGAAGACATGTGGATGGCCAACAAGTACTTACAAAGATGCTCAATACCACTAATAATCAGGAAAATGTATGTCAAAGTTACAATGAGATAACACCTCACACCTGTTAGAATGGCCATTATCAAAAAAACTAGAAATAACAAGTGTAGTGTTAGTGAGGCTGTGGAGAATAGGGGACCCTTGTGCACTGTTGGTGGGATTGTAAATGGTTACAGCCACTGTGGAAAACAGTGTGGAGGTTCCTCAAAAAATTCAAAATAGATCTACCATGTGACCCAGCAATTTCACTTCTGTGTATTTGTCCAAAGAAAATGGAAAACTCTAACTTGTAATGGTATATGCACCCCCATGTTCATTGCAGCATTATTTACAGTAGCCAAGTATCCATCAATTACTTGACCATTAAAAAGAAGGAAATCTTCAGTTTGTGATAACATGGATGGACCTAGAGGGCATTGTGCTGAGTGACATAAGTCAGAGAAAAACAAATAACATATTATCTCACTTGTGTGTGAAATTTAAACAAACAAACAAACTAAACCCCCAAATTAAACAACAAAAAACTCCAAGCTCATCGATGACAGAGAACAGATTGGTGTTTGCCCATAGGTTGGGGATGAGGGAGGGTGGGCCAATGGGTGAAGGGGTCAGAAGGTATAAACTGTCAGTTAAGTAAACCATGGGATGTAATTTATAGCATGTTGACTTATAGTTAAAACTGTATTGCATATCTGAAAATTACTGAGAATAGATCTTAAAAGTTCTCATTACAAGAAAAAAATTAGTAACATTCATCACCATTCAATTTTACAAAAAATTTTACAAAAAATTGAATGGTGATGAATGTTAACTAGACTTATTGTGGTAATCACTTCTCAGTGTGTACAATCAAATCATGTTGTACACCTGAAACTAATATAATAATATGTCTATTATACCTCAATAAAAATAATTTTCACAATTTTGTCAAGTTTATAATGTAATATATAGTCACAAGAGATTTACTAAAAATCTCAAGATATCTTTTTAAGTATTATTTGAGAACACTCAGTTATTTTCCGAAACTTAGGGGGAAATACCATGTACTGTCATGTGAGCCCAAACATCTCTTCAGAGTTATAAAGGAGATTATGTTATTTTAGGAACAGGCCCTAGTGACGGCTGAGTTGCTTTCGATAAGTGTTTAACTATTGGATTCAGTGCTGGATCTTCCTGTTATCTAAGCTGTTTTACTTGGACCCTGGTGGCTTCAGTGGGAAGCCTTGCAAAGACAAACCAGGGAGGAAGAGAGGCGAAGGAAGGAGGAAGAGCAGAGGGATGAGCCAGCAGCCAGCAGCCACGGGGGAGGGGCGTTGTTAAAGCAGGTCGCAGGGCAGAGTGGGAAGGCCCTGTCTGGTTGGGAGCAGCGTGAGAACGTCCAGCTGATAGACGCTCTGCTCTTCCCGTGAGCAGTGCTCTTCTCTGCTACTCTGGTGGCAGCTGCTGTGGGTGACGAAGGGCTCCCAGCGGGTCGTAGCTGTTCTTGCCGCCGCTGACTTCCTTGGCGTTACCTGTAGAGAACAATTCATAGCTGTGTGCGTGTAGAACCTGGAGAATGCGTTTCATCCGTGGCTCTCTTCAATAAAGAACTGTTTTTCCAAGATGCTTAGGGACAGTAATTATGATGCTGTATGGAGTTATAAAACTAGTATTAATGGCTCAAAGTATAATACTGCTGGCTACCCCTAGCTCTACTTGGCATCTAGGTCTACTGACTTGTCTTTGGTTTGGATTGACCCGTGTGTACCGAAGATTCCTTCCCAGTGTGTTTCAATCCACTGAAATAAATCCATCACTGCACCCCCTCCAGCATCTAAGGGACTTGGCATCGGCCAAACACATTTTGACTTTCTTTTTTTGTTGTTTGTTTTTGAGGCAAAGGTCATAAACTTTTTGGGCCATGGGCCGCAATGTGTTTTCCAAGATTTATAAAATGAAAACCTTTTCAGTATGTAAACAAACTTACAAATTTTACATTACTATATGGATTTCCAGCTTTTCTTGGAAAGATCAAAAGATGGGGCAGCACCGGACCGGCCGCAGCTGGAGGGGAGTGGCGGCTGCGCTGCAGGCTGGCGGGTGCTCTTCCGCGAGCCAGCCCCCTCCCCTGCACTCAGGTTTGTCATCGTGGGGGTGCCGCGTGCATTAACATTCAGTCAGCGACACGGTTTTGGGTTTTTAAAGTAAGTGTGCTATCAAACTCTTAGTAATTCTCTTTCGAAAAACAAATGTAAAACTCATCCCCGATATAGGATGTGTGTACTCGGATCAAATTGTTAACATTCTGTAATCAACTCTCCCAAATAAAACACAGGACTTTCCTTAGTTTGAGCCAAGGTACACACATTTCACACCCTACATGGATTAAAGATGATCCAAAGGCACAAATCTGTACTCATGGAGAAAATGTTACAAGTTTTTTAAAAGTAATGAGCCTGCATTATTCTTTCAGTCATATCTGAAGTAAATTCAGTTTGTAAAACGACTCCCAGAAATAAGCAGCACAAAGCAATTAAACAAGCTATTTTTCCTTTGAAGAAAATTATAACAAAGGTTAAGCCATTTAAAATACTGCATAACGAATTCGTGTTCAACCCGCTCATTGAAGGACATTTTTATCTTAGTGTGTTAATGTTGTATTAAAAGAATAGCTACTCTCACTAAACCTGAATTCGGGGCATCTTTTTATGCGGATGGTCAGTACTAGGAATAAAATCCATTGCCCTCTTGGCTGCCTTCCTCGTGTGCTCGGACCTCCCCCCCTTCCCTGTGTGGGGGGCTGTGTCGAAGACCAGCCCTACCCCTGCTCGTGTTCCAGGTTCTATTCCCGGCCACCCCGTTCCTGCTGTCCGCACCAAGTGCACCGGCCTGCTTCTCTCTGGCTCCTCTTCCCAAAAGAAAGGGAGAAAAAGGTAGTTGAAGAACATTCCTGGCTTTTTAAAAAGAAAATTCTATGTAATTATTTTTTATTATTGCTATAAAATGTAAATATACAGCAAATTGACTTTTAAAATTTTTTCCTGTAAGACTTTATTATACCCACTGTATTATACCTTTGTATTGAATTATGTGCATATGAATGTCTCTTTTCATACTTAGGGCTCTGTGAAAAATGTGGAATCCTTTGCATCTATGCTGAGACATTCTCCTCTCACTCAGATGGGACCTGCCAAGGATAAAGTAGTCATTGGACGAATCATCCATATTGTAGAGAAGGATCTTTATATAGATTTTGGCGGCAAGTTTCATTGTGTGTGCCAAAGACCAGAAGTGGATGGAGAGTAAGTAGAATCATTTCCAGGTACTTTAAGAGCGTTCGCAAAAGTTAAGATACCTCAAAGGTATTATTGGACTTTAATTGGTGGTTTTTGAAAACACAGAAAATAAGCCTATATCTCTTTATAATGCTAGTTAGTCAAGTTAGGCCAGATTTACATTTTCTCAAAACAGTGAGAAGAGTTTTGGGGAAGATTGGAATGTTCGTCGTTTTTTTCCGAAATGATAACCAACAGCTAAGGCTTATGCTGTATTGCTCTCTGGTTCTGTGGTCTAGTAGTTACTATCAAAGGGTGCGGCAGGGAGTCGTTCACCTCAGCCAGGATTGAACCTGAAAGGCCAGTTCCTGCCTTCCCTCCTACCTGTGTGTACACCTACACTGATGGCTATGTCCACAGATCGTTTTTTTCTGAGAAAAAATGTTCCAACCTAGCAAATTCCTTGTCCAGTTTTCAGTTTATCATAGAAAGCAGGGTAATAGTCTTCACAGTATTTGTTAAATATCTTGATTGCTGTGTGTAGAAATGCTTAGGTTCTTTTCAAAACCCTTCTGGATCTCTTATAGCTACCTGTCACTTAGCTTTGAAATTATGCTGATTTGATACTTCTACAATACTCTTAATTTCTCTTTCAGTTACTTTGCCTTTCTACCTGTATCCAAAACAAAATTTGTGGGTGGGAAATATTTTATACAAACCTTACCTGTTGCCTGTATCAGTGTAGAAGGATGATAACACCAGATGGGAAGGTCATGAGATCCAGCTGGGTCTCTGGTCTTCCCCGTTCCACACCTGGAGAGTATGAGTGACCAGGCAGAGCGGCTTACTGGGCGGGGTCCCTGTTTGCTCTCCACCTTCACGACGCCACACCTGTGACTGAGCAGATTCTGGGAGACTAAGCCTCCGTAATGGCAGATTCCTGCTTTGAGACATTTATTTAAGGGACTCTAAATAAGATGTAGGTATTTACATACTTTGTTTATTATTCATCTGCCTAATCTTTTCTAATCCCTTTTGGGAACTACTTTTCTCTTTATTTAGACTTGTGCATACTTGGATTTATTCTGCTTTAGGACAACTTACAGACTAAGTAAATGCCATGAAAAATAACTCAAATTTAGTAAAATAACCAGCTTAGCAAATGTTTTAATTGTTTTATTATTGCTTTCAGTAAATTCAATGTCATTTCAAACCCAGAGTAACTGGTTTTTCATTAACTGGATATTCTAATTAGTAAAGTAATACCCTGTTAATAAGTTCTGTAACTTTTTGTTTGATGCTAGTTTTTGATTGTAGTTTAAAGAAATAGTTTTCAACCTTTGTCCCAAGAAGCTCTAGAACTGTGCACATGAGCTTCCAAGATTACGTGAGGGTAGAGGGAAGGTTAGACTCTAATTTCAGAGCAACTCTGTGTTCATTGTTTAAAGTGTGTGGGGGAAATGCTGGTGAGTATTTCTACTACAAAAAAGTAAAAATGTTTGGAAAAGCATTTTTTAAAAGAAAAATTAGTTCTAAAAATATACTACACTAATAGTAACATTTAGAATGTAGTGTTTAAGCATGATCAGTGGTATTGTGATCTAGTTAGAGTGAATTGCAAAATAGAAATATTACAAGTACATTTAGAGATTTCAGAGGTGTGAATGGGGGCTAATTCTTACAGCACTGACCTCAAAAGTTGTAACCATTATATTGCTTTTCTTTCATATATCACCTTATGACTTGAAATCAGAAATAAGATTGTAGCAGATCAGGACTCTCGAACTAACCTCTGGTAATTATCATCGAATCAGTTGACTTACTAAATTAATTGGCATTCTGCTGTCTTCTGTACAACCCCTGTAGTGCTGGTATCAGCACCACACGGACAGTGAGGAAGTGGGTGTCCTCTACTAGACCTGGGCACTTCTGCTTCTTCCAGTTGAGGTATATGTTTAGCAAAAGCCGGTGGTGGTTGTTCCAAGACCTGTTTATATTTTTGTTAAATAATTTATTTGATTATTGCATAAACTAATAAAATATGAGTACAGAAAGGGTTTTTGTTCTTACAAAAAATAATTAGACTGCATAAAGGAGAGGTATTGTTTTTAAACAAAATTGTTATTCAGTCAGTTTGAGCAAGTAAACCATGAAGCCTGGGCTGGGATGGATCATAAAAATCTGGAAGAAATTGCTTCCTGAATGCCCTTCTGTTCCTGTTTTACTGCAAAGTGACTGACCCTGGCCATCGCAGACATCACAGTGAGGTACTGCTTGCGTCCGGAGATCGGCGCCCGCTCCGGAGAGTGAACATCTAGTCGGCAAGCACGCCAGGCCCTGTGTCAGACCTTTGTGTTAATTGCTGAGTTAATGTATCTGCAGTGCATGTGTATACTTTTTAACCTGCTTTCCTGTGAACTGACCTGTGAGTCAGAGAGCTTCTACCGTGACCTGAAAATAGAAAGCGCCTTGCCCATCCTGTGCAGCGGTTGTCCCTTAGGCGTGTTTCTCCTGTCGTTCCTACAGTGCGCAGTCTCCCCCGATGTGTCTTAGTGCGCGTTAACATCTCTGCCCATGTCCCATCTGATGATCATGACAGCTCGGGTTTTAAAAGCCTACGTTGTACTTTATGTATATTGTCTGCTTTATTTCTCATACGAAGCACAGAAAGTAAATGCTATTATCCCCATTTACCAAGTGAAGAAAATGAATCTCTCAGCATAAGCAGTGGTCCCGCCACAAAACTGGACGTTACTAACACAGGGACCCAGACCCAGAGCTGTGTGTGGTTAGTGTCCAAGAACGTTCGTTTCACTCTGAAGTGCTGTTCTCTAAATCCTAGAACATAGCGTTATTAATGTCATACAAGCCTCCTAAAATAGCCTCACATATCATCAGTTTTAGAGCAGGGACCCTGAAGGCATGTGGTAGTGGAGCTCTCTGGAGGTCTGGGAAAGAACGGTAGCTTGCCTGGTGTAATGTTCTCAGTTTGGTGCCCATGCTCGTGGCGCATCATGGCCCTTGGCACGGTGTCCACAGTGTGCGTGGATGGCATTAGCACCAGGCAGCGGATGGTCAGCAGCTCCAGGTCTTGTTTCAGCGTGGATGTGCTGTTACGTGGCGATGCCAGTGTTACTGGGGCTGGTGAATGTCGGACAGCGGTTAGCAGCTCAGAGTCCACATCCCTGCTGTTACTCGGGAACGCTCTATTTCAGCACGGTTTATTCCACAATAGAAGGCTGACTCTTTATAGATGTGACACCTAACCTTTAAGTCTGCGATTCATTCTTTTTATAAAATAGGTCATCTACTGTCTTTGAACCTTGTTGGGCCTAATGTATTTGTTTTTCTTTAATTATATTTTATTGATTATGCTATTACGGTTGTCCCATTTCTCCCCCATCACTCCCCTCCACCCTGCACATCCCCTCCCACCCACATTCCCCTCTTTAGTTCATGTCCATGTGTCATAAGTTCTTTAGCTTCTACATTTCCCACACTATTCTTGCCCTCCCCCCGTCTATTTTCTACCCACCGTCTATGCTACTAATTCTCTGTACCTTTTCCCCCTCTCTCCTCCTCCCACTCCCATGTTGCAAACCCTCCATGTGATCTCCTTTTCCGTGTTCCTGCTCCTGGTCTAGCTATTTGCTTAGTTTGCTTTTGTTTTAGGTGTGGTTGTTAATACCTGTGAGTTTGCTGTCTTTGTACTGTCCTATTTTTTATCTTCTTTTTCTTAGATAAGTTCCTTTAACATTTCATATAATAAGGGCTTGGTGATGATGAACTCCTTTAACTTGACCTTATCTGAGAATTGCTTTATCTTCCCTTCTATTCTAAATGACAGCTTTGCTGGACAGAGCAATCTTGGATATAGGTCCTTGACTTTCATGACTTGGAATACTTCTTTCCAGCCTCTTCTTGCCTGCAAGATCTCTTTTGAGAAATCAGCTGACAGTCTGATGGGAACTCCTTCTAGGGGACTGTCCCCTTATCCCTTGCTGCTTCTAGAATTCTCTCCTTCATTTAAATCTTGGCTAATGTAATTATGATGTGCCTTGGTGTGTTCCTCCTTGGGCCCACCTTCTTTGGGACTCTGAGATTCCTGGACTTCCTGGGAGTCTATTTCCTTTGCCAGATTGGGGAAGTTCTCCTTTATTTGTTCAAATAAGTTTTCCACTTGTTGCTCTTCCTCTTCCCCTTCTGGTACCCCTATAATTTGGATGTGGAGACGTTTAAAGATGTCCTGGAGGTTCCTAAGCCTCTCCTCATTTTTTTGAACTCTTGTTTCTTCCTCGTTTTTTGTTTGGTTGTTTCTTTCTTCCTTCTGGTCCACTCCATTGATTTGAGTCCCAGTTTTCTTCCCATCACTATTGGTTCCCTGTGTGTTTTTCTTCATTTCACTTATTGTAGCCTCCATTTGTTCCTCTAGTTTGTCACCAAAATCAACCAATTTTGTGAGCTTCCTAATCACCAGAGCTTTGAACTGTGCTTCTGATAGGTTGGCTACCAGTGCTGTGAGCTCTGCATCTGATAGGTTGACCACCTCCTGGTCGCTCAGATGAATTAGCTCCGGTGCCCGGTCTGTTTTCCCTTTTGAGCCATCCTTGGTTTTGGTTTTTTTGTTTTTGTCTGGTCGCAGCTATTATGTAATGAGGGGTGGAGCCTTAGGTGTTCACCAGGGCGGGGCAGCCCAGTCTCTGGGTTGTGATGCTGGATGTGGGGGCGGGTCCTAGAGGGAACAGTGGCACTTGCTCCACACTCCTTTGCGGATTCCAGTCCCCTCAGCCACTTTCCCCAAGCAAATTGGGCCCTTCTGGTGCTGATTTCCGTGTGGGTGGGCCTGCGCACGCTCCAGGACCCCATGGATCTCCCCAACGAACTCTCCTGTGAGGCTGGGGCTCCCTCCCGGCACCTCAGCCCCCACAAGTATTTTCAGTAGGTGGTTTTAGGCTTCACCTCCCAGCGCTGGGGCCCTGCATTGCAGTCTGTCTTGCTGCCTGTTTTCACCTGGTTTACCTGTGCGTGAATGTGTGTCCTCGGTCCACCACCCTGTGCGCCCCCCTTGGCCTCCTTGTGTGCTTGGAGTAACTGCATGCCTGGGACCATCACTGGCTTATCCTGCTACGATCTGACTCTGCTGGCCGCGGACTCTGCCCCTCTTACCCGTCTGGGTGAATCATCGTTGTCAGACTCCCACACAATTCAATTTTCTCTCTGTCCTGGTTGGGTTTTCTGGTTTTTTTGGTTCTACATTTTTGTTGTCCTTAGTCTTGATTGTGAGAGGAGGCACAGCATGTCCAGCTACGCCTCCATCTTGGCTGGATATATTTGGGGTTTTTTTTGTCTTTGTTTTTGATGCCCAAGGTCATAATTATAAGCATTAATTTCTGCATTGTATCATAGATCAAATATATAGAATTATTGCTCCTGAACCACATAACCCCCTAGTTATGTAGTTTCGTGTTTTACCTTTGGGTGTCATCCTTTTCTGCTATTGATCCTGTGTTTGCGTTTTTAGCTTAGACCTCTTAATTTCTTCTTTTAATTTTCTGACGCCTGGAAACTGGTTACTAAATTTATTGTGCTTAAAATAAGAACAACTAGTGTTAGAATAAGAACCTTGCAGCCCTGGCTGGTGTGGCTCAGTGGATTGAGTGCTAGCCTGTGAATCAAAGGGTTGTGGGTTCGATTCCCAGTCAGGGCATATGCCTGGGTTGCAGGTCAAGTCCCCAGTGTGGGGCGGGCAAGAGGTAACCACACATTGATGTTTCTCTCTCTCCCTCCCTTCCCTCTCTATAAACTAAATAAATAAAATCTTTAATAAAACATTGATAGAAAACCTTGCAGCCTCTTCTCGAGGTAAGTGTATGTACTTTAGTACATGGACTGCAGCGTGTGTTTCGACAGCTCCAACAGTCCTTTGCTAAATTCTCCCTGGGTTCTGTGGAGACTTGATGTCACCAGGTAACTGACTTCCTGATAAGTGAGTGAAGTGTAACCATGTTGGAGTTTTGCCAGTGTTGGCTGCCTCTTCACTGATGCCCTTGGTAGGATTTGTCACATGTCAAAACAGTGCTTGTTGACTCAGTCAGGTGCTGAGTGTCTTGGACATGAGCAGTTACTATAGTGGAGACCTTAACACCTCCAGCAGGAGCAGTGCTGAAAATAAGATGGGGTTACTGGATCTCAAGTACAAATTGAGGTAGTGCCAGTTATTACAATGAATTTGTAAGTAAATCAGTAAATTTCTTAAGAACATTGTTAGCCTAAAATACTGCTTTATGGTATTGATTTGCTTTGGTCGACTTAGAATATATCTGTGATACATTTTATGAGTCTCAAGAATTAAGCTGCTGATTTGATTTTTATTTGTGAATAAACTGGGTCATGGTACATTTTTTCATGGAGGCAGCAAATATTTAATGTTATAAGCCACCTCTGTGTTTAGTGCTAGCGGTGTACAGATTAAAGACTATCCCTGCTCTCAGGGAGGTGATGCGACGATTCGGTCCTGGGGATGTAGAAGTGAACACACATAACACTGTAGAGGTTCTGTTTCCTGGATTCTCTAGGAATTTGGACGAGAGGGGATCGATGAATCTGTCAGTCTGGGCCAGCAGGTTTCCCAGAGGAACTACCTGGAATTGAGCTGTAAAGGGTGAAGCTGCGGGAAATGGGAGGGAGCCGCGTTTGCAGAGTACGTAAGTGGGAGAGAGCCTGGCTCTGCTGGGAGCTCGGTGGCTTTGCTGGCTTAAGTGTAGGAGAAGCAGTGGGAGAATGTGGAGATGTGCAGGAGCCAGGTTTCAGGGGGTTTATATGCCATCCTAAAAAATGGGGCTTTATTTCAAAAGTGGGAAGGAGCCATTAAAAAATTGTAACAGGTAACGTGGACCAGACTTGTGCTTCAGTGAGCACATTCTGGCAGTGGGGCGTTTATTAAAAGAGTGAAACTGGGGGTAGGGAGACCAGTAAGGAATCTTCTGGAAGGAAATGACGAGAACATGAATTATACCTAGGGGTCAGGAGAGGAGACTTCCATTAGCAGTTTAGGAGAAGGAAGGAGTAGGTCTTGGGGACCGAGGTTGTGAGGCAGAAGGAAGGATGTTGGATTTTAGGTATGAATTACTAAGGGGAATAGGAAGCTGAGGTGTATTGGACAGGTGGGGTATTGAGACTGTTGCCTGCTGCAAACGTAAGTCCTGTCAGGTGGCTTAGTTGGTTGGAGCATCGTCCCGTACACCAAAAAGTTGTGGGTTTGATATTTGATCAGGGCACATACCTAGGCTGTGGGTTCGATCCCTGGTCTGGGCAGATAGCGGAGGCAACCGATCCATAGCTCTCTCTCACATCTATGTTTCTCTCTCTCAACTCAATAAACATATCCTTGGGTGAGGATTAAAAATAGTTAAAATGCCCAGAATTAGATCAGTTTCATTCTCTCATTCCCACTCGTGGTCATAGTATTTCTGATTACTATCAGGTAGGAACATTCCTGTTTTTACGGAAATATAAAATCCTTGTGGTTAAACCATGCTTATCTTTTTGGCTCAGAAACCAGATTCTCTAAATCTTTTCATTAAGCTGTATTTTAATTTTGAGTTTTCTGAATAGTGTACATTTCTGTAAAATCCTGAAGTCCAGTTTTATAAGCAAAGTCCCTTTATGAATGTGTTCATGAAGGTTACGTCTCTCAGAGTTTTTCTCTCCTGGCATCTCTGTGATGACACATGGGGTCGACAGCTCTGAAAATGGAAGCGTTTCAGAGCGGGTGCGGGTGGCAGCTCCAAGGTAGCACGTGCACGGACGACTGCGTGTGCTTTTGCTTGGCACTAAGGCGGAACAGCGAGCTGATTTCCCAGTCTTTGCCTCTGTTTCAGGGTGCGCGATACGTAGGGTCAAATGAAGAGAGGGTGGGCGCTGAGTGTTTCAAAGCTAAACCTTTCAAAGTGCACTGGTGGGACAGAAGAGAAAGTAAGATTTGAATGAGGTGGTTCTTTTTATTCCAGCAGATGTGGTACACAGTTAAAAAGTGTACTTGCTTTTCAATAGATTGGTGATTGAAAATCATTCTATTAGATTTGTCTTAACACATATCTGATTATATTTTTAAAGATTTTAGTATTTATTTTTCAGAGGGAGGGGCATGGAGGGAGAAATAGAGGGAGAGAAACATCGATGTGCAAGAGAAACATCTATTGGTTGTGTCTCACATACCCCCAACTGGGGACCTGGCCGGCAATCCAGACCTGAGCCCTGACTGGGACTCAAACCAGCGACCTTTTGGTTTGCAGGACGGTGCCCATTCCACTGACCCACATGAGTCAGGGCAGATCTCTGATTATTTTATAGGGTAAAAAAGCATCTGTTATGTTTAACCTTTTAGTAAGATACCTTAGGAATATGTACGAATTATAAATTACAATCTCAGAAATGTTCTGAGTTCATGAAACATGTAATTCAGTCTTTGAATAGCATTAGACTAAATAGACAGATAAACAAACAAGCAACAGCAGCCAAACCCCAAGCTCAGTAGATGCAGGGGACAGATCAGTGGTTGCCAGAGGCAAATGAGTGAAAAGGCTCAAAAGATACACATTTCCAGTTATAAAATAAGTCATGGTGACTATAGTTAACAGTACTATATTGCATATTTGAAAGTTACTAAGACTATATCTAAAAAGTTCTCACCACAGGGGAAAATTTCTTGTGTAACTATGTATGGTAACAGATGGTAATTAGACTTACTGTGATGATCATTTTGCAATATGTACAAATATTGAATCATTACATTGTGCACCTGAAACTAATATAATGTGTTGATTACACCTCTATATGTAAGTTTCTTAAAAATGAAAAGCATCAGAGATTCTTTCCCCCTCCCCCAGCGTATTTGGCACAACAGTGTTTTATTGGATTGATTGATTTCATTGGATTCTGTTTGGTTGATTTGCTTCTGTAGCATGTTCACATACGGACAGCTCTATTACCCCAGAGATTGTATAAATTTGTACGTCTAGTAAAGTTTCCTCATGTGCCTTACCAGGATTGTAAAGGGTAAAAGTGCATCTGGAAACTACTGTGGTGGCTGTTTTGTCGGGGAGTGTAAGCGACTGAGTGTCCCACAGAAGCTCTGAAGGTAATGCCTAAGTAGGGCAAAGGGGAGAAAGTCAGGCTGCACCCCTGCAGGTGGTTCAGGCTGTAGTTCTGTTGCCTTAAGAGTAGATTTTAAAAAATAAAAAGTTAATGAAAAGTGTGAATTCTATTTTAGTTTGTAGAATTTTATATGAATTTAAATTGCCACTTGATAACATCTAGAGACTTTCAGGGATCCAGAATATCAGCAAGTATTTTGTAGTTTGTGATTAATAAGAAGAGCAATAATAGTTAACATTTGTTGAACACTCTGTGTTAGGTACTTTGCTAAAAGATTTGCAAGTATTATTTTTTTAAATCTTTATTACTCTAGCCCCAGCTGGTGTGGCTCAGTGGATTGAGCACTGGCCTGCGAACCAGAGGGTCACTGGTTCAATTCCCAGTTGGGGCACATGCCTGGGTTGTAGGCCGGGTTCCCCGATATGGGGTGTGCAAGACGCAACCAAACATTGATGTTTCTCTCCCTCTCTTTCTCCCTCTCTTCCCGTCTGTCTAAAAATAAATAAATAAAATATCTTTTAAAAAAGTCTTTATTATTCTAAGGTACATACTGTTAGAAACCTTATTTAAAAACATCAAAGAAAGAGTGGCTTACAGAGGTGTTGGTGAATTTGCCCGAGGACAGTCACTCGCAAGTTCGAAGACCTGAGACAGTATAGCTCTAAGTCCATTGTTAACCACAACATTACGCAAGTCACATACACTTTCAGGGTGTGTGTCTGTCATTTGTTAATTTTCTCAGCAATATTTATTATCTTGATTACAGTGTGCTGAATGCAATCTAGAAAGAACCATACGCCTTCGTTAGGAGGAAAGATGCATGGGGCTCAGTAACACAGGAACACGTGAATAAATGCCTGAATGAATGATCTGGTTAGGCATAGAGGTTTTCAGAGAAGAAGTTAGACAATGAAAGTTGAGTGGGTTTTTATAAACCAATACAAAAGGGCCTCCTCGGGGAGATGGGACTTCAGCTATATTCCGAAGGCCAGGGAAGGGGTGTTGGGAGAGGGAGAATAACAGGCTGGCACGAGCAGCGGCAGAGACTGGGGGGAGAGCTCAGCAGGGCTGCGTTAGTTGTCTGCATCTGTCTGACATGTTACTCCAGAACTTGGGGGCTTAAAACAATAAACATGATCTCACACGAATGCCGCGGATCGGGAGTTCGGGAGTATCTTAGCCAGACGTTCTGCCTTCTAGTCAGGCCCTGGCAGGGTAGCTGAGCTGGTTGGAGCGTTGTCCCGTACACCAAAAGGTTCGGGGTTTGGTCTCCGTCGGGCACATACCCAGGTTGTGGGTTCCATCCCCGGTCAGGATGTGCACAGGAAGCAGCTGGTCAGTGTCTCTCGCTCTCACATCAGTATTTCTCTCTTTCTCCCGCCCACCCCACCACCTCCCCCTCTGCCTTCTTTTCTCACTAAAGTCAACAAACCTGTCCTCAGGAGAGAAATTAGAAAAAAAACCAGCCAGGGCTGCAGTCATCTGAAGGCTTGACCAGGTTGGAGGACCTATTTCCAGCGTGTCTCCCAGCATGCTGGCTGCGGTCAGGAGGCCTCACTTTCTCACCACGGTGGGCCTCTCCGTTGGGCCTCTCCGTTGGGCTGCCTGAGTTTCCACGATACAGCAGTTAGCGTCCCCTAGAATGAACGAGTCATCTAAGAGAGACCTAGGGGCAGTTGTGATGTCTTTTATGACCTAGACAACGTTGTCACTTCTACCGCATTCTGTTAATTAGGAGCAAGTCGCTAAGCCCAGCCCACATTCGAGGGAGGTGGGGGATTGGTCTGCACCTTTTAGAAGGAAGTGTGTACAAAATGTGTGTACATGTTTTAAAACCACACAGTGATCACGTGCCCATGGCTTGGCTGAGTTTCAGGGAGTAATGAAATATTTGCTTTGCTAGACTGGCAAGGATCCTTATGAAAAATTCTGAGTTTCGGCTTACAAAGTCATGTCAGGGGAGAGACCGGAGTAGTACTGGGGATGGGTCTCTTTGGACAGTGACCAAGGTGTGCGAGATGGTGTGGACACAGCAAGGCCAGTTCTGAGACTGCCGTGTAACCCAGGAGGGGCAGGTTAAGGGCTGGAATGAAGTGAGAAGAATGGGCAAGGAAGCTAGGAGAGACTGTTGAGAGAAATGACTGAGGTTTCCAGCCCAGGTCACAAAAAACAGAGGTCCCAGCAATAGGGAAGTTGCGTGGAGTTGCTGTTCCTTGAGCTGTAGAACAACAGGCCTGGAATTAGCCACTTCACATTGGGCTCTAAATTTCTGTGTCTAATGCTTTTATCAGCAGCAAAACCAAACCAAACCAAAGCCAACAGTATTAGTGCAGATTTGGACTTGGGCCGCGTGACGCATGAGTGACTGATTTGAGGAAATTTTGCAGTGTTCAGGTTCAGGCATCTTATTACAGCCGAGCAGCGTTATTTCTCAAAGTGAAATGCAAGTGTAAAAATATTGGGTTGGCTAAAAAGTTCGTTTTTTTCCATTGGATGGCTCTAGTAAACTAGCAAGGCTCTATCGCTTAGTAAACTAGTGAGTAGTAAACACTACTTGTGTTTAACTTCACTCAGAACAGTTCTGTTAGATTGTACTGTGACATTGTCATATAGTGTGCATTAAAAAACCATCAAAATTGGTGAGTTTTTGTGTAGCCATTTTAAAATTGAAAACGGAATAAAATACTCATTTTCTGCATATTATAATTTATTATTTAAGAAAGGTAAAAATGCAATTGAAACAAAAAAAGATTTGTGCAGAATAAGGAGAAGGTGCTGTGATTGATCCAACATGTCAAAAGTGGTTTGCAAGGACTTCCGGCCAAGATGGAGGCATAGGTAGATACGCTGTGCCTCCTCGCACAAAAGAAGGACAAAACAAATTTAAACACAACAACCAGAACTGACAGAACTCCAGTAACCAAGGAATTAAAGAAATATTCATCCGGACTGGTAGGAGGGGCGGAGACACAGAGATGGCTAGCCAGGTGAAGAGGACTTGCCACAAGGTGGCCGCTGGTGACGTGGGTGGTCCCACATTCGCTTGCAGATAAACTGGAGAGAACAACTGGGGAACAAGACAGACTGTGCAACACAGGATTGCAGCACAGGGAAATAAACCCTCAAAACCTCTGACTGAAAACACCTGTAAGGGTTGAGATGGGGGGAGAAACTCCCAGTCTCACAGGAGAGTTTGTTGGAGAGACCCACAGGGTCCTAGACTGTACACAAACCCACCCACCGGGAAATCGGCACTAGAAGGACCCAGTTTGATTGTGGGTAGTGAGGGAAGTGATTGAAAACCGACAGAGAGCGGAGCAAGTGGCACTGTTCCCTCCTCAGACCCCTCCCCCACATGCAGCATCACAGTGCAGTGCCATGGGCTGCCCTGCCTTGGTGAGCACCTAAGGCTCTGCTCCTTACTACGTACCAGGCGTGACCAGATTGGGGGGTGGGGGGGCAGGTCCAAATGAAAGAACAGATCAAAGCTCCAGAGAAAATACAACTAAGCAATGAAGACATAGCCAACCTATCAGATGCACAGTTCAAAACACTGGTAATCAGGATGCTCACAGAAATGGTTGAATATGGCCACAAAATAGAGGTAAAATTGAAGGCTATGAAAAGTGAAATAAAGGAAAATGTACAGGGAACCAACAGTGATGGGAAGGAAACTGGGACTCAAATCAACAGTGTGGACCAGAAAGAAGAAAGAAACATTCAGTGAGAACAGAATGAAGAAACAAGAAGTTTTAAAAATGAAGAGAGGCTTAGGAACCTCCAGGACAGTTTAAACGTTCCAACATCCAAATCATAGGAGTGCCAGCAGAAGAAGAGAAAGAGCAAGACATTGAAAACTTATTTGAAAATGTAGTGATGGAGAACTTCCCCAATCTGGCAAAGGAAATATACTTTCAGGAAGTCCAGGAAGCTCAGAGAGTCCCAAAGAAGTTGGACTCGAGGAAGCACACACCAAGGCACATCATAATTACATTAGCCAAGATGAAAGATAAGGAGAGAATATTAAAAGCAGCAAGAGGAAAGGAGAGAGTTACCTACAAAGGAGTTCCCATAAGACTATCAGCTGATTTCTCAAAAGAAACCTTGCGCGCAAGAAGGGGCTGGCCAGAAGTATTCCAAATCCTGAAAGGCAAGGACCTTCATCCAAGATTACTCCATCCAGCAAAGCTCTCATTTAGAATGGAAGGGCAGATAAAGTGCTTCCCGGATAAGGTCAAGTTAAAGGAGTTCATCATCACCAAGCCCTTATTACATGAAATGTTAAAGGGATTTATCTAAGGAAAAGAAGATAAAAATATGAACAGTAAAATGACAACAAACTTATAGCTATTAACAACTGAACCTACAAACAAAACCAAAACAAACTAAGCAAAGAGCTAGAACAGGAACAGAACCACAGAAATGGAGATCACGTGGAGGGTTATCAGTGGGGTAGTAGGAGGGGGAGAGAGGAGGAAAAGGTACAGAGAATAAGTAGCATAAATAAATGGTAGGTAGGAAATAGGCAGGGGGAGGGTAAGAATAATATAGGAAAAGTAGAAGCCAAAGAACTTATATGTATGACCCGTGGACATGAACTAAAGGGGGGAATGTGGTGGGAGGGGGTGTGCAGGGTGGAGGGGAATCAAGGGGGGGAAATGGGGCAACTGCAATAGCATAATCAATAACATACATTTTTTTAAAAAGTGGTTTGCCAAGT
The DNA here is from genome assembly GCA_004027475.1 of Anoura caudifer. Taxonomy (NCBI): domain Eukaryota; kingdom Metazoa; phylum Chordata; class Mammalia; order Chiroptera; family Phyllostomidae; genus Anoura; species Anoura caudifer. Next base: position 164,952 of record PVKU01002406.1, read on the forward strand.
TTGATGCTGGAGATTTCTCACTGGATGATGCCCCAAAATGGGGTAGACTGGTTGAAGTTGATAGCGATCAAATTGAGACATTAATTGAGAATAGTCAGTGTTCTACCATGTGGGTTATAGCCAACATACTCAAAATATCCAGATCACTACAGTTGTTGCTGAAAATAAAAAATGTCTTTTGTTTTATGGAGAAAACCATATGGGCTTTTTGGCTAATCCAACAGATGGGATCCTTTAGGAGTAGCATAATCTTGCCAGGTATGTTCAGTAGATGTGGTAATTATCCAGTTTCAACCAGAGTTCTAAAGATTCTTTCATTTCTGGATTTCTTATTACTTTATTTTTTTATTCCTAGGCCTCTTGTGCCTCTCTTCCATCTCCTTTGAATGTAACTTTATCTCTGTATTGAAATCAAGTTCATCCATTAGTTTAATCCATATGAAATTGCTGGGTTTTTTAAGTAACAAATAGTTGAATGCCTGAAATTTCACGTTATTCAAACTAATACTCCCTGGATTTTGTATCGTCTACTTTAAATTTTCTCTGATCATCCTTTCTAGAGAATTTGATAAAATTTGAAATGTTTTACCTGTTTCTCCTGCAAACTATTGCTCTATTCCTGTGTCCTCCCAAATTGCTCTTGTTTCTAGGTTTCCGTTCGTTCCTCAGTTCAGTCCACCTGGCCGTACTCCGCCGTGGCGCTGGTTGAAAGCACCTCCTAAATTCATCAGCGACCTTCTGGTCACCTTTGCAGCAGTTTCGAAGCTCTCTGTAGTAGGCAGCACTGCTCGGGGCTGTTCCCTTCGCTGAAATTGGTACATACGTCCATTTTCTTGGTTCTCCCACTTCCCCGTTCTTTTTTACATTGCCCTAAAAGTGCTTTACAGAATTTTAGAGGGTAAAAATGGTAGGTAGGAGATACAGTAGGTTTTGGAGTATGTGGGGAAGTTGAGCCAGGCAGGTATCAGGAAGAACATGGGAGTGGAAGGCAAGAGGCTTGGTTCTAATTGTACTGCAGTGTGAACGCGAAAATTTCATTCCTGAGTCTAAACCCGAAACTAATTGACCCAAGAGAATTGTTTAAGCTGCAGTGTTTTGATTGCACTTATATTAAAAACCACAGTATGATCATAATTGAAAAACACTTTGCTTGCCTATAAATGACACTTATAAATGTCTCCATTCATATGTATCCCTGTTGCTTTTATTTGGTAAATTAGGAATCATTCAGGCTCAATATCGTCCTGTACTTGAAAATATGGTACTTTGCTTTTAGCTTGTTTTAATTTTTAAGAAAAGAGTTTTCCATAAATATACTACAGTTAGGTTTCTTTTAAAGTTTGAATTTAGAACCTTAACTTGGACCTAAAATAGAACACCTTGTGTTCCTTTAGAAAATGCAAATTAGCTATTAAATAGGTTTCATTGGATCCTTAATTAGTATTGATTGAGCATATTATAACTGTTACTGTGGAATTGATGCTGTTGCCTATGTCATTTTTTAATTTATTAAGCAGATCAGTTTTTTTCTTTATGTATTTTCCTTGAAAGCATTTTCTTTTATATACAGTACTTTTTCAAAATGAAGTTATCAACTGTTTGCTGTGATATATAATGGAGAGAGCTCTACTTCTTTTAGTGCGGAATTTACTATTTGGAATTATTTGGCTTCCAAAATATATTGATATGAATGTACATATTTTGACTTGGCACTTTTACTGGAGTTACCCTTACTGCAGAAATTCCATGTTACTCACCATCCATGGAGGGGGTATATTGCATTCATTTTTGTATTTATTAGATATATGCAAATTACTTTTTAAAGTTAACAGCTAAACTTTATTGACTTCAACGTCAATTTTATTTTTCTTCTTACAATTAAGATGGCTCTCAGTTATTTACTAGAACAAAAATACGCAGTCCTCTTCAACGAAGACACTTGTTCCTTTACAACACCAATGGGAAACTAAGAACAGCGCATCTCAACTGATGCTTGCAATACCCTACTGTTGTGAGCCAAATGCTTTTTAAATAAACGCTAAATCTCAAAATCTATTCCAGAAATGAAATATCTTTTTCTAATTGCAGTTGCAAATATTTTAGCCTTCTATTTCCTGAATGTACTTTATTTAGAAACTTTAATTCTGAATTTAGCTTTTTTTTTAATCAGGTGCCTTCAGCATGAAAAGTTTTAAAAAAGACTATTTATTTTTAGACAGAGGGGAAGGGAGGGAGAAAGAGAGAGAGAAGCATCAGTGTGTGGTTGCCTCTTGCACACCCCAACTGGGGACCTGGCCTGGAACCCAGGCACGTGCCCTGACTGGGAATCGAGCCTGCGAGCCTTTGGTTTGCAGCCCGGCAGTCAGCCCACTGAGCCACACCAGCCAGGGCAGCGTGAATCTCTTGAGTCCTTTATTTCACTTATTTCACTGATGGAAACGTCTGAAGTTTGAAGGAACATGTTCCAGATGTAAAGCCCGGCACATGCTCGTGTGAGACACAAGCTCCATGTGTCAGTGACGGTGTTGACGGCCATGGTGTCCGTGACTGATGACAGCAGCAGCCGCTTCCTCACTTTTAGGGCTGCTATGAAATTCCCCTCCCCAAGGAATTTAAGGCACTTTAAGGAAACTAAAATATGCTGTATCTTTTGGCAAAAATAATTTTAAGTGTATGGCATAGTGCCTTGCAGGTTCTAAGTTCACCGTAAGTTGCTCATTGCTCACTTTTTTGATAGACAGGAGTCACAAAAGTATTGGGCTCACAGCAGTGGGGTACTGCAGTGATGGGTTGAGACATACACCGTTCCTAGCTTTCCGTTGGTGCTGTAAAGGAACAAAATCACCTTCACTGAAGAGGATTGAGTATTCCTGTTCTGGTGAATAATTGAGAGCCATCTCAATTTTAAAAAGAAAAATAAAATTAACGTTGAATTGAAGTCAGTGAAAACTTGCTATTTTCCAAAATTGAAAAATAGGAGGTACATGTTATCCTCAAAACTGCCTAGCATTATCATAATCATTGTGTGTGCCACTGTTGTTGAGTTGGCCCGGTCTCCTGCTGACCTCAGCATGCGTGATGCCCGCAACGTCCTTCCTCAGTAGTCCTCCTCAGCTCCTGCAGACTCACGTCTACGGCTGCTTGTGTGGAATCAGCCCGTCTCATACTTGGTCATCTCTTCCTGCTGCCCTCCATTTTCCCAGCATTATTGACTTCTACAGAGAACCTTATCTTCTCACCATGTGCCCAAAGCAGGACAGCTTCTGTGCTGTCGGTTCTGCCTCCTGCCGTGTTGAGGGCCTGACTTCTCTAGGGCCCACCTGTTGGTCTTTCTGACAGCCCTGTGCATTTGTTGGGCCCTCATCCAATGATGAATTTCAGAGGTGTGGTTTTCTTCCCGTTAGCCTTCTTGGCTGTCTGTCCAGCTTTCGCATCCATACGTCGTCATTGGAAATATGATGGTGTGGATGATATTAGCTTGATCTGTGATGACACATCTGTGCTCTTGGTGACCTTTCCAGTTCTTCCCTTGCTGCCCTTCCAAAGCCGCAGCCTTCTCGTGAATTCTTGGCTGCCTTCTCCATATGAACTGACAGGTGAACCAAGGTCGGCAATCTTCCACACTTCCAACGTCTTCATTGCATGTGACAGTTGTGTGTTTCTTCCGTAGTCGTGACCTTTGTCTTGATATTCAGATGCAGCCCTGCTTCGGCACTTTGTTCTTTCATTTGGGTTTCAGCCCATTGCTCCTTTCTGCCAGGAAGGTGGTGTGATCCTCCTTTCTTAAGTTACTGGTGTTTCTTCCACCCGTTTCTGCTCCTTATTCCTCTGAGTTCAGCCCAGGCTTTTATGTTTGTGTTCTACCTACAGGTTGAACAAACTGGAAGACAGATACATCCTTGTCTGATACCTTTGCCTCTGAGGGAACCATTCTGTCCCTATCGTCTCTTCCTGCAGTGGGTTCCTGTCCACAGCACAAACTGCACAGCGGAGCAGTCAGGCCCTGAGGCCACCCGGCTCTTCCCGAGCGGCCCCTGGCTCTTCCTGCGGGAAGTCGGCAGAGGCCTTGCTGTGCACCATCAAACAGACTCACCTGGGCTTCTCTGGTGCGCTCCAGTGTGCGGTTGACGTTTGCGGTTTCATCTGAATGCCTCCTGTCTGAGTCCAGCTTGAACGTCAGTGTTTTTGTTAACTTTCACCATGTTGAGTCGCTTTTCTAAGCACCATTTACCCTGAAATAAGAGTTTCTGAATTTGACTCCTGGTTCTGCCACGTACTGATTGTGTGATCTGGGGCAAGTTGCTTCACTTCATGGCAGCCTCAGCGATCTTGTCTTTAAGTGGTTGATGAAGTAGAAGCAGTACTGACTCCAAATGATTGGTGTGAGGATTAAGTGAGGCCGTCACTTTCGTCATCATTGTCATGAACAGCTGATGTCATTGACCCTTTTTTACATGTCAGACAGACACTGTACATCCATACCTTACGAACATTATACCTACTTTACAGACGAGGAAAGCAAGCCTCAGATAGTTTGTGACTTTCCGAATCATTTAGACTTGTTTCAGTTGCTCACGGAAGAACCCTTGATGACTTATAGACATATAGAGACTCATTTTTCTTGCGTAAGAATTTTTCTGGATGTTGGTGGCTTTTGGGGTCAGTGTAGCAACTCGAAAGCATCAGCGCTGGCTTCCTGCCTCTTGTGTTCTGGGTGCAGTAAGGTCGCTGATTCTCAGGGGGACGGGGAGGGACAGTGAGCCTCTTTGTCCTTTCCTCTGGAAAACAAAAGGCTCTTTTAGAAGCCTCTTCCAGACTGCAGCCTACCTTTCCTTGATTGGCCCGGTGCAAGACGCTGCTCCCAGGCTGCAGGGAAGGCACTGCTGACCTTAGGAGTGAATGTTACCCAGCAGCTACGCAGCACGCTTTTCCTTTTTGAAATTTGTATTTTGAGAATAAAAATTATTTACCTTTTTAGGGTGGCTGGATTTTGAAGGTTATGTGCCCCTCCCTATCTTCAAATAAAAATACAAAACAAAACAAAAATTAGTAACTGAATGCTTTTTGTATTAGAAGTGGCTACTATGATATGTTTGTTTCAGATAATTTCTGATAACATTTTTAACTTTCTATAGCAAAGAAAACATAATACATAACCAAAGTAATGAGTTTTGCCTCTTTCCGTTGTAATTATTATGTTTTAACTCGTGGGTAAATGAGTTTGTTCTTTGCTCATTTCCTAAGGGTGGCTATCTACTGATTTCATTTTCTGGAAAATAAAATTATGTCACAATTCTTGGAAACTGCTTATTTATTTATTTATTGTTTTATTTTTTTCAGAGATGGGGGTGGGGTGAAGAATGGGTGAAGTTAGGTCATAATCCAGACTCCCCATTCAGTTCTCAAATATATAACAATAGCTTACTCTTTTATTCTGTCTTTTCTATACGTGATGATAGTTACATTGAATTTTGTAGAGAATGGATAAGATAGATTTTGAGCCAGGCCACATTATTTGCTTTTGTAGGCAGGGAGATGGAGGCCTGGAGAAGCTGTGAAAGCTACGCAGTCAGTAACCAGGAGCGCGTGGGGCTTGGGTTGGAGCCAGCCCCTTTCACAGCGCATTGTGCGGGTGAAATCCTGAACAGTGTGTTCACTGAGGACAGAGCTTTCTCTTTCTCTTAAAATGTTAAAGGACGTGTTTATCAAATACAACATGCCTCTGGTATCATTTTTTACATTTCAACGGCTTTTTGTTGCAATAACCTTTTGTAAAATAATGAAGAAATACTATTAAGTATCAACCGTAGTATATCTTAGGACATACTCTGATTTCTGTTTTATCAAGTCACTCTACCCGAGATATTATCAAATAATTTTATTTAAGTTAAGCTCAATTTAGCCACCCCATTGTCAACCCTAAACTAGTTGACTAGTCTAGGGTTGACTAGTCTGGAGTTGACTAGTCATTGACTAATAAAGGGATGGACTCTTCCTGGTGACCTTTCTAGTCTGAATTGCAAAGTATGCCTTTTTAGCTGACACCTCAGTGTGGTCTTGCAGCATTTCTGTGTGTATAGCTCCATTTTCAGGTTCATTTTTTTGCGTTGGGTAATTAACCAAGCAAAATATTTCAAAGTATATTTCAGATACTTCAGTGTTTATATATTGGTCATTGTAAATATCATCAGATGCTGTGCCCTTCTGTGTTAAAAATTTATGGCTTAAAGTGCATAAACTTGAATTTATGCAGGTTCTTTCACATTTTCTATATTCCTTTGCTTACTGTAAAAATACACTGATGCCCTGGCTGGTGTAGCTCAGTGGATTGAGCACGGGCTTCAAACCTAAGGGTCGCCAGTTCGATTCCCAGTCGGGAGCATGTGCCTGGGTTGTAGGCCAGGTCCCCAGTGGGGGCGTGAGAGGCAACCACACATTGATGTTTCTCACCCTCTCTTTCTCCCTCCTTTCCCCTCTCTCTAAAAGTAAATAAATAAAATCTTAAAAAAAAAAACCTATTTAAAAAAATACACTGCTTACTAAACCAAACCCAATTGTCTTGGTTTGTTCATTTTAGATTGAAACTTTAATTTGTTTATTCTGTGTATTAATCATTGCAGTGTCAAAGCTAATATTCTTCAGCGATCAAGCCAAATTACTAAAATTATATTATGTTGGTATTTCTGTTACTAATTTGTTTCTTTCAAATTGCAGAAGTAACTCGTTCCCATGAAAAAAAGCCATGGGACGTTCGCTGGAAAGCCTCCAAAGTCCATAGGTCCTGTGTGGTGACGGTGTGTGGTGACAGTGTGTGGTGACGGGCGTGGACTGGCCGTGCCGTGGCGGTCATCGCGCGACACGCGCATGTCCCAGGTCGTCAGGGTGGCACCTGAGGCCAGTGCTCCGTGTCAGCTCTACCTCGGTTTAAACACGCGCTGCTAACAAAGGAGAGGAAAAAGGGCCTTCGGACACCCACCAGTCATTTCGGTGGGTTTCCTTCCAGTGTTTCATCTAAACTCGGTTTCTGTGTTGTTTGTATATGGTTTCGGTCATTTTACCGCCTACGTGGGAAGTGCGCCCGGTGAGTAGAAGGGAAGCCGCGTGCTGTCCCGAATGTGTCGTGTTCTGCGTCGTTGATAAAGTCATTCCCAAATTGCTAACCAAATGTTGGAAGGTAGCTCTTTCATGTTTTTATATGGTTGTAGGTGCTAGATTTTCTTTTTTTAAATTATTTTATTGTTCAGTTATAGTTGTATGCATTTTCTCCCCACCCCATCCTTTCCAGGTCAGCACACTGCATTTACTGTGTCTGCTGCATACCCCGACCGTCAGTTGTCTACCTTAAAGCTACTTTTTTCCCTAATAACTGAAAATATGTAGATATCACCTGACTAGGTAAATTCTAATTTGGGGAAAAATTTAATTTGTTCTTTTTTATTCACATTGAAGATTTTTAAGTATTTTAGAACTGTTTGACATGTATCTGTAGCTCAGGTATAGTATTTTCATATGGTTTAAGTAATAAAAGGAGTATTTACTACATGGTAATAACCCTTTTTAAAATAGCAGTTTAAAGCTATTTCTCTGTGTTCTGAACTCTGCATCTGCATTTCATGTACTGATAGTATGTGGCTTTAAAAAATGTATTTATCAATACTTGGGGTTTTTTTTTCAGCTATCTATTACAGAAAATGAAGAGTTTATATTCATGATCTAATTAGTTGTTATGATTTTAAAAACAAGAACTTTCCGATGGGTGGGAATGTAAAATGGTGCAGCTACTTTGGAAAATACTTTGGCAGTTTCTTAAATACTTAAACAGAGTACCCATTATAACCCAGCAACTCCACTCCTAAGTATATACCCAAAAGAAATCAAAACATATATCCAGTCAAAAAACTTGTACGCAGATGTTCTATTATTCATAATAGCAAAAAATCCTTTTGCCTAATAGCCTAAACAACTCACATGTCCACAAACTGATGAATTGCTAAACAAAACATGTATCTGTAAATATTCCATACAGTGTAATGTTACTTGTCCATAGAAAGAAATGAAGTGCTGATACATGATACCACATGACTGACCCTTGAAAACATGATGCCAAGTGAAGGAAGCCAGTCACCAGGGTCCACGTACTGTGTGACCTCATGTATGTGAACTGTCCAGAATAGCCAAATAGTTACAATACAAGTAGAGAGAAGATTAGTGATTGCCTGGCAATGGGAGGGTAAGGCGTAGGAGTTTGAGGAGTGGTGGCTAATGGGTGCAGAGTTCCTTTTTGGAGTGATAAAAGTGTTTTAAAAAACTGGTAATAGTTGAATCTTTAGATGGGTGAGTTGCATGGTACAAGAGTTATATATATATATATATATGTATATATATGTTTTTTTTTTTTTAAAAGAACAACTCTCTGTAAAAATGGCAGCATAAGAGAGTCAAGAAACTCAGTTTCTTCCTGTTCTGTTTCATCAGCTTGAGCAAATCACCTCTCCTCTCTGGTCCTTAGTCTCATTGTCTAGCCGATTCTTTTCAGAGCCTTCCCTGCCCCTAAAATCTGTGATTTTAATTGGGGAAGGGGGGTGGCAGTCACCTGGTTACAGCTGCCAACAGACACGCGTATAGACGCACTGTTGCTCTCGTTCAGCGTCCCCCAAAGTGCAGGCTGGCTGATGCAGTGGGACTGAGCCCGCTCCCTCTCCTTCCTCATCGTGGCTTCCCAAGGCCAGTGCGTTGTTCGTTTGCACTGAAGACGGCATTTTCCCAAAGTTGCTCTACGGAGCGGTCCACCCCACTGCTTAGCCCGAACAGCGCGTGTGGTGCCACAGAGTCTACTGTCGGGCAGCTTCGGTTACTCCACCGTACGACGTGCTCAGCGCAGCCCTTGCCACTGCGCTGCTCGTCAGAGGACCTCAGCAGATAACCACAGGCCTTATTTATAGCGCTGTGTGTTTTGGATTTATAACATTTTATCTGTTGTAGACATGGTGTGTTATTTACTTGGTTACTTTATAATTGTGATAGTCTCATACCACCCACTGTAGGTTGTTGTGCGGTGCTTATTCTGACCACAAATTAAGGAGTCATTTTTTCTGTGGTTCAGTCATGCACAAGGATTATATTCCAAGAGTTGCCAGAGTCCAGGTTCTATAAACAATTTTTCTTGGAAGATCTCTTTGTGTAGCAGACCAACTAGATTGTTGGCACTGAAAACATTAGAGGGCAGAATTTAGATGAGCAAAACATACCTTGTTGGTCATAAAATTGTTGAACATCATGCTGTAAAATGCCGGATGAGGAATTTGCCAAGTGGTCTCATGTTGGACTATGGCAGCAGTCTTTTTCAGGGCAGAGTTGCAGGAATTTCCTACCCCTGAGCAGTGAATGGTTAGACTTTTCAGGGTATTAGGCCCACGTGAAAATACAGTGAAAGCACCTTGTCCATCTAGGCAGATTTATACAGGTCTGTTCATGCATACATTTGCATGTAGTATTAGGGGGTTCACAGACTCCCCTAACACACCAATTAACCTTTAGGGACCCATGAACCTAGTTAAAGACCCAGGATCTGAAGATGTGGGAGCAAGATTGGTTTTATCTTCTGGCATTTTCTGAAGACAGTTTGGAGGTAGAGCTGTCACAGAACACAGGGACCAGAGTCGGGGCCATATGATGCACTGTTACTGAAAGGATCCTCCCCCAGGTTTGTTACGTCCGCCACCAGGGGAAAGACGTCTCTCGAAGCCAGAGATTCGTGAAGAGGAAAGGAAATGTCTATTTAATGCTGTGCGGAGTTAAAGTAGCGACCTACCATCTTCATTAAGATACCAAAGCCCTTCAGGATACCCACAGACGCCCACAGTGCTTCCTTCTCCCCCTGCCCTAGTTCAGGGAACCGTAACTCAGGAAGAGAAGCACACGTCTGGGATCCAGGCTCCTGACACAGTCAGCTGTGTCGTCGTCCAGGCAGGATCTCTGGTTAATCCAAAGCCATGTGGCACCTTGTCATGGCCTACTGGCGAGAGTCCTTTCCCCCTTCTTCCAGGCAAAGTCTGTCCTGCTTCCCAGGCCACGCAGCCAAAGGGAGCACCCCAAAGCCGCGTGGTCCTCCTTCTACCAAAGCTGTGGGGGTCTGCACTCTGGTGAAAAGTGCATGGCTTACTCTGGCAAAGCTGCGAGGGGGTCTCCACTCTTCCAAAGCCACATGGTTCTCTCTCTAATGGCTGCCATGTCTGGGTTTAAATCCCTGCGCCAGTCCTCCTCTGCAGCCCCATTTCCGACTCCTCCCACAGTGGGTTACACCTGCCAGCACTCCTGTATCCTTCCAGCTCTACTGGGCTGCCATAGTGAGACTGGGCAGGTGTGGCCCCATGGCATGGAGCCAATCATTTCCAAGCTCTCACGCAGGCCCCACAAACAGGGGGAGTTGCCTTCCAGTTCTATCCTGGGTGGAAGTCACTCCCTTCTCCCTGGCTCAAAGCAGGGCCACAGCTATTCAACATATCTATGAAACCAGTTAAAGGTTATAGGTATGTTAAATGACCATTCCAGAGGCTAGCTGCACAGCTGTTGCTATGCAAAACAGCTCTCAATGGCCCTGCTCCATGTGTCCCTTCCCCCAACTCACACCTGAGGGGGAAGGAGTGAGGACATCTTATATGCCCCTCTAATATTTCCTGGCCACCTTGGGTTTTGGACCCCACTCCAAATCCCTGTTTGGGTCCCCCTCTTGGCTGCACCCTGTTGCAGAGCCCTGTGGTCCTGCCTGATGGCAGTGTGTAAGGTACGCTGAACTTGGTGGGGAGTAGGGGTTGTGCCCAGGATAAGCACCATAGGAATGCATCACATGTGCCTGGCTCTCTTGTTCACTGCTGTGTCCAGGCATGTGCAGGAGTAGGTGCTCTGTAACTATTCACTGAATAAATGAAGAGGTCCGAGGAGAGGTGTGTTCTGGGGAAGAGCCTCCTCGTTTCCAGTGACAGCTGGTACCTGAGAAGCGAAATGAGGAAACTGAGAGTGTATCTGGCGGTATCACAGTTGCCCTCCTTACCTCTGAATACAGACCCAGTTTTCCCATTTGCTTCTCCCCTTGCACAATCATGATTGGCTTTCCTTCTGCTGCAAACGGCCGGGGTTTCCTGTCACCCTGCCTTTTCCATCTCAGACATCACTCAGTGATTAGAGAAAGAGCACGGTTCGTAAGAAGTTTTTGTGCTGTTCCTAGTTACTTTGAAAACCTACAGGATTTTTAAAATATGTTTTTGGCTAAAATTTTGGTTTTATAAGTAATGGAAATTTTGCTGTGTGATACTTTGCTCCAGATTTTTCACTTCTTTATACACTTAGAAAGTAATGATCTAAAGCTGGGCCCCGCATTTTATTGTTTCTTTAAAAGTCAAATGGTAAGATTTCCAAATTGTTTCTGCCTGTCTAGTGAATAACTTAAAAAGACACTCTAAGTCTTTTCCACAGAAATTACTTTTTAAAAAAATACATTTGGTATATGGTCTTTGGTCACCTTTTGAGAAGTAAATGAAAAGAAGTTACTTTGTTCAGTTACTTTTTTTTTAGTTTTGTACCACAACTAAGAACGGGAATTCTTAAATTGATCAGAAGCAAATATTTAACGACTAATTGCTATAATCCAGGCAAATACTTTGTACATGTTAAGCTCACTAACCCTCACAACAGTGGTAGTGGGCACACACTGTTGTTATTCCTATTTTGTAGTGAAGGCAACTAAGGGCCCAGAGAGGTTAAATAACTTGCTCAGGGCCACATACTCCTCACTCGGTAATTTGCAGAGCATGGATTCTGCCATTAACAGTCTGGTTGCAGAGCCAGTAGTGTTAACCGACACACTAGACTGCCTCTTAAACTCTAAATTGTGAATAAATGCTAGAGGCAGTCAAGGATGGCTTCCTGGAGGAAGTAACACTTGAGCCAGTTCCTAAAGAATGAGTAGAAGTTCTCTAAATAGAGAAGAGGAGCAGACGGCAGGTGCGTAGATGCCCAGCAGTATAAGAGGAAAGGCTGGTCAGGGAAATTGGGGATGAGACTAGGAGGTAGGCTGGAATCAGATTGTGAATTGATTTGCACTTTGAATTCAGGGAGTTTGGACTGACTTTTTGCTATAGGGCGGTCCCATAACACAAATCCAAAGACGAATGCTGGACTGGTTATCTCAGAATCAGGCAGGGAGTTTGTTAAAAAGGCAAATTTCTAAGCTCCACTCCAGTAGGTTCTGATTCAGGAAGTCAAGAGTGAGGGCTAGAAATCTAGGTGATTCTGATGGCTATGAAGGCATACTTGGGACCTCTGCTAGTAGAGGTTTGTAAGTATGGGGTGTGACAAGGGCAGTATTTTTCTTTAAAATAAAAATTATTAAGCTAGTACAAAATATACTGGAGATTTGGAGGCAGGAGAGGACAGATCAGAAAGATATTTTACATTAGAGCAGTAGGTAAACAAGCAGGAAGGAGATGGAGATAAATGATTGTGTTAGGACTGTTGGCTGAACAAAGAGGTGGAGAGTCATGATTAACCTGAGTGATGAGCAAAATCGTTTTTGCCATACGAACCTACGTAACATTAACATTAGTTAAATCTGTGACGTACATAACATAACATGACATTAGTTAAATCTGTGAGGTCGGGATACTGTCAGTGGTATGTATCAAGTTATGTGACTTGAGGCCAGGCAGAATGCTTGCCACAGAAAACAAACACTCGAGGTCTTTAGCCGGGAGAAGGGGCTGAGCGGTTCTGTCAGAGGAGGCTTGCTGCGTGTCCTACCAGCTGGGACCTGTCAGCGTCGAGGGGCCGGGCTGGCCTGCAGCCAGCTCTGTGCTGTACACTCTCTTGAACTCCGTGTCTTTGCCTGAGGCCAAAGTAGCACCCCATCTCCTGCCCAAGGCCTCAGGCGGTGCCTTCAACCTCGATTACCCAATTTGGCACCTACTACGCTGCACAGGCTGGTGTGAAGAGTCCGTCAGAAGGCAGTCACTCAAGCGTAGCACCTATTTCCTGCTTACGCTGAGTGCCTTTCCGGCACGCAGCAGCCCCTGCAGCTGCCCCGACCCCTCATGCGGTGGTCCGTGCGCAGCTGGGTCAAAACCGTGCACCTGCTCTACCTGATGAGACTGCAGCAGATACCTGAACTGAGCTGGAACCAGTCCAAGTCCCATCCCTTGGATTTGAAATTAGGAACAAGAGAAAGAGAATTATTAGTCTCTTCCCATGTCTGGGGGCTTTAACTTGTAAACTCAAGGGTCTTGAGCAGCCATATATGCCATGCAGAGAACAGAGGAAGCTGGTTTAAAGGAAGAGGGAAAGGTGATGCAGACATACGAAGTGAAGAGAGGTAAGCGAAGGGAAGGGGGCGGGAGGTATGTACCGCTGCCCGAGTCTCGTGGCTCCCGGTGTCTCAACCCAGCCCTTGAATCTGCTCTGGGGTTTCTTAAGGCACCCATGTATCCTTACAGTAAATCCATCTTTTTTCTCTTTCTTCTTAAGCTAGTTGAAGGGAGTTGCTACTTCCGGGAGCCATCAGCCCGCACCCACACACCACGGCTCCCTGCTCCCACCCTCTGTCCTGGCTGCGGTCAGGAGACGGGTTACCGGGAGTGTGCTATCAGGCACACCAGGCCTACCAGTTTTGAGAAGTGTTTGGCCCTGAGACCACATACTAGGATTCAGTGGTTCAAAATATAGCTCAGGCCTTTGTGTTTTTCTCCCAGTTTAGGCATTTGGGTTGAGAAGCACTTCGGGGTGGGAAACACAGTGGTGTGTGTTCCAACATAAATTTTTACATCCAAGTATATATCCAGTATATCTCTAAACACTTAATTCAGGATTCTGGTTCTTATGTTCTTTTCCTTCCTTTTTTCAAATGATTCTTTGATTCTTGCCAAGTTTTGTAGCTAATTTATGAGTGTAGAGAAAATGGAACTTTATTCAGTGTCTTGGCTTCAACAACAAACATTTTTCACAGTTCTGGAGGCTGGGAAATCCCATGACCCAGGCACTAGCAGCTTCCTTGTCTGGTGAGGGTCTCCCTGCTGGTTCATGGACGGCCGTCTGCACATTATGTTCTCACGTGGGAGATGGGAGCTCTCTGGGTCCTCTCTTACAAGGTCACTCATCTCATTCATGAGGGCTCCACCCTTGTGATCCAGCCACCTCCCACAGGCCCACCTCCTACTGCCATCACTTTGGATATCAGGACTTAAGGTGAATTTTTTTGGAGGGGAGGGACACAAAACCTTCAGTCCATAGCATTCAGGAATCAAGATTGCTTTTAAATGCATATATGCAGTTGCTCAGCAATTTTTAGAAAAGGATATATACATTGGAGTCAAAGAATCAAAATGTATATCTTCCAAGATGAAAAATTTTAAGATATTAGACTAACTCAAGCAAATTATACCTTGGCATAGCCTAGTCAAAGAAGGGTCCTGATAAATACAAAGTAAGATAGAATAGTTTATTATAATGAAAAAAAGTCACATTTGTATACTTAATGTACATGATTAGACTATGCTAATCAAGTATTCTTTTTATGAATGATAAAAGAACTAAAGCCAGACAAACTGCAGGCTATTAAATAAATTAGTTTACAAAAAGTAAAGTGCTTTACTAGTATATACTGTGTTATATAGTACACTTGAACAACTTCGCTAATTTATATATTTTCATGTACTTTTTATGCTGTTTTCTAAACTCCATTATTTCTTTTTCGACTCATGAGTTAATAGAAATACAGTTTAAATTTCAAAACAAGAATTTTTATTATTGATTTCTAGCGTAACTGCATTGTGATTAGGAAAAGTGGCACCAATTTTTAAAATTTGTTAAACCTTTCTCTGTAGACCAAGATTTGGTCAATTTTTATAAATGTTCTATTTGTGAAACTGTTTCGATGGTGAATTTCTTTTCTGGTAGTAATTCTTTTAATTCTTACTATATGTAAGTTGAAGCTGTTTTACCACTTACATACAAGTTTAGAATCTTCCTACCAGTAATTTTCTCGTTTTCCTATCAGGTGATAGCCTTTCCTGTCTGTGGAAATGCTAAAAGAAGCTCAAGTTTTTTAAAACTCGGGCTTCATCGTTGTGTATTCTTGAGTTCCAGCTCTTTTCGTCTTGTGCCTTTCTATCATCAGTTCTAAAGTGTTGAGCCAGTGACACCATCTAAGAATGTGTTTTTGTGTTGTAGCTACTGTGTTTCTTTCTGTGTAGCAGCTTTGGTAACCTGCTCACTCTGACACACGGCTACCTATGGCGGTCTGCTACCTTTGTTTTTAATTTAATTACCAAGATCAGTCATGAATTTTTGTGTATGTTTACAAGTTGAGGTATTGAAGAACAAATTAAATCAGAGCCATATGGAATGCACTTTTAAATAAGTGCAAATTTCTACTTAAACTTCTGACATGATTCTTGCTTGGTATTGATATTCTGTGACCAACAAATGCCATGAGAGGTTTAAACATGGGGAGGCATTCTAACAGTTATTTAAATGGGAGATTTTTTTCCTTGTAAATAATCACTTACTTGGTTAAAACATCTATTCTCAAAGTAGTTATTTTTCATTAATTAAATTCTTTGCATTCTCAGAATTACTGCAGATATAATTTACGTGTAAGAATGATTAAATTCATAAGCATGAAACTAAGGTTGTATAATGATGAGAATTTATGGAAGCAATTTTTAAAAATTTTCACTAGATTAGATGTGGTCAGCAACTGCCCTTCAAAAAGGATACCTTGTGCATATTTAATTTCATAATATATCATCATTTCTGAGACTGCTGTGGGTATACATGTGGTTTTATTCTGTGTTGAACCTTCTAGGAAAGTGACTTCTTTCCTCCGCTAAGCGTGAGAATGAGGACAGTTTCCTCAGCATGCTGCTACGGATGCTTTCATCAGAGTGGTAGTGAGATGGTGCATTGTAGGGTAGTGCTTCCGAGCACAGGATCCGTCGGAAGCCAGATTGTCTGGCTTTGCTTATTTAGCAGTGTAATCTTACGCAAGCTAGTGAGTGCTCTGATTTTCAGGTTCTTCACTGTGAAAGTGACGGTGTCTTGATAATCTACTTAGAAGACTATTGGCCCCTAGAACAGCAAGCACTTATTCAATATTTGCTGTTGTTTTCTCCCCTAAGAATAGTTATTAGGTGTGCATTGATGTAGATTTAGGGGGAAGTTCGAATCATATACATTTTTTGAAGTTTTAATATTAGTAGGTCTGTGCGTCCTCTGTGTAGCTGTGTAACAAACATACAGGACGTCCATAAAGCTTGACTTCCTCTGTTCCCTACAAAACAGCCTCCGGGACCATGAGATACCCGTACGGATTCAGGGATCAGTGATTGCCGTTTCCTGGTAGGGATCTCCTGTAGAGTCAGGAATAGGATGGGCGATGTGAGTAGGAACTGGAAGCACCGTGGTGGCCCTAGCGGCAGCAGGGCTGCCCTCACGTAGGCAGTGTTTGTGGAACACGTGCACGAGACGAGATCCCCTTCTAGATTCCTTACGTGGGTTGCCTTACGTTACCTCCACGACAGCCAGTTAAGTAGGCTGGGTGCTAGCATCGCTCACTAGTTATTTTTTAAAAAAAGGCATGGATGGACATGCCGTGTTACGGGTGCAGAAACTAGGTGTGGGGGGCTTAGACACAGCTGGTGGCTGACAGGACCAGAATCTGATCACGGTGCGGTTCCAAAACGCACGTACACTGAAACGCAGATGCAGTGCGCAGCCAGAACGCTGATAGTTTACAGCAAATTGCCTTAGGGTTCTGTTTTACCCCTCGGTTGGATGCCTTACTGTTAGCCCCCACTACCTTGGGAAGCAGGCATGAAGTGGGGGGGGTGTATATACCTGGGACACTACAGCATTAACACGCATTGAATGAAATGCTCCTCTCAGCCTTGCTAATGACTCAGCCCCCTGCCTGGATCTTGCCTCTTCACCTGCCTCCTGGCCCTGTCCCAATGGTCTCTGTTGGGTCCTGGCCTGCATTACTTTGGTTCCTACTTTGAATCAGTCCTGATTTCTCTCTGCACATAAACAAGATTTTGAAAAAGAAATAGATATATGACAAAAAAAGAAAAAGGCAAATGAATAATAATTCAACCAGTAACTACGTTAATATCAATCTAATGGTGACTTGTGAGCATTCTAAGTAATGCGTTCTTTGTGTTTTAATGTAAAAAATCACTTCACTTGTGTGAGCTGGTTTAGGAGGAATTTTACCTAGTGACTCTCCAATCAGCTCTCACTTGACCTGCCCTGGGCATGTGGGCCCCACTGCTGGCCGCAGGGAAGCGGTGGAGCGTTCTTCCTTCCGCCCTCACTTCCTCGGCTGCTTCGCCCGCTGAGCTGTGGACGGGGGCCAGGGGGCCGAGGACAAAGGCTGCGCACGCTGCGCACACAGAGCACCAAGGCAGCAGCGCACTGACTCGTTCCCCGCTCCGTGTGAGAACGGAGGGGGCGCGGTGCAGGGCCTTTGTGCTGGTGTGTGTCGGCAGCGCCGTCTGAGGCAAGGCCCATTGTGTTGGCCAGTGTTTCTTATTGACCGAATCCGTGCCTGCCGCGTTCCCAGGGTCGAAGCTGCGAGTGGGAGAATGTTTGGAAAGGGGTAAGCACAGGCTAAGAGCATTTCGCTGCCTTGTCATCTGACCTGCGAAACCTAAACTGCCGTCCACGGCAATGCAAACAGGTGATTACATGGCCACAGCTGCAGCTGTTGACATCTGATCGCTGCGTGTCCCCGAGGAAAGAATGTGGGTTTTGTTCCGTCTCCAGGGTCTTACATGCTGCACGTGAGTGATTTTTAGCTGCAAATGAAAGATCAGCAAGGTGGATACTTTAAAACAGCCTCTGCCACAGCTGTTGGCGTGGCTTTTGCTTTGATGACTCGGTGCTTCCAAATTGAGTCATCTTTCAGTTTTCATTTTTAAGGAGTCTAAGGTAAAGGCAATTTTTCCTGTTTCCATTCCGTACGATGCCATTGTCACTTTGAAAGGTCTGCCTCTCAGAGCCTGGTTTTGCTTGTTGACTGTGGTTTTATCTGTTCCTTCATCACCTGTCCTTCCGGAAGGATGCGTCTACAAGAGGTCCACCCCCCACCATGACAAGCACACTGGAGAAGAGTCAAGGCTAATGGCTCTTCATTGTGTCAGTAAAGTCTGTCCTTTCTAGGTTCTTTCAGTTTTCTAAAGAGCAAAAGTTACAGATAGATCATACAGTCCTGGAGAAGAGCTGCTCTTTTGTTATTAGAAGAAAAGATGTTTAGAATTGTGTTCCCCCGAACCATGAAAACCCAGCCAGCACCGGAGCGTTGTGCATGCATCTGCATTCACCTCCACAGTTCATTCTTCACTGTTTAAAAGCCTGGTGCTGCTTAAAGAAGCCTCGTAGGTGATGGGCTCTGTGCTGGGTGTGGGGGCAGGGTTTGCAAGGAAGCATCTGCTAGTTGCTGCCTCTCACTGTCACAGGTGGTGTTCTGAAGCGTGTCTGGAGTGGGATGATGTAGAAAATAGAGGAGCCCTTTGAGGCTCTTCACTTCAAGGTTTCTCTTAAGTTTTTTTCCGAAGGTTTTGGTACTTTGTCTCCTGAATGTTGTCGTGCAGTGTTTCTCTTAAGTGGGCAGGCACAGATCCCGTTGGGACCGCCATGAGAAGGCGCCTGGGATCCCTGAGCACCGCCAGAGTCCTGTACGCCCAGTTCAACTCTTGCCTTCCTGCCACGTGCACCTCACAGTGCTGGCTGGCCCTGCTGGGCCCTTGGAGCGCACGGTGGTTTGTCACCAGGTGGCAACGCGTCACCAGGTGGCAACGCGTCATTGCATTTGCATCCCAGGTACTGGAGGTGCAATGATGAGTAATGTATTACTCTTACCCTCCGGGAACACGGAGTAAATGCCGCCTTTTTTTTACAACCATCCTCACCACAAGCTCAGTTTTGAAAAACTGGCATAGTGACTAAATATAAGTAGAATGTACAAAAAAAACCCTTTCCTGTCACTGTTCCTCAGTGAAGTTGGCCTCTCGCACCTGGAGTACTATGTGGAACCAAAAGCACTTACTAAAATGTATCTCGTGCACTGTCTTAACCCTCACAAATGAAAACTGCTTTCAAATTCTCATAATGAAACCTTCTTTACAAATAATATTTTTTCATTTTTTTAATGCTGCTGTGGCACATATAGAATTATTTTGACAGATACCAAGTGGAATCACTTCAAAAGGCTTTTTATATTTTTATATTTGTGAGAAACAATAAACCATATGCCGACTTGTGGAAGCCTTGATCTAGAAGGAGCATGGCTGTTGGCCAGCAATTAATTAAGCTGCCCTTGTTTTGGCCAGATTGTGGAGTTGTATAGGTGTGAAATGTCCTGTCTTCTCCAGACAGGACTACTCCTGTCTGTCCTATTTTCCTCCGAAGTAAGAGGAAGTGTAAGCACGAGCAGTCAGAGCGCAAGAAGAGCGGGGCAGCAGGGTGCAGTGGGGACTTGACCTGGCGCCCGAGAGCCTCGGAGTGGCTGCTGCCGCTTTGTTCCGTTTAAAATCGCTTCATCGTTCGCAAGAGCATCTGTGACAGATGTGTGTTGCTAGAGAATGTGGAATGAGAGGTTAGTTAATTCCATGTTATGTAAAGTAGGGTTACTCTGCTGTCAAAATTAGAAAATAATTAGACTGACTGTTTCCTGTATTTCTCCTGAGTCCAGTTTAGATATTCTTAAATTATCTTCAAGTACACATCTCTGATATCAGATTGTCTGGGTGAGTTAGGCCACTCAGTGTTCCTCTCATCACGCAAATTCACTTCTCATTGGAGCAGAGTTAACTTTTTATTCAGGATCTGGTAGTTAAAGAGTTATGGGCCTTGGGTCTGAGATTGCCATCAGGGAAGGCTGGCCTCGACAGAGAGCTCCCTTTCACCGTTTTTGGCCATTGTCCCTGCTTCCTCTCATTCAGCCTCATTGCTGTTGGCCTTAGGGATACCCAGAGACACTGTTGCTGAGCTTACAGATAGGTTCCATGTTTGATCTTCTCAGTTTGTAGAAGATAAAGCAAGCACCTACGTCTTAAAAGGCTTTCTCTTTTTAATAAACAGCAATGGCTTTGGGAATTTCAAAAGCTCTATAATGTTTTGTTCATATGGTAAAAAGTATGGACAACAGACATTGTGATCCAAATACTTGCTTTTCCCCCCCTAAATCAAACATAATTAAAATACAGAATTCTCCCCTCCTTTTTTTCCAAACCCTAACAAATAGAACCAAACCCCACATATATTTGGGAGTGGTTTCCCGAACCCCAGCCTTAGCTTCTGAGCCCCTCCTTCCTTCTTTTAAGCGCTGATGGCCAGTGCTGGCTGCGGACCCCTGTGCACACCCGCCCACACTCACCCTGCAGTGCACTGGCACAGTCTGCTCGTGGCTTTGTCTCTGGGGAAAGTGAAAGCATATGCAAGCACTTTGCAAATAATTGTGGGTGGGTGCAGTGCTGAGGAGGTTAACCATTGGCATTTTCAGTGGCTTAATTGGGCTCTGGCAAAGAGTCAGGATCAGTAGAAAATGGAACAACTGTAGACACCGGTGGGTTTCAGCACCTTGGCACGGTCCGGAGCGTTCAGCAGCTGCCTGTGCTCGTGTCTACCTGTTGTGGGAAGGCGAGAGGCTGTCCGGACAAGGGACAGAGCAGCCAGGGTTTTCCCATCCAGCTTTCCTGTTGTATTTGGCTCTTTAAAAGCAGGTCAGAGTGCCTGTCGTCAAGCACAACTTCTGCAGTGACTCACGTGAGGTGCTCCGCTCCATTCAAGGACGGGCTTAAAGCCACTGCAGAAAGCCTGCGCCCTGTGGAGAGTGGTGCCCCTGTACCACAGGGGGTTGCCGGGGTTTGAGGTTTGGGAACATCCTTGGGGGATTTGACCGTGCTGAGAAGTTCCAATCCGTGAACATTTAACTAGCGTCCGTGCTTTTTCAAGAAAGGAAAGTACTGTAGTGTTATTGTTGTTGTTATTGATAAAATTAGTTCCGATCATAAGACTATGAGCCTTTGAAGTTAAATATAAATGTATTATTGTATAAAACATACACTGGTTTTGTAACGTGTACAAATCTAAGAGATCAAGGGTTGTAATTCAGTATTTTCTGTTTGTCTTATTTGCTAAAATGAATTGGTTTGCTGTTTGGATGGTTCGTAACTCAAGGTTTGGGGACTCAAGCATCTGTAATAATCTTTCTTTTATACCAAAAACTTGTGTTATGAATGTGCTTGAAAATATATCTGCTGAAAAACTTCTGGGTAAAATTGTTTCATAAAGTGGGAACCTTCCCGTTTTGGATGGAAGGAAACCCCCTCTTGTCCCATTTATTAGAGCTATACTGTTTAATCTTTCAGGATGAGATCCACTTTAAAAAAAAAACTATGTATAGACGACAAAAATATAACTTAAAATCTTGTAGTTCTCAGAAAAAGCTTGTGTCTTTTTATTTAGAAAAGCCCTTTTCTCCCTGTAACTCTTAAAAATAGGTAGAATACCTCCCTGGAAATGACAGTTCTGTTTTTCCCATGTTCTCTACATAACCTTTGTGTAACAGAGACCAGCAACTCTCGGCCTGTGGCCCCTTCTTTGAAGCATCACTTAATACGCACCGTCCGTCCACTGCCATCAGAAAGTTGTCAGTGCTTGGGAGCTGACTTTCTGCTGCAGTGGAAGTCAGATGAACAGTGTGTCATGAGCTCAGTAATTAATCTTTGCTGCAATTAAAAGAATACATTTCTATACACTTTAATGCTTTGTATGCTCATAGGTGAAAGCAGGAAAGAATTTCATTTTGAAATCTGTTGTGGCTTCCAGCGGAGAAAGGGCACGTGCTTGTGCCTGCACCACACACCTTTATCCTGGTGCTCATCGCGGACGTGCTCACGTCATCCCTTTAACTCTGCGAAACCGGCTTGTCACTCCGCATCTGTGCTCAAGGCGGTGTTTGCATATTTTAAGGCTGTATTATTAGGTTCCTAAAAATTTAGAATGATCTTTGTCTTCTTGGTGGAATTCCACGGTCATTATGAAATGTTTCTTTTTACCACTGCTAATAATGCTTTATGCCTTGACATCTGCTTTGCTTCTTATAAAATGGCTATATCAGCTTTATTTTAGTGTTTATATGGTGTATCTTTCTCTATTCTTTTACTTTCAACCCTTCTGTGTCTCACATTTATTACAAGTATGACTCTTGTAAGGAACATTTAGTTGGACTTTGTTTATCTATCCAGTTAGTCAGTCCTTAACTTTAATTGGAATATTTAGATGTTTTATATTTTATGTAATTATTGGTATTTTTCTTTTTAAATTACCACCTTATTTTTTGCTTTCCCTCACCTTTTCTATTTTTAAATGTGCTCAACAAAGAAAGGAGACAAATTTCCAGTAACCCAAGAAATTCAGTTAACTAGAGGGCCCTATCTGCAAGGTTTTGATATAATCAAGGTTTTCTGTATGTATCTTCCTACTGTATTTTCAAGAAAGAAAAGCACACACACACACACACAAAGTATAGATATATATTTATATATAACTATATGTAATTAATATATTTAAAATTATAAGTATGATATAAATTATACTTATAAACGTATTTATTTGTAACATAACTTTTCTTTATATTATATATTTATAACTTATAAAATTATATTTTAATATGAATTATAGATTAATATAAAATATATAATTATACATTGTAAATTTATATTTTGGTATATACAGGATGGGGTAAAAATAGGTTTACAGTTGTAATACAAATAAATAATACAATAATTAATAAATAATAATACAAGAATAAACTTTGGCGTATTCACAAGTGTAAATGTTCTTTTGCCTAACCCTGTGTTTATATATAATTACATTTTGTATGTAACTACATATATATGTTTTAGAGACTTCATTTATTTATTTTTAGAGAGAGGGGAAGGGAAGGAGAAAGAAGGAGAGAAACATCAATGTGTGGTTGCCTCTCAAGCGCCCCCTACTGAGGACCCAGCCCACAACCCAGGCCTGTGCCCTGACTGGGGGTGGAACTGGCAACCCTTTGGTTCGCAGGTGCTCAATCCACTGAGCTACACCAGCCAGGGCATAAAACAACATATATAATTTTTTAAACATTATATATTGGAATCAAATGTAGCAAAGGAGATGGAACAGATCTTAAGCCAGGGGAAATCCAGCTGTCAGTCAGTCTCAAAAGACTCAAACCTTGATCAGAGTTTAGGGTAGTGAACTAAGTCCCCATGAGACCAGAGAGTCTCTGTGTACCTGAGACCATTGTACCTGGAGTCAGCATCCCAGCCCTGACAGGGCACCCAGTGTAGATTGAATGATGTAGGGTTTTTACTCATAAAACATGAAAGTTGATGTTACCATCTGACTCAGCCAGGGTTTCCCAGAGACATGGAACAATAGGAAGTACCGATACAGTGGACACTGATGACTTACTTTAAGGAGCTGGGGCACACGGCTGCGGGGACTGCCAAGTCTGAGATGTGCAGAGCAGTCCGGCGGGCTGCACGCTCAGGCAGGAGTTGACTCTTCATTCTTGAGGCCGAATTTCTTCAGGAAACCTGTTGTTGCTCGTAAGATCCTCAACTGATTATTTTTTTAGTATTTTAATTTTTATTTTTAATTACAAGGTAATACATGCATTTATTTGTGTAAAATGTTACAGTATTTTTGACCATCACCAAGTATCCATTCCTTCTTTAAAAAAAAAAATTCATAGAGAAAGTGCACAATTTATAACCCACGAGTGTACAGCTGGTGAAACTTCACAGTGAGCCCAGACTCATGTGACCGTCATTTGGACCGAGAAGAGAACAGCATTGCCACCCGAAAGCCTTCCGTTGCCCCAGGCCTGCCACGGGCACTGTCCTGTGTACAGCAGCCTAGACCAGCAATTTTCAACCGGTGTGCCCACAGCAATTTTTTTCTCAAGTACAGTTGTCTCCGTGTTACCCCCACTACTCAGCCATCCCCACTTCCCACCCTTGTTCCTAGACCCTTTGGTTTTGTCTACGTAGGCCTTCCACTGATTGGGTGAGGCCCACCCACACTGAGGGTAGCTCTACAAAATGCTTTCACAGCAACCCCGGATTAGGGTTTTACTAAATAACGGGGTCCTGCGGTCTAGTCAAGCTGACCCATAAAACTGCCCATCACAGCCTGTAGGCTAACGTCAGTCAGTGTAGAAGAAGAAAGCAGCAGAGAGATGGTTTTACCGGCAGCGCTGCCTACGCGATAAGGGGAACGAGCACTCGTAGGAGGGAGCAGCCAGACCCTGGCGAGAGGCCCGTGGAGCGGCCACTGCAGGTCAGGCCCTGTCGGGGGTTCGCATGGCTGTATCAGGAAGAATTCACGAGAACGCCAATTCCATCGTTCCTCACCGTGACTTTCCCATCTCTGTCCCCTGATTACAAATGTGAAGAAGCCAAGAGAAGCCATGAGAAATGCTGCCCCCTGGGGAGACCCCCACCCGGGATAGTGCTGTGACGACCGTGACCACACTAAGGGGGGGGTGTTAGCAAGTCCTTGTCTGCTTCTGTAAGTCGATGACCTGCATTTCCATCTCTTTAGCGACCCATCTGGCTTTCTCTGTATATGATTTGCCCTCTCTCCCTCAACCTTCTTTTATACTTCATTTATTTCTTTCCTCAGTGCTAAAAGAAACTTGAAAAGTCATTGTTGTTTCATAAATGAGGTCAATGACCACTAATTTTTAACTTCCTAGAAGAAGGTTCTAGAACTGTCACCGTCACGAATGCGGCCAGCGGGTCACACCCGGATGCAGCTGCTGGTGGAGAAGAGGTCCCGGTGAACGCCTGCCCTGGACAGCAGCGTACTGATGCACCTGGAAACTCACCGTCCTGTGCGGCAGCGGGGAGCCTGTGCACCCTCTCCCACCCGCCATACGCCGCGAAACATGCAGCCCCAGGGCACGGTAGTTTTTAAAGCCAAAATAACGGCTGCGGCCCCCAGAGTCCAGCAGCTGCTGCCTGATGTCTCCCACTGCCGGAGCACCTTTCTGACAGGTCATCAGGCTCAAGTCTGGGGTCAAAGCAGGATGAGGACAGGACCCCGCTCCGCACGGGCAGCTGCGGGTAGTGCGCCCACTCCAGCCCGTGGCTTTGGGAGACTGTTCAGTTAGTTTTCTTACTACCAGGAGTTGCCTCTGAGAGAGCTTAGTCATGTATTTCAGGTGGTTTTTCGGAAGAGACGATGATTTTTCCCCAAATCACATGAAATTTTTGTCCCTGGCCTGGTTTTAGATGCTTTACCTAATACGAATTTGTCTGATTGTAAATGTTACTATCCAGTCCTCTCTTTGTAATTATCCAGAGTAGATTCTTTGATTTGCACAACTAGGCAGCTCTCACAGAGGCCCCGAGAAACCACCCACGGGAAGTAAGGAGCTCTGTTGAGGGTGCGGGGCCCTTCCCTGTGCCCTGGGTCCTGCTGCAGGAAGGTAGAGAGCTTGACTGGGGAGACCAGGGACACAGCCGCTGGTGCACTTTGTGTGGTGGGTGTTGTGCGACATCGAGATGAGGTTCCAGCCCATTTGGAACCGGATGTTCCGTAGGAAGTGCACGTCTACCAGTACATGAAAACTACTTCGGTCACTGTCTTGCCAAATAGAGTGTGCCGAAATTTCCATTCCCAGTGGCAGCGTTTGCGCCTGTCCATTCCTGTGGCACGCAGCTCACTGACGATGAGCTTCGTTTCGGAAGGCTGGGGTTCGCGTAAAACTGTTTGTATCCGTTTGTGATCGTAGAAACCACCGAGAATATTTTAACAAGTTTTGAAAGAGGGCATTTTTGACTGGTTTTGGTAGTACACAAAATTTAATTGGGGAAAGAGGGTTGGGAACGTCTCAGAGGCATGGGAAGTTAATTTCCGAAGATGATAAAATAGGTCCCATGAGATCTGTATTACTATCAAAGGTGCAATCAATACGCATGTCAAGGTCCTGTCAGCTTTCAGCCGCAAGTAACGGAAAACCCACCCTTACGGTCTTAAACAGTAAGGAACTTCTGTTTAAGTAACGAACATAACAAGGCCTCTAGAAGTGGACAGTTGTCATTCAGTTGTGATAAGGGCCATTCATCACCGTCTTTGTGATTCTCTCCTCCAGACCGTCCCTCCTCTCCCCCTAGATCTGTGCTTGGGTCTGATCCCTTTGTGGTAACTGCGTCGCGTGTCACGTGCAGAATCGACTGTTTACAGATGCAGAAAAGGGCGTTGCTTTCTCACGTCTCTCTTGAGTCAAAAGGCTTTTCCTGGAGTCCCCTGCAGACATTCCTCCGTGTGCCATTGGCCCGAGTGTTCATCACATGCTGAACTGTAAAGCAGCATTGCCAGGGGGAAGCTACCGTGACTGAGTCGGTCTTCTTGGGGTCTGCTAGGGCTGGGGCCAGGCACTGTTCAGTAAGGTACTTCAGTTGAATGACAACTTCTCTGGGACTGCTGAGCCCCCCTGTAAAATAGGGTTGGTTAATCTTGCTTTTCAAAGGTATTACTTATATTTCCTAAGTTTCTACACTGTGACAAGCACTGTGCTTTGTGATGTAAATAGATTTAATCTCCAAAACAAGCCTGGGAAGTAAGGGGATATGGTTAGGGTTAGATCCCGTGGGGGTTCATTTTCTACAGACTATTCAAGCAGCGAATAGAGTTGATAGTCCTCAGGTGGAAGGAAGTTGAGATGCCCAGAGGAGAGGTCACAGGTTATTGCCGTAGTCAAGATGTGACATTTTGAGGATTTAACTTTACGTAGTGGCATTGGAATGTAAAGCAAAGAATGGCTTCATGAAATATTTAAAAAATAGTAGGCAATGGAGTTGGCGTTTAAAATGGAGCATTGGAATCAAAAAGGGTTTTTAGATTTCCATTGTAAGAACCTTGAATAAGCAAAATTTGGCTTTGAAGTTATGTTAGACCTTTTTCGATTGGTCCCTAACACAAATAAGCTTTTAGTTTGTAGGAATATTTCTCACGCTCTCTTTCACGCTCAGTGTGAGATGGGGCTTACAGTGTGTACGTTACAGGGTTGTTGTAAGGACTTAATGAGTTAATATTAAGAGTCTGTCTCATGGTACTGGGCACATAAGTGCTCAGCAAGTGTTAGCTCTTTTTCTTTTAATTTGCACAGAATCACTTGCTTTTTTTCTTTATTCTCTCACACCTCTTTAGAACCATACAGATAATCTCTCCCTGTATAGTCTTGAAAATTTTGAAGTCACTTCTTTTAACACTTAATGAGGTTCCACATTTATTCAGATGC
This sequence comes from Anoura caudifer, assembly GCA_004027475.1. Classification (NCBI taxonomy): domain Eukaryota; kingdom Metazoa; phylum Chordata; class Mammalia; order Chiroptera; family Phyllostomidae; genus Anoura; species Anoura caudifer. The sequence continues at coordinate 192,301 of PVKU01002406.1, forward strand.
ACGTGGAGGTGAGGGAGGGAGTCTGGAGCTGCGCTTGCACCTGGGCCGAGTCCTCGATGTGGAAGCGGTTATTACACCCTGGGGAGAGCAGGAGTGGCCGCGGTTGAGGAGAACGTAAATTCTAGAAGGAAGCCACAGTGGAAGTGTAAGGGGTAGTGACAGTGCAGCGTGCCTGTCAAGTAGTAGAGGAATAGTAGCCCAATGCGCTAAATCTTTTGAAACGAAACCTCTTTTTAACTGTAAAAACTATAGGATATGGTATAACAGCTACCTGAATATCCACTACCTACAATTAGCAAATGCTGACATTAGTGAGGGGTGGTGGTGATTTTCCTAAAGGCTTCTTTTTTTCAAAGAAACATATCAGTAGGTTAAAAAATTAAAGTCCCTTTTTGTGTAGTTGGCTGAAGACAGCTGAAAAAAAAAAAAAACAAACCCCACAGAATTCTAGTGGCTGACCTGTGTCTCGTTTCTGTGATGCTGCCATGCGGCTGTGTTTCTGGTTAGTGGCTGGCATTCCATGTGGCAGTATAGGGACCCAAACCTTATGGCTGACAGACTTACCGTGGTGATCCCATCGCAAGGTACATGAATGTAGAATCACGGTGTTGCGCACCGGAAACTGGACTCCCTCCGTCTTGTGGCTCCACCGTCCTCAGCCCAGCACACGGTTCCCGAGGTCACGTGCTCCTGTGTGTGAAGCTGATGGAAAAGCAGAGAGACTGCGGAAGGCGCGCCCACTGCTTCAATTCCCTGGCCGTCTTCGTGGGACTGGCGGTGCTGCCGCTCATATTCCATTGGCGAGAAGAGGTGCATGCCCCCCAGCTTGATCAGGATACAGGGTTGCTGGGAAATACAACCCTGGGCCCCGGCGACAGCTGAGAAGAGGGTCTGCAGAGCTGTGCCGAGGGCCGGTTTTCTTCAGCGTCGTTGCTTCGTTAAACTCGCCCGCACCGTTCGCTGTTCTCTCCAGCGGCAGCTGCTGTCTGAACATGCAGCGTATGCTTCAACTTTTACATTTTCATGGTGTGTACGTAGCCATAAAATATGATATTATTTTGTGTCTATTTAAAGTTTAAAACACAATTTAAGCTGTTATTTTTAAATGTTTACTTTGTGTCATTTTATAACATTCTGACTCCACACTGTGTTTTTACATCTGTCCCGGAATCTACATTGAGGTCTAGCCCATTCACTTTAACTGCTGTATAGATTTCACTCCATGAATGCAGCTCAGTTATTATTTTTACTCTTCCCTCTTGATGAAAGTTTAGGTGGTTTCTGGTTTTTGACTATTACGAACATAATACGTGTTCTCATGCGTGTCTCTAAGGACATGCGTTTGTTGCCCTATGTTAACAAGAAGCTTAATTTGGGGGTTGAGACTACATACGACACATTTCCTATTTTTTTGACACTGCCGAATTGCTCTCTAACATTGTATTATTTTACACGCAGTTTATGGTGCTCCCATTTTCTCACATATTCACCAAACATTAGGGGGTTTTTTACACTTATTTTGACAGTGTAATAGATGAGCTATTTTAATTTGCATTTTCCTAATTACTATGAAGTGATGTTAAACATCTTTTTCACATGTCTACTGCCCGGTTAGTTTTCATTTCCCATGAATTGACTGTTCATATTTTTCATCCATTTTTCTATTAATTGTTTATGTTTTTGTTATTGATTTATAATTCTGTATGTATTCTGGACATTAGTTTTTTCTTACATCTGTTACAAATTAACTCTTTTCAAACTATGTCATGCTTTCCCTTTTCGTGGTGATTTTTGTCACACAAAGATTTTAAATTTTGATATAGTCAGCTGTGCCTGTCTTTTCCTTTGTGAGGTGCTACTGTGTTTTTAAATCACAGCCCTCGGATCCTTTGACCCTCCTCCCATCAAGGGGTCCGTATCCCCCCTGCATCGGGGCTGTGTGACCCATTGAACAGTAGACGATAGCAGAGGTGACATGGTGCCGTGTTGGGGGCCCAGGCTTTAGGAAACTGGCAGCTTGCACTTCCTGTCTCTGGGGGTGTTTTTGTCATGTGGCCACCATCCCGGGAGGAAGGAAGCACAAGCCCGCAGAAGGGACGAGGGCCACGGCCATCAGCCAGGGTTGACTGGCCGTCCTCGTGAGCGAGCCGTTTCAGACGTGGGTCCTCCAGTCCTCAGTCCAGTGCCCTGGACGGCGGAACGGTGGTGGACTGTCGCTGTTGGGTGCTGTCCAAACTGCAGATGCTTGAGACTTAGGGTGCTTTGGTTGCACAGCTGGAAGAGTGGTGCTGAGTGCGTCTTATCTGGAAAAGCCTTTCCTACCCTGAGGTCAAAAGATGCTTTCCCTCTTTTTGTGTAATACATCCAACGCTTGATTTTTCACACCTGGTTTCTGGGATATATCTGCAAATTATTTTTAATTGCGATGAAGCACATGCAACATGAAGTTGGCCATTTTAACCACCTTAACAAGGCGTGAAATGTAGTAGCACTCAGTGCGTTCTCCGGGTTACGCAGCCTCGCTGCTGTCCAGTCCCAGAACATCGTCAGGAGCCCAGGAAACCCCGTACCCACCATACAGCTTCTACGGCTCGATACGGAGATCTTACTTTCTTCCCAGGTGTGAAGCCAGTTTTCCCAATGCGATTTATTGAAGAGCCTTTCTGTTTTCTTCCCCCACAAATTAAGTTTAACATGCTTTCTTCATCACCTTTCAGGTCCCCTGTATATACTTAGGTTTGTCTCAGGGGTGTATGTCTTCTCAGTCCTCTCACCCAGGGACTTTAGAAAAATAAATGTATATTTATAAATATGAATTCAGCATTCTTGTAGCTCTCTGTGTGGGCATATTTTTCTCTGTGAAACTGTAACAGATATTTGAAAGGCCTTCCATGTGACCAGGATGCCAGGACTTCCCAAAATCACATACTAGCCTCATTAAAACTTACGATGTTTTACATGTTTTGTTGTAAAGTCATATGTTCCTGTGCAGATCAATCTAACTATGTTTATAAATGCCCAATGACAGTAATAGTCGTATTGCTTCGGAAATTTGCATTTGAAAAGATCGTGGCTTTAAATGGGATTATTCTTACTGCTGTGTGCATACCTTACTGCTGTGCCCCACTGGCCGGAGCCCGTGTGTTCATGCACTACCCTAGACTGCTCTTGGTTGATTACAGCAGCCTCCAAAGACATTCGAAGCTAAGGAAGGGCTGCCTAGTGTTTTACAACCTCATTATCTACTTGTAATAGTAGTAAATCTCAGACCCAACTCTGCTGCACATGAAGACACACACACACACACACACACACACACAGAGATTTAACTAAATATCCACAGGCAGGCACAGAGCAGTTCTTGAACCCTGAAGAAACCCCATCTCTCAGTCCTCAGAGAGGCTCTGACCAACACCTTGCAGAAAACAGGCCCTTAAATGAGAATCGTGCCTCCTTAATAGCCAGCAACAGGCAAGCAGGCTCCTCCCCCTTTCAGGCTGGCTAGAGGAGCGTTTCATTGAAAGGAGGGAGTCATCCTTCAGGGAAAAGTGTCCATGCCCACGAGTTCCTCCTGAGTTCCTCCTCGGCTCTGGTCATGAAAGCACGGGCCAGGTCATTAACATACTGTTTAGTCAGGCAACTCGTATTTCTTACTGCTGCTTATTTCACAGATGGGACCCCACTAATACTCATCATGCTAGTTATAGCTCAATAAAACTTTTCTAACATTCAGTATGGTGATTAGCAAAAAGGTTATTTGTCCACTGAAATACAGATAATAGAGGCTTTTTTAGTAGCCACCTCTAAAATATGGGTTTTTATATGACTGCAGTTGACCACCCCCCAAATTTATATATTGTAAATACTTCAAAGTAAATTTCAGACATCATGATCAAGAACAGTCAGTATTGCCCTGGCCAGGTGGCTCAGTTAGCAGGAGCAGTGTCCCGTGCACCAAAAGGTTGCGGGTTTGACCCCTGGTCAGGGTGCAGGACCCCTGACTGGGGCAGGCGCAGGAAGCAGTCGGTGGGTCTTCTCCCTCTTTCTCTCTCACTCTCTCCCCCCTTCCCTCCTCCCTTTCCTCTCTCTCTAAAATCAATTTAAAAACAAAAAAATATATATATCCTCGGATGAGGATTAAAAACAAAAAGAATAGTGAATACTTTTAATAAAGCAAAAAAGTTTCCTAAGAGAAATACAAATATCAGTTCTGCTACCTAGACTTTAAAAAAATAAATCCTCACCCAAAAATATGTTTATTGGTTTTAGAGAGTGGAAGCGGGCAGGGAGGAAGGTGAGGGGGGAGAGACAGACAGACAGACAGACTGGCAGACACATCAGTCGGCTCCCTCCTGTCTGTGCCCTGACCTGAGATCGAACCTGAAACCTTTTGGTGTGACTGCTCCAGCCAACTGAGCCCCCGGGGTCAGGGCAGAGCAGGCTCTGTCCTGTGGGGGTTACCATATTTTGCTGTGTATAATGCACACTTTTTTGCCCACATTTTGTAGGGAAAACGAAGGGTGCACATGATACATGGGCGTAGTGATCACCATGGGTGTAATCCGTGCATGTGATGCGCACCAAAACATGGGTGCACGTTATACATGGCAAATACGGTAGTTCCTGCCAAACTCCCCTCAGATTCGGTTGTGTCCGGTATGATTCTCAGGTTGTTTCGAAGCTTTGTAACAGTGCTACTGTTAGAAAATCAGTTGTTTGTGACTTTTAAAGTTTTGGACACAAATATTCAGAACTCTTTATTATTGCTTAGTTTATTAAAATTAAAGTAGAAATCAGGAGTGTTTATATAATTGTAAGGTTTTGCTTCCGTGCATAGAATGCTGAGGAATCTAAAATTAAAGTGATCAAACAGTGTAATATCCCATAAAGAAGGTGATTTGGAACTGGAATGTGTTATAGCAGAAATTAGTTGTGTTTGTTTTCCCTTCGTTTCTTGTCGCTGTTGTCGCCTGGCACACTCAGCAGCAGTGTGACGACAGGTGAGCACCTGCCTTCAGCCGCGCTGCCGACACTGGAGGTTTTCCTAGGCCTGCTGCACACCCCTTTCATCTGCCGGGACAGACAAGGCAGCTGTCCCTCTGTCCCGGTGCAGCGTTGGCGTGCTTGGCTGAGGCAGCTGCCAGCCTGACTTCACAGCTGGGGAAATACACTTGGTATTAACAACAAAATTTAACACAAAAAGATGAACAAGATAATTGGGGGGGGATCTTGCCTAGATTTAATGACACAGGGCTGTTGGTTCCTCCTAACAATTACCTTACCTGTCCTTCTATTAATACAGGTAATTAATAGAAGGATATTGAAGGTTTACTCGAGTTTCCTTCTAAGTGCTCCCTCCCTCCTTTCTAGAATCTCCCCTTCCTAAATGATTCAGGGCAGAAACATCCTACTGTGCGTTTTTTGTTTTGTTCAGACACGGGCTACATATTCAAAATTCCTTTCATCTGTAGAAATCTTATGAGGTGTTTCTCTTATATTAGCCATAGTTATAATAGCTTGTTAGAAACTTTTTAAGTATTTATTAATTTTTTGGTATTTTAAAAGGAATCTCAGCAACAGTGTAATTAACTTTAAATGATAAAAGTGCACAGATACTGGTCCAGAGATCGGTTCTGGTAAGCTCACGTAAACGTTGGCGTTCTTGAGAACCGACCCTGCAACAGCTCTGACTCCGAGCTTCTGGTGCCACCCCTCTCAGCTCTGCTTACAGAAAGGCCGTGCAAGAAGCCAGTGTTGCAGAACCAGAGAATACAAACATTGCCTGGAACCGGTCGTTTAGCCAGAAATTTGGGGCTAATTCTGGGGTTTTGAGACTCATCCTCACCATCCCAGAGATCACATGCCTTCACTGTGAGCAGAGTCACTTGCAAAAATTGAGCCATCCTGGGGTAGTTAAAGCATTGTTCATGCCGGTGACAGTTGGTCATTTTTTAAAAATTGTGACTTTATTTCCTCTCTTGTTCCAAATGCGGTTACTTCTTGAGTGCAGCCCGGATCAGCCAGGGACTCCGTACAGGCTCTGTTGCCGTCAGTTTACCCACTTTCCTGCGGGGTTAAGTACAGTCCCTGAACCTCGTGAAGCAAAGTAGAAATGTTCCCCACAATGTTAAGTTCATTGTACTCCGGTATCTTCTCACCTCAGTAGGAAACTGTGTACATTAGGGGCTCTAAATTGATTCTCCCGTGTGTCTGACTTAGCTTATTTATTATTTAATCTCTTCAACACACAAAAGTAGGTTTATAGTTGTTTGTATGGAAAATAACACAAAAACTAATAATAATATAAGAATAAACTATTTTGCGTACTCACAACTGTAAACCTACTTGTACCCCACCCTGTGTGTCTCCCAGTGATTCAGTTTACAAAGTAACTACCAGAGATTGTGCGTCTCACGTTTTCTTTTTCTTTTTTTGTCTTGTTTTTTTTTTTCTTAGAGACACATCTTTTCTAGGATGGGGTCAGCATTCCACTAATCTGATTTTATTTAAAATTTTAATTTTATTTTTAAGCATAGGTTTATATCACTGATTTGTCCGTTAGTGCGAAAGGGGGATTATACATGTTTACAAATGATGATTTCTCTTCAGATACTCCAATACCTAGGCCCAGAGAATGACGAAACATAGTCAGTGTCGCGCTCTCCGTTGCTGTTTCACGTGTGAGGAGGAAACTGTCCCAGCAGCTCCTCCTACCCCAGGGCACTGCCGTTGCTTGCTCTGTGGTGCTTTCCTCCGGCTCTTTTGTCCCACACTGTGTGCCTCCTGGTCCTCCTTTTCTTCTTCTTCTTCTTCTTCTTCTTCTTCTTCTTCTTCTTCTTCTTTTTGTTTTGTTTTTTTGAGAGTGGTGGTAGAATTTCACCTAGCATTTCAAATGCAGATGATGCATTGTCTGGAAAAGGTGGCTTTGGAAAAAGTAGTTTGAATCTGAGTTAATTATCACCTAGGCTACCTGCGTACCTAGACCAGCAACCCGATACTGTGGGAAAACTACATGCCACCTTTGGAGGTGGTGGAAGAAGAAAGATTCTGCTACATAGTTTCTTTTGCTGCAAAATACAGGGCTTCTTAATCATTTGTCTCATGTTCTTTCTAAATTTGTAGTATATACCTCACCTTGCAAGACTGATGTCAAAGCAGAATCTGTAAGAGACACTTTACTCATGTGTCTAGGATAAGATTCCTATGACAGCTATCTGGGGCAGAGCAGAAAACCTGCAGAAAATGTGGAGTTCCAAACATAGCGGCCACGAAACTTCTGTGTGAAACCTGGTGTCTTCTTGCCAGACATTTCTGCTCCATCCGTGTGGCCCGTTAACCTCACGTGAGTGTAAAGAATCACAGTGTCTGGGGAGGAAGCCCAGAGCTCAGCCTTCAGCACATCCACCCCCAACCTCACGTGCCACTCAAACTGAAGAAACCACTGCTTCCAGTCCCAGGGCGCCTCTCCAGCCCTCCCCGACACGTATTTCTGAGCAAGATACTTTGCTTTCCCGGTTAAAATGGGATTAGACGGGGTTCGCTTATAAAAACCCCTCGGAAATTGAGGCAAGGCCAGGGGGTGGCAGGACGGACAGTGGTGACGTTGTGGGAAGAGACCTTGTAGCCAGGAGGTGCTCCTTCAGAGGGGCACCTGCAGTGTGATATTTACTCACACGTTGTCCTAATGATGACTGAGGCCTGGACGATACTTTTCATTTTATTTTTATTATAAAAACGATAATTTATCGCTTATGCAGTAAATTTTTAAATGCAGTTATGTTCACAATGGCCAAAAAAAGGCAAGGAAGCATGTGTATTACAGGCACTCTGCCTAGGAATACTTTCTGCTTGAAAACCAGCATGCAAGCAGAAGCATTAAAAAAGTGCTAATACGTTCACTGGTGACATAGAAAATGTTCGGTTGCCTGACTGCACCAGGATGGAACTTGGGCATCCCTGGTACCTGAGCGAGCAGCTTTGTCTAGGAGTGATGTCCTGTCCTCTGATGTGCGAGAAGGTGGTCTACCACAGGAGGTGTCGGTTTTCAGGATGAGCAAAATCATTTTGAAGGGAAGGATGGAAACCCTAAGGGAAAGCTGGGTAAGGTTACCGAGTCCTGTCTTAGGGAATCTATAGAGAAACTCTGCCCTAGTCCTTGAGTGAGTTCTCTGAAACTTTGAATGCTGCTGCCCGTCCGTAGCAGCCGGCGGTGGGTGTCACCACAGCCACCTTCCCTTCCCTCCTCCCCTCCCAGAGCCAGCTCAGCTCGCCAAAGACACCTCCACTCAGAGGAAGTTTCATGTTAAATGTTTGGTTTCACTTTTACTTTATAGACAACTTGTAAATGCATGTAAAGATGTCTTTTACTTATTTATGGGATTGCATCAGAGTTCCGCGAACAGAAAATCCATATAGCCCAGCTTCTCTAGAAAGCTGTGGGGTCCTCAGTTGACTGTCAGTGAACCTTTTTGACAGATTTTCAAAAAATTGCCCAGTTACCATCTATGAATTCTCATATGTCACACACTTAGCTCGGATCTAACTCATTTCAACAGATGGACTCTGTCAGTGTCTCTGAGGACAGGGAACTGGTAACAAGCAAGGTGATTTTGATCTGGTGACATTCAGTGCTAAGATTCAGCCACAAGTTGTCCTGTGATTTCAGCATTCAGTTCACTTCTCTTGACACAATAACACCGTGCAATGAGCGCAGACCGGAGTCGGAGAGCCTGGTTTGAATCCCAGCTCTACCATTTACTAGCTGTGTGACCCTGGGGAGGTTTTTCACTTGGCACACGGTGCTGGGAACATCTACTTGTAAAGTTGAAATAACATGGTGAGCACAAACCACCATACGTGGCAAATAGTAAGAGTGAAATAAACTCCATTAGAAACAAGTGCTCAGTGAAGGCGTGTGTGTTTCTGTGGCATTCCCCACCAACGTTTGGTAACAAGCGTTCACTTTCCCTGGGTGAACAAACAGTGCCCTGCAGTGTGCTTACTCAGTCATTAAAGCAGGAGGAATTAATGACTGGACATTCTTTGAAAGTTGTATTATTTGTTGACAGATCTTCACGTAACTAGTTTAGTATTTGCCCTTTGATTTTATTTATGAACATGATTTAGCAAATATGACAGTTGAAATCATTAGCATGTAGAATGAGAATACTTTTAAAATATAACATGAACTCTGCTGTGTACCGAGACATCCAGATCACAAATCAGAAGACTTTAGTGCTTTTCCGGTGATGGATTGTAGACACTGTGTCATAAAGTGGTGCCACTTAATAGAGTGCAGCTCTGTCTAATTTATTCAACAGCTATTTGCAAACACCTTTTTTTTTTGCCACTTTAAGCAAATAATTGTTTTTTCAAAAGAAGTACAGTGGACAGGTTGTTGTATCAGAATCACAAACAAGCTGTGTGATTTAAAACTAGTTTACAAAGTGTGTCATGGAAACAGAATGGTCTGACTCGAGGGCTCAGCTCACACGTCGCCTGCTTTCGGAACTCACAGGTAGATTTTCTGCTGGTAGCTTCCTGACTCCTGTGCAGCATTTCAGAGGAGAGTAAACATATTAAATGTCAAACGTTACATGATACCTTTATCCGCTTAAAATAAAATTAGAGAGTAATTTCTTTAGTAATCTAGTTTTGTAGTGTAAAGTATTATCAAATTATGGAAGGTAGAAATACACTTCATTTTGTCTTTGATTTAAAGAATAAAAAAGTAATTATTTTCCACTTCATTTCTACCAATAATTGCGCACACACACACACACACACACACACACACACAAATTTTAGTTAATTTGTTGGTCATGTTGTTTCAGTATATTAAAAATTAGGCATAATTTCACATTCAGGTCTTTCAGGAATGAAAAGCGGGGTCAGTCAGGTCTGTGTCCATTAAACTTTTTGAATTATGGTTTGTGTTTGCCTGTTACTGCTTAAAGTAATAAATCTAGGAGATTCTGTTCCCATTCCCTTAGATTATTGTACTGACCTTTTCTTGTATGTGAACTTGTCCATGGTTTCAATGGAACAGTTTTTGAAAACCCAGGAAAATATTAATGTGTGTTTGGGAAGGAATGAATTACTCTTTATTTTTTATTGATAATAAGCTAAAGTTTGCCATCGGTTCTAAGAGGCAGTAATTCAGGGACTTTTTTCTGGTTCTAAAACTAATGGTGTATTTATTGTAGAATATTACCACCATGAGATAATACTGTTACTAACATTTTAACTTTTCCTAAAGAAGCTTACATTTTTTTAAAAGGTAGGTTGCGATCATATATCATATTTTATAACCTATTTTTATTTATTAACTTTATATACTGTGAACATTTTTTACTACAGAGTCTCTTAAACCTCCTTTTTCTTGATTGTATAGTACTTGTAGAGATGTATCTTAATTTATTTAACAAATCCTCTGTGGTGGAATATTTGGCTCTTTGTAAATTGTTTCTATTTTAAATAAAGCTGCAGTAAACATCTTCACGCTCATCTCTCCTCACTTGTGTGGGGAAAAACCCTGAGAGCACAGTTGCTGGGCATAAACGCTCATCGCCAAACTGGCCTCTAGAGAGGCAGTGCTAACTTACAGTTCTGACTCATCTATTCCTTTGCACATGTGGGCACTCTGTTTTTTAAATGTTAATGACATTGATAACAAGTTTCTAGATGGATCTATTTGATCATTATACAAATTGAGCATTATTTTCCTTTTATTTGGGGAGCAGATTGACAGTTGTGGGCCTGTAAATTGTAATTTTTCCCTGGTGAATTGTTAGTCATAGTCTTTGTCCATCTGTCTCCTGGTGTACCTTAATTTCTTTTACCTCTTTAAACCCAGATATTAATTTGAGGTGAGGGTAGGCATAAGAGAAGTCTTTCTTGGTATAAAATGCCAAAATGTAATATTCTTATGGAAATAGTAGCTTATATTGTAAATTTTCTACAGTGAACATGTAGTTTAGAAGGTTTTTTTATTCTTAAGGGTGTATTATCATTTTTTAGTGTTTTATTTGGCTTTATCACTCGATAAACATAAATGAAGTTTTAGAACATTCTCATAATTGGGTAGCTTCTTTTTATTAATATACTATTAGGGATCTTTATCTTTCAAGTCAGCGTTCTTCCAAGGATCACAAGTTACGAAATCAGAGAACAAACTTTACTGTGTTTTCAGGATTTGAACCTAATGATAGGTGGCAGATGTAGTTGTTTGACTGTTATATAAAATCAACAAACAAGTAAAAGGGAAGAGGAGAGGAAAGAAGGACCATTTCCTTACCTATCAATCATCCAGTTTATTGTTTAGGAAATAAAAGAGATGAAACCAGAAAGACAAGAAAGAGAGGAACGAGAAGAGCGCCCGCTCTGCGTCCTGCGGACGCGCAGATGTTCCTGTGGGCAGCCCCGCAGTTCAGGCAGGACTGGGGTTTCTGCAGACGTAGAGCGTGAGGCTGCCTTGTGGGGACCAAGTGTGGCCTGCGGTGGGAATTGCCGCAGAGGCGCGTTGTCGGATTGCCGTGGTTTTCAACGGAGACGGCGCGTTCAAGTAGCGTTGCTGGCAGCAGATTGTTGCGGCCAGGCCTGGCTGATAACGTGCTCGTCTTGGCAAGCTCTGCTTAAAGGTAGAGCCGGCAGAGTTTTGTGGTCACGGAGCCTGTCCTATACTTGGACGTAAGAGTGACTTCGCAGACACTAGTCTTTACAGCCAGTTCACTCAGTGTCGTCCAACAAAAGGGTTTGTGACTGTGAAGTCAGGGCTGTAACCACTTTTCAGATGGAACTCTTTCTTTTCTTGGTCAACACTAAACTAGTCTAGTTCAGAATTGTTAACTAAAGAAAGTATCTTTTTTAATTGAGTTGTTACTTTTTAACCCACTTGTTCATTTAGGATAAGGTTTTGTCCAAAACAGAAGGTGGAAAATGCATGGTTTTACATTTGTGTGCTTGGACTGTGTTCTGTTTACATGTAAACAGTCTATTGTTCAGTGTTTGAGCCGTCACTGGAGAGCAGAATGAGTCTTCTGTAATTTGCTTGTTGGTGTTGTCCGTCCTGGCCTTCCATATAGCTCACTTGAAGTAGAGCAATTAACTTTGCTGTCGTAGATGTTAGCAAACATGCTAACTCTATCTTAAGGTTAAAACTTATACTTTCAGAATTGACCGTTAATTCTTTTAGTTGTCTCTCCCTTCCCCTCTTTTATGTAGAACGTAATATAGAGGGAATTTTTTTCACATCCATCACCTTACATATTGTGTGTGTGTGTGTGTGTGTGTGTGTGAGAGAGAGAGAGAGAGAGAGAGAGAGAACACGTAAGTTCTACTCTCAGCAGATTTTGGTTGTACAATACAGTGCTATCAACTGTAGTCACCATGTCGTACCTTAGATCCTGAGGCCTCATTCTTCTTACGACTGAAAGTATGTCCCCTTTACCGGTCTCTCTGCATTTCCCCCACCCCTTCGCCCCTAGTAACCACTTTTCTACTCTGTTTCTGTGAGTTTGACTTTTCTGTTTGTTTGTTTAGATTTCACACGTAATTGATAGTATTCAGTATTTGTCTTTCTATGTCAGACTTATTTCATCCAACACAATGCCCGGAAAGTCATCCATGTCACCCCAGATGGCAGGATTTTCTTCTTTTTCGCGGTTGAGTGGCACTTCATTGTGCGCGTGCCCCAACCACACCTCCTTTAGCCACCCGTCCGTCTGTCGGCGGACACTCAGGTCACACTCAGGTCACCCCCGTGTCTTGGCTGCTGTGACTGATGCTGCAGTGAACGCAGGAGTGTAGGTACCGCCCCAGAAGCTTGTGTGGTTTTGTTTACATGTGCCCAGAAGTGACAGTTTCACCTTTAATTTTTTGAGGAGCATCCATGCTGGTTTCCACAGTGGCTGCACTGGTGAACGTGTTCATCCACAGAGCACAAGGGTCCCTTTCCTCCATATTCTAGTCAGGGTGCTCGTGTCTCTGAAACCTCCCTGATTGTCCAGGCCACCCTTTTTCGTTCTTGGTGTTCCCTAGTGGTTGAGGGGTGAGAATGGATTGTAATGGCCTTTCAATTGCTTACGTAGAATTTGAACAAGAAGTGAAAGGAGACTGTAAAAAGTCGTAGAGGCTGGGACCTGTGAGATCACCCCTAACTAGGTGGGTTGCTGAATAAGAGATTGAGCTACTGTGTTCATGGAGGTTTAGAGCTTGTAAGAACCACTGATACCGAGTCAACGCTGTCTTTTGACAGAAAAAAGGGAGACCCAGAGAAGTTAACCAGTAAGATTCTCTTCTAGTGACAAGTCGGAAACCGATTATGAAGCTCTTAATTCTTACACCTAAGCTCTCTTTTCTATATTCTTTGGTCTCAGCATCAGATCAAAGCAACATTTATTTCCTGAGTTGCTTCTGTGTTGAAGGATTCATAGTATCTGATTCTTACCTGGAAGAAACCTACATTCTAGTTAGAAAACGAGGCAGGGTCTCACTAACAGCGATTGGTAACAAGAGACTTAAATAGTAGTTCAAGACAGTAGTAGAAGCCAGATCTCAGAGCGTTGCTTTGGCAATTGCCGAGTGAACTGTGCAAACCGACTGTTCCTGAAACTCAGTAAAGGACATCATACCTTCAGAGCAGGGCGGGCAGAGCAGGACCTTTCTCACGGAGGCTGAGCTGTGCGGTAGGACTGGGCTTTCTCGTCGGCCTCACTGCCGCATCCCACCCCCACAGAGACGCCATGGCTGTCAGCTTTCCTCCCGCGGGCCCCCTGACCGGCCTGTCCTCGCAGGCCTCTTTGCGTTCACCTGAGCCTCGGCGTTAGGGTTTCACGCCTCCCGCCGGGGCTCTGGACTCTGAGAGCCAGGCTCACCCTCGGACACCGAGGGTCTGCTCGGTGCATAGTGGTAGGAAATAGGTTTCAGATAATGGAACACCTGTGCGCGCTCACACAGAGAGGAGTTCATACGACAACAGCATTGTTACGGACAGAATCGTGCACTGCCAAAGGGGGTACCCGAATGAAGCCCGAACCCCTGATATGCTGTATTGGAGATGAGGCCCATGTGATGCTAGCAAAGGTTGCCTGGGGTCGTGAGGGTGAGGCCCTAGTCCCATGGGGTTGATGCCCTAATAAGAGGAGGACACAGAAGGGCACTCTCTGGGGGTGCGCTTCCTGAGGGAAGGGCCTGGGAGGGAGGACACAGTGACAGGACCCACCAGAGGCGGGATCAGGCGGAAGTTCGATGAGGGACCTCCAGCCTACGGAGCTGTTAGAAGGTAAGCGTCTGTGGCCTTTGGCTATAGCAGCCCGAGCAGACTAATGCTCACGCACATAAATAAGCAAATGTAGGAGTGGACACTGCTTTAGACAATTAAAAACTCTTGCCTCCCTAAACCCCACCATTTATCTTTGAAAACTTTGTCAGTTGTTCTCTGCATTCAGAAGGACGCAGCTCTTCGGCCGGGATACCCTGCCCGCCGCAGAAAACCTCGCAGCCAGGCCTGCGGCGGTCATGACGGGACCGGGTGGTTCCTACACTCGCGTGACTTGTTTGCTAGACCAGCAAGGTGCAGGCGGTGTGTTGAAGGAGTCGCCTCACCTGGTCCTCCCTTCACCACTTGCCTGATGTTTCCCCTCCCTGTCCCGTCACCTTATTGTGACTTGCTGAACAGCACTCCTCTGGGACCTCTCGATTCCTTCGCTGTCTTGTTCTCCCCACCGCAGTGTGAGCGCTGATTCTGGGAGCCCTGTCTTTCTCTTTCTTGTGCTCTGGTGACCCCCGCACCTGGAACGGTACCTGCTGCAGGTGGGCCTTTAGTATTTGCTGAACGAGCGAATGGAAGAACGAACGAGCACCTGGGGAGGCTGGAGCCCCAGCCCGGGGCAAGCGCTCAGGCCCGGCCCTTCTCCTTCATGGTTCCCGTACCCACAGTCACAGGGCTCTGCTGCCCACAGAAAGGCCCTCTGGGGCCTGGAAACACCCCCCTGAGAAGTCCCGCCGCTGCTGCTTATCCAGCAGATCAGCCAACTGGCATCCGTGGGAAGTGGGACCCCACGTCCTTGAACGGGGCGTCTTTGAGAGCCGTTGTCGCTGCTGCCCGTCCCGAGGAGCGAGACCCCTGCAGTGGCAGCCCGGCAGCCCCGGCAGGCCCGGCGCCAGGGCCCCGTCAGTCGTACCAGCAGCAGCCATCGCTTGCCCGACCGGCCTGTGTTCGGTGGCGGCCTGTTCACGCTGGGCTGCAGCCGGGCGTCCCCTGGCTCCTGTCCGAGCGCCCGCCCGCTCGCGCAGCGTCCCGCAGGCCTCGCCGGCCGGTGCCGGGGCGGTTCCGTTTCGCAGGGAAAGGCAGCCGTCCCCAGGATGGCACGGGCTCGCAGAGTCGTGCACGCAGGATGAGTGAG
This sequence comes from Anoura caudifer, assembly GCA_004027475.1. Taxonomy (NCBI): domain Eukaryota; kingdom Metazoa; phylum Chordata; class Mammalia; order Chiroptera; family Phyllostomidae; genus Anoura; species Anoura caudifer. The sequence goes on from PVKU01002406.1 coordinate 207,705, forward strand.
TTCGGGCACAGAGCTGTGCTTAACGGCCGTCGGCTCGTTATCCCGGGTGTGGGCTCTCCCTGACCGGTAAACCAGTCCGCTGGGGCTCCGCGGTGGGGGTTCCCCGAACAGAGATCTGTTCTTCGTCCGCCTTTGCTTGGCAGGTCAGAAAGCTCCAGCATCTTGAGATGCTCTCCTGCAGTTTTGTAGACGCCCATCCAGGAAGTCCATTTTCCTGGGCGAGGACGACCAGGTACAGACAACCGTGTACAGCATTTGGGAGGGGAATGAATGCTCACCGAAGTTAAGTTTCTTAGTAGGGACCACTAATCCCTTTTCATCAGTGAGGGCAAAAGTTTAATTCACTGTTCTACCCTGCTTTGTCTTACTTTAAAAGCATAGAATTTATTCAGAGATACTTGTATTAGCCATATGCTAATGTAACACTGTTTTTTTTTGGAGTTTTAATATTTTCAAATATGTGTTCTGGTTAGTAAAAGCTTTAAGATAACATCATTGTTTTATCCCAAGAAAGTAGTGAAAACCACCTACTAAATAAAAACAAAAGCAAACAAAAACACTTCCATTATTTTAAATCATAAATACAGGATGGGGCAAATACAGTTATTTGTTTGGAAAATAATACAGTAATTAATAACAACACAAGAACAAACGTGTTTTCTGTACTTGCAACTGTAAATGTGTTTTTGCCCACCCTTATAGATGCTTTGATGTGGATTCAGAGACTGGTGTGTATAATATTTCCTTTTTTTTACAGAATTTTATTACAAAGATATTTGATTCTTGATAATATTTTGCTCTACTAGCATTTAGAACAAAGTCACCCTCAAGATGCCAATTTGCTCAGAAACAATTTTGTCTCTCAGATGGGAAGCAAAAAAGTCATTAACCTGTGGGACGTAACCCCATGGTCACTGTGTAGTCACAGTCAAATTTGGATAGGAATGACCCAGAGAATAGAGAATACCCCAGCCTTCCGAGTCACACGTTGTCATCACCTAAGCTGCTACTCAGGATTCAAAGTTATATGAGTGCAGCTTTGAGATGGGAAGCCAAGGTCAGGCACACGTATGACGACTGATGGTGGGGTGGTGAGTTGCCGTTGCAGACCCCAGTTTATAGAACCAGTTGCAGAAGTTCGGGTAGCATTTGATAATATGTATTTACTCTAATTTTCCCAAACTGTCAAATGCCTGTTATGTATAGTGCAGTGAAGCACTACAAAGTGGAAGTTCAAAAGTCCGCATGAGCACAGATTTATTAAAGAGAGTAACGTAGGTAATAGGAAAAGATAGCTGTATTTGGCCTTTTAAAGTCTCTTTAGCATACTGAGAAGGTGATTTAAAAATTGCCTGTCTAGGGAAGGGTCAAATAACTCTTTTTTCTGGTCAGTTTAAGTGTGCATTCTATCTGGAGCAAAATTTAGCTGATCATCTAGCCAGCAGTCATGTCAAGAGTCGTCTTTATCTTCAGGTCTGAGCCAAATGGGTAAGCTAGTCATGTACAACGGATGTTGCCCTCTGGAAACAGGCGGGGTACCTGTGCTTGTGTAGGTCATTCATAGGTACCATGTTTCGTGGTTTGCAAGAGTTCAGCGATGAAAGATGCCCTGATTCAAAATCTGTACTGCACATCTGACTTTCTGACCATTCAGATGCTCGTTTTTAATTTGCTTTCCAACCTTCGTGCTCTCTGCTGTTGGAAGCCCTAATCAGCACTGTGAGTCAGAGAATCATAAAAGCTTAGAAGTGGAAGGAGTTCGATGTCATCTAATCCAGCCCTTCCTAAGCTGAGACTCCATCGTTGCCATGGTGCCCATCCATCTAAAGAGTTCCCCGTGGTTTCCTCCATCAATGCGCAAACAGCCAGCTCCCTCTTCCGCGGCCTTTCCGGCGCGCTCCCTCTGTCTAAACTGGAGTCTGCTAGATCAGCCGTCCCGGAGCTTCCACCCATTTTCTCATTTCTGCTTTTTTGAGGCATACAAAACACATACACAATAAATATTGAAGCCTTTTTAATATTAAAGCCTTTCACATTCGTCACATAATTGTGTGGTCCTTTTTCATTTTTTTTTTTCTGCTGAATACCCTTCTTCCTTTAAGTTCTTCACTCAACATAAAACAACATTCTTTCACCACCTTCTTCGGGAAAGGACCCAGTTATCAGGGACCCTCCAATTGTATTGCCTAGAATGGGTCACGATACTTGAGATAAGGTCAGAAATTGGAGGGAGATTGAGATCATTATGTGGAGCATTATGTAGCATGTACTCGTAAACTTGTACTAATTCAGCCTAAATCTGAATTAACTTTTTTGGGAGTAAAACCATATTGTTGACTGTTATTGACCTTGCAGATTATCTAAAACCACCTTATCACATGAAGTGCCTTTAAATTACTTGCTTTCTATATTTATGTAGTCACTTGTCTTGTTTCTTTTCAATATCACAGAACTTCTTACTTATGCTTTGGTGCCCTCAGATTTTATTAAAGGGAATGAACTGGAGTGTTTAATAAATGTATCCAGTTTGAGGGTACAAAGGACGAATATTAACCAGGGCCTATAAGTGTGCATGAATTCAGAAGCTCTATTTCAAGCCCTATGGTCTTTCTAAAACCAACTTGACTTCAGCAAAGATGTCATTTAGAATGGAAGGGCAGATAAAGTGCTTCCCAGATAAGGTCAAGTTAAAGGAGTTCATCATCACTGATCCCTTATTATATGAAATGTTGAAGGGACTTATCTAAGAAAAAGAAGAAGATCAAAAATACAAACCGTAAAGTGACAACAAACTCACACCTGTCAGCAACTGAACCTAAAAGCAAAAATAAACAATTAGAACAGGAACAGAATCACAGAAATGAAGATCACATGGACAGTTATCAGCGGGGAGGATGAGCGGGGAGAATGAGGGAAAAGGTACAGGGAATAAGAAGCATAAATGGTATAAAATAGACAGGTGGAGGTTAAGGGTAGTGTGGGAAATGGAGAAGCCAAAGAACTTATATGTGTGACGCATGGACATGAAGTAAGGGGGGCAGGGAGGAATGCTGGTAGGAGGGGCAATGCAGGGCGGAGGAGACTAAAGGGTAGAAAACATGGGACAACTATAATAGCATAATCAATAGAATATACTTTAAATAAATGTAGATAGATAGATAAAATAAAATAAACCCGACTTCAGCCTATCAGCATGTGATCGGTGTCCGCACTCTCCGCCTTGCCCTCCCCTTCCCTCAGTGACTCTGGGTCTTGCCATGCGGAGGAGGCCAGCCAACCCTCTGGACAGCAGCCTGCGTCTCACTCTTTCATTAAAGGTTTTGCCTGACCCTTGCCAGACCATACAGGCTATTGCAGGAACAGTCTTTAAAGCATTTAGCTTCCCAGAAGGCACCGGAGGAAGTGCCGTCCGCCTCTTGCTGAAAGGGCACGGGAATCAGCACTGACCTGCTGACCGCTACCTCTGCTGCCCACCAGGGGTATTGGTAGAGGATGGCTTCTCGCTCCATGTTGCCTCCTTGGGTTGAGGGTGAGAGAGTTTCTCTGTTTCTCGTTGGTATTTGCTTGTCTCGTATGCATACCGAGTAGGTGTTTGTTGAAAATTCCACAATTCTTACATGGCAGGGAACTAACTCAAAGAGACAGAAGCAAGATTGAGAGGAAAACTCGGTCACAATCAAACCTAGATCTTTCTCTTCTTCTGTTCTACACTGACAAAACTTGTCTCTGACAATAAGCGTATATACTTTCTTCTCTCATAAAATAAAAGTTACATACCAGAAAATACAAGCCTTTTCATTTAGATGCCGCAATACTAGCTCCACCTCTGATCCCAGTTTCAGTCATCCGCACGTTTGTGGTACCTGGAAGTGTTTACTCCTTGTTCCCTTTGGACTTTTGGGGATTGTTTTGATGTGTATCTTTAATTTCCCTAACAAATGTGCAGAACAGACATTGTGTAGAAGGGCAAAGTTAGAATTGCATTTTTTAAAACATCCAATGTGAGACAAGCCAAGTTGTTTTCCAGTGTGAATGTATAAATTCATATTCTGGTCAGCAGTAAGTATTTTTATAAAAACAGACTCAATACGGTTGTTAGCTGATGGCATCGCCCTTTCCCAAACTGCTTAACACATCTTATCTTGTGACTCTGAGAGAAGATTGTAACTGTTATTATTGGCATCATATGTAATACGTTACATTATATGCATATTCCACATTGTTAAAAAGTGAACTTATTTATTGGACATTTAAAAAGGTTTCATTTTCACATTTCATAAAATAAATCAGCGCTTACACAAGACAAAGCTTCTGTTTGCTGTGGCACAAAATTCCAATTAGCAGCTTGAGGTTAAAAGGAACTTGGTTTAAGAGAAAAAGAAAATCATACATTTATATTAGAATTGTAGGAAAAGATTAATATTCTTATCGAGGATGATTGCAATTAAGGAAATAGAGTTTGGTGTTATGAACAGCATCCTTTGCTTGTTACCTAAGGGCCTGCAGGTTTCCAATCAAGTGATACGCATTGTTTTCACCTAGTTGATAGTCACACCCTCGATAGTGCTTTTAAAGGGGTAAGCATTAGTTTTTTTTAGGGCTTTTCATTGTAATTCAGGTAGCAGAAGTTAAGATTATAGTAAATTTTGTTTTTCATTTACAGCTTCTAATGACTGGGATGATAAATTAGGATTTAAGATTTGTGATGTATTTTAAATTTTAACGAGTAGAAATATAGAAGAGCTGTAGAACTTTGTAAACACTCTGCCTTTATTTTATTAACCACAGTTGCTGTGCTTGATGGTTCAGCACAGAGAGTGTGGTGGTCAGAGGATCTTGTAGGCATCTTACAGATTGAACAGAAGAAAGCAATAGGCTGGACAGTGAAAGGAACACAGCAGATGGTCTTCTGAGAAAGTGAGACAAATCCAAAATAATAGTCCACATGTAAAAGTTAATTTGTCAATTTACTGTTTAAGTCTATAATAATATTTGATGTAGCAATTAAAAAGTTTTGAATGTCTGTATTTTGTGTGTATATTTAATCAATTTTGATATATCTCTCTATACTGTATTAGTTTTCAAACACTTAAAATTGTATAAAAGTAGAATAAATTCACAGAACTGCAAAAGACCTTAGGTTTATCCTAACACTGGTTTTAAGGATGAGGAATACCTGGACATTTCTCGTTCTCTCTCTCCCTCCCTCCCTCTCTCTCTCTCCATCCTCTCTCTCTCCATCCTCTCTCTCTCTCTCTCTCTCACACACACACACACACACACACACACACACGGTCAAATTGCTGGCTTCACATGTAGATCAACATTACAGTGAACATTTGTACAAATTTGAAAAACCAAATTGGTGTTAATTAAACCATTAGAAGTATTTTAATTTTTTCCTTTCAAAAAAGAAAAGAATTTCTTAAGTCATAAGACTTTAAATAGAAATTGTAAGAAAATAAGAAAAAGTTCTAAACTATTTTAACTTATTCGGATGAAAACATAGATGGTTAGTGATTGCAAAAGAACTGTTCTTAAAATCTCTGAGAATTATGATTGCAACAAGACAGCTAAATTGACTAGCAAAATCAGATTCTTCTCCCAGGCTGGTGTAGCTCAGTAGATTGAGCATGGGCTGCAAACCAAAGGGTCGCTGGTTCGATTCCCACTCAGGGCACATGCCTGGGTTGTAGGCCATGTCCCCCATAGGGGACATGTGAGAGGCAACCACACATTGATGTTTCTCTCCCTCTCTTTCTCTTTCCCTTCCCCTCTCTCTAAAAATAAATAAATAAAATCTTAAAAAAAAAAAAGAATTCGGCACAATATTTTTTTTGGATACTGAGGTTCAATCCAAGCCTTGTAATTGTCAGCTTTGTATTATTTAATATATTTGTATCAAAGAACTCCCCAGAGAGGGTCTCTCCGTTTTTCCTCTAGGAAAACCATCCCCAGCATGCACTGACAGATGTTAAAGAGTATCTATGAGAAGACTATCAAAAACCTCTCCAAAGGAAAGTCTTTAAACCATGTTCTTGGTACAGAAATGTAAAACCAGATTTCATTGTCCTTTTCCTAGAAAACAGCTCAGACATGCAAACTCGTTTGCTGAGGCCTATGTTCTGAAAAGTGCACAGAGGCGGAGAGCAGTCACAGTGGAGGCTGGGCCTGACTCCAGTTAGGCTGGAGCTCACCAAGAGCAGTCAAAGGCAAGCCCTCAGGTTGGAAACAAGGCTGCCTTCAGCCTGAATACGCTCATTGGAGACCTCCTATTTGCCTTTCAACACAGCAGTGTTCAGTGGCTTTAAATATAAAATACAAGATTTCTGAAAAATAGCTGTTTTTTCCCTGATTAAAAGATGTAAAAAAATAGATAACGTTGCCTAAAGCCATGGAGATTTTTTCAGTGATTTTTAATTCATTATTTGTTACCACTGAAAGCGATCCTTTTCTAATGGGGAGCAATTGAAATAATGAGTTGGATGGCAGCACCGGGGTTCACATTTTATTTCAAAGGGAAAACATTGTAAGACTGCATGAAGTGCTGAACTCTGACCATCCCTGAAGGGATTACGTTTACAGTTCTTGCACAGGAAGAAGTCACAGGAAATTGAGACCTTAAGAAAAGGAAGAGGAAAAAGTCTGCGCATCCTCTTACACCACTTTGTGGCATTAAGCAGCGACGTGACCTCAATGCATGTTACCTTTCGGTCTGTAACATGGGGGGGGGGGCTGTCTTTATGGAGAACTTAACCTCGAAATGTCTAATAAGACAGTTCTGTTGCCGTGTGTCTAGTACAATGTCACGGATTTGAGGAGGAATACAGAAAGTAACAAAAAGGGAAGAAGTGTTGGAGGGGTCAGTAATGGCAAACAGAGATCCGAGTGTTTGTTATATTGCTGTTCCAATGGATAGTGATTTATTATGACAAATTATTTCACAGTGCTATTTCTCTTGTAAAACTAGGCTTTCTGCCACAATGCATACCGATACGTTATACTGTTTTAATGTCAGCTTGAAACTGTCTGCAGCCACACTTGTCACACGGTATTTAAATCAAGATGAAGTAAAATTAAGTGTAATTGAAAATTTTAATTTCTCAGTCACTAACCTTATTGCAACTGCTCTATAATCATATGATACAGAGTATTTCCATCATCACAGCAAGTTGTGCTGCATAGGATTTCATTAATAGGTAAGAAGATCAGTCACGCATTTTTAGACGACAGGTATAGAGAAGACTGATCTCCTGCCAGTGCGAAGATTAGGCCAAAGGTTAAACTGTAAAGCAGGTACATTTAACACACATAGCAAAACACAAAGTGAAATGGTGTTGTTGCTCATGGTGATGCGGTTTTCTAAAATAGCGAACAACACTTGCTAAGATTCCGAACAAAGTCAGTCTTCCATCAATTTACACTGTAATCACATTCTTGGAAATTTAGTGTATCCTTAAACTTCTATTAAAAACAAACAGCTTTTATCTTTGGCAGACATAGTTTCAAGCTTGGATGTCTAGTTCAGGAGCAACTTTGTTGTACAAAAGTGTACTGTTCATTACAGGATTTCTTCATCCCCCCACCTCCTCTAAGTGTTAACCTGGTACTGTGACAACTGGAAGTACCTCTAAACGTTTCCGTCACATTCTGGTGTAAATAGTCAAGACGGAGGGCCTGTCCAGGCTCTTCACATAATGAATACTGGGTCCTTTGTGGGATACGCTTATTGTTTTTTTTTTTCTCTTTAACTTTATTTTTTATTGTTGACCCTATTATAGATGTCCCCTCTTCCCCCCTTGCATACAGTTTCTTGATTTATCTTATTGTTTCATATTTTTAAATTGAAAATGTAATGCTGCTATGTACCCAATTCTTCTTTTTAATACCCGTCCTCATTTATTCCTAATAGGGTTAAACTTAATTAATTGGCAGTAATGGAAGAAAAATTTCTTCTTTATGTATGTACGGGCTGTGTCTTATATTAATTAGCAGATAAAACTGGGGAGCTTTTGAGATTTTGCTGCCTGGCATGTGTCATCAGTTTGGGTTAAGTAAACTCATAAAAAATAAATATTTTTTAAAAAAGAAAGAAAAGAAGGCTGTGGTCAGGGGTGGGTCTGCCACTTACTAGCTGTGTGGCTTCTAGCGTTGGCCCAGTGAGTTTGCTTGGTGACGTCCTGGGGTTAAGAAGCACATTAGAAATCAAACAACAGAAATAATGGTCACAAGGCCGTGAGGCTGTGCAGCTAGAATGGGGACCCTTTTACCTCGAGAGGCTAACCAGACTTAAAATCTAGGGTGGGACTTTCTAATCTTGGAATTCATAGATGACCTTCAGGTAATCCTTTGAAATTGTAGCAGAATTATGTTTCTGGGTATTTGTTCATTTTCTTTGGAAGAGTCCATTGATATCATCAAAGGAAAAACTAGTTAAATAGCCGGGTGATAAAAGCCCCTTAGGAAAGAAGATACGGAGGAGATAAATTCAGGACTATAAAATCAAGAAGGTTGGGGGTGGTTGAGCAGGTTAGAAGTTACCTACTGAAATGGCCGATTGAAAAAGAAGCTGTAAAAATGCTTCTTGGAAGAACAAATAATAAACCTGTAGAAACGATCTTCCCCTTTCAAGAAATGGTGTGTGTTAAGAACAGGTTCATAGAAGGCTTAACTGCCCCGAATTAAAGGGGGGAGCGTGCTAGGAGCTGGGTAGGGCCGGGCAGCTCGGCCGGCCTGCGGGCTTTCTGGAGCCCCCGTCGGAAGAGTAGCGGGCAAATCAGTCACCGTGACCCTCAGGTAACTGACAGTCTGTGCCGCCTGCTTTCAGTTAATGCTGGGAAATATGGACCATTATATGCGCAGTTCTTTGAATTGTACTTGCTTTTGTGCAGTACTATTTTGCTTCACATCTTCAAAGGAAATTCAACATTCATCTCAAAAGAAATGTTTTCGGTTTTGTCGAACATGGAAGTTATACTTTAACAGGGGAATGCTCATACTATTAAAATTAGTAGGATTTGAATCAAAGCAAATACTGGAAGAAAACCCACCTGTAAATTTCTCTCCTATAGGAATTCTGTATTGATTTAATTACAACTTCAGATTGTAGCCGGGAGTGCGCGGGTGCCCGCCACCACTCCAGCGCTAGCGTGCCAGCCGTCACTGGGTTTACCTTAACGATGGTGGCGATACCTTGACTGGTGATGATAGCTAACATTTATTGATCAGTTATGTGCTTTTGGCATATATTAACTCACTTCCTGCTCACGGAGCTGGGAGATGGGCATAATTAGTATCCCCAGGTTACAAATGAGGAACTAGAAGTAGATAAAGCAACGAGCTCAGAGCTGCATACTGGTACGTGGTAGAGTTGGAACGTACCTAGTTCCTTGGCTCCAGAGGCCTTGCTTTTCATCATTACTTTGGCTCTTCTGGCTTTTTACACTTAGGCCAAAACCTTTTAATAAAGTGGCCATTTAAAGGGTGCACTGCCTGGGACAAGAGCTTGCTGGCATGTGCATTGTGAATCTTGTTACGGGAACAGTGGGAGTCCGAGTGGGAGGACCGAGTGGTGCGGTTGATTACACAGGACTGCAACACGGAAGGCATCGGCAGAAATGGAGTTCTCAGAAACACTTTCTTCTGTCTTCCCCGCTGATAGAGGGTTCTGAAGTTAAGTCAGAGGTAACTCTACCTTAGCTGTGTGGCCGCTGTTCCTTGGGGGAGAGGCATGCTGACCTTCCCATGTTCTGGGTTTCCCAGCACAGGTGGTCCGTGTGTGGAGAGGCTGCCTGGTCCAGGCTGTCAGTGGCCTTTGTGGAAAGGACTCTCTTTAGGTGCATTTCTCCATTATACGTGGTCATCCCTTGACTTTTTTTTTTTGTTTTGTGTCTGTCTAAATTCCTCATTCTGAAAGACTCTCCTGTCACTTAGGAAGAACATCTGTTGCTCTGAAGGTGATTAAGGGGCCACGAAGTTCTGTCAGAGGTCCTCCTCTTGCTGGCCTTTCGTGTAAGCTGTCCTCACTTCCTGCACATGTTGTGCACAAACAAGATCATTCTAGGCAAGGTTTTCTCAAGTGGTGATCACAGCAGATTGCATGAGAATCGCTGCAGGGAGCGTGTTAAAAAGGCAGATTCCCATGTCCCACCCCAACTCGCCACATCACTCTCTGGGGTTGCGTCTCTCCATTTGCATTTTAATGAAGCACCCGGTGCTTCTGATGTGATGGAAAGGCTGGAACCGCTAGTCAAAAGGCTACGGGAAGTCAAATGTATTCATCACCACGTTGTAATAAGAGACACAGATAGGGTTAAATCCCCGCCCTTGACCAGCTTGCATGCCGATAGAGAAGATAACACTTAGTGGAAATGACTGTAGTGCACAGTATAAATGAAGTACCACAACAGTGGAAATGGCTGCAGCAGCCCCCACTCCCATTCACAGCTTTGCTTTTCACGGTTTCAGTTACCTGCACTCCATCTTGGTCCTAAAATATTAAAATGGAAAATTCCAGAAGCACACAATTCGTAAGTTTGAAATCACAAACCATTCCGAATAAGTGTGATGAAATGTCCTGCCGTCCACTCCATCCACCTGGCACATCGGTCATGCTTTTGTCCAGTGCGTCCACACTGCCTACGCTGCCTGCTAGAAGCAGACAGTGAGCGGTCTGACTGTCCAGGTGACCCTTGTTCTACTTCGGACAGCCCCCGAGCTGCTCACATAGCCTTCACTAGAGGGCATCGTTACATTGTTTCATTTTGTAATGGTATTAGTTGCCATTAATCTCTTTGCCTAATTTGTGAATTCATCTTTATCATAGGTGTGTATGTGTGGGAAAAAACATAGTCTGTCTCAGGTTTAGTGCTCTCCATGGTTTCGGGCATCCCCCAGAGGTCTTGGAGTGTACCCCCTGCAGGTAAAGGGGGCTGCCGTCCTTCCTGTAGCAGAGGTCAGAGAGTCCTTTGGACTTTTTTGTTTTGTTGCATATACATTTGGGCGATTCTTCACTCACCACACACAAACTTCTGCAGTTTGCTTTTCATCTTCTTTACCAGCTCACTGAGCAGGTTGCCTGATTTCCATCATATTTAGAGATGACAGCAAAGCTTTCGTATTGCTAACAGCTGCTACATCTAGAAATGGGACAGTTTTGCCTCTTGTAATTAATTACCAAGCCTACTGGACCCACCAAACACTGGGCCTGCCCTGGAGGTGGCTAGGGTTTATATGACACAGAACCACCTATACCAAGGGCTTCTCCTTCAGTGTGACTGTGCTCAGAACTTTTGTCCCAGGTGTCAGTGACATGTTCAACTTTTTTTTATAAAACATTAACTGTTCCCCTCATTGTGGCTAATTTACAGTCCACCTATAAATAATATTCCTAAAAAGAAGTAGACTAACAGCAAACACTAGAAAGTGAGCTAACATTTACTAAGCACTGTGTGCCAGGCAGATTTCGGAGAGGTTAAGTAAATGCCCCAGGCCACGCAGCTACGAAAGCCAGGAAAACAGAGATTCTGATGCATCAGCAGGTGGTGGCTCTTACCAGCAAGCGTCTTCTCAATGCGTTAGGAAGATATCTGAGTACCTGCTGCTCTGGGGCTGGATGGACACCGATCCGTACAGCACCAGATCTTGGGGACCGTGCAGTCTAGTGAGAGACCAGAACCAGTGCAAGGAAGTCAGCTTGCGCTGACCGTGCTGTGCATTTGCTGTGCATCGTCTCATTTAACCTTCACAGAAAGCCTGCCACGGAGCTGGAAGTTCCGTGCTGTAGAGGAGGAAATGGTGGTTTAGAGAAAGCAGGTGACCCAGGGTTCCCAGGTCAGCAGTAGTAGGGCCTGGGTTTGCATCCAAGTCCAAGACTGCAAAACTTCTACCCTCCTGGGGAATTTCAGGGCTAGACGCTTCATTCTGACGAGGAGAATGTTGGGGCTCTCAGGCGGAGAGTTTGATGCATTCCACCTGGGTATTTAAGACCCAGCAGGATTTAGAGAGGTGGGAAGTTCAAGCTGTGTCAGCAACAGAAGCCAAATGACGGAGGAAGACAAGTACAGGGACTCCGTAATTTCCACGTTGAGGCCCAGATGTGGACCCCGTTGTGAGAAGTGACTAGAAAGGTGGTCCCCAGGAAGATCTTGTCATGCCTCATGCTTTAGGCAAGGACGATAAAACTTGAAGGACTAAGTTGCACAAATATCTGTGTCCAAAAATGAATGAAACTCGGTAAATAATTGGATGTTGCAAGGGAGGCGGGGACAGGGGGTCAACCCAAATCAAAGCCGATCGAATGAATCGCTGTGTATCATGCTGTGAGGACGGATGAAAGACTCCACCAGAACATGGGTAGTGTGCAAAATAAAATAGTGATCACCTTTACCTTCCCTGTGGACTCGCCTTATTTTCCCAGCGGTTAATTCATATAGAATATGTTCTGTAATTTCAGTTTCCTAGCAACGTAAAACTGTGCCTCAGTATTCTAGGATATGTCTGATTTTTTTAGAGTAAAGACAGAAAATGCAATCTCTGCTGTCAGATACACCAATATCTGTGTATGTAAATACAGCTATAGGATGACTAGAAAATGTGACCACATTCTTTTCCAAATTTTACAAAAGGACGTTTACTTCCATAGTCAGAAAAAGACAGCTTAAAAAGCCAAATAACCTACATGTTTATTTACTAGACCATTTATAAATTCCTTCAGAGTACCTAACCATTCATTTTAAGGAGATTGTTCATTGTATTGTCTGCCAAAATCATTTTCCAGTGACCTTTTGGGAGGACTTTGTCTCTTCATTTCTGCTTAAAATTAAAATAGAATAATTTTGAAATTAACTTAGAGTATTTGAAGATATATATATTTTGATTTTGAAAGACTCGTGGTTTTCTAATCAGCAGCAATATTTTCACTCTCCTATGTCATTTTATAATGTTAATGTTTAAACTCTTAAAATAGTCAGCTAAGGGAGAAAGGTAAATGAGTATCAGCTTTTATCTGGTGTTGTAAAGTACTTGAATGTCTCATTGACCGTATTGCACCTTGTGCATGTATGGCTCGCACTGGTCTTTCATGACAATGCAGTCGGTCCCCATTACTAAGTGCTTTGCACTTTGATTTTTTCTTTTTTGCTTTTATAAAATTTTCTTTAAAAGAAGGTTTTAATTTTAGAAGAAGAAAATGTATCTGAAAACTTTTTTGTCCTTGATACTCTCCAACTTTCAAAGTAAATGATGCCATTAAAATCAAAACCACCTTATTTGAATTTCAGTTTGGAATGCATTTCTATTTTGGTTATAAAAATCTTTAAAGGCAATTTTAAGGTGAAAAGTCTGATATAACTAAATTACTTTTATGTCAAAAATTATTTCTCAGATACTATTGTTAATTTCTTTATCTTGAACCAACACAAATTAGAATTAGAATTCAGATTGTATTTTAAACTGGTTGTTCATGTTATGATGTGCAGAATTAATGAATATTTATTTATTTATGCTATTTATTTATTTTTTACTATGTAGGAAGTACCAGATAGGAACTAGAGTCCGGCTGCGCCTGTTGGATCTTGAACTGACATCGAGGTTCCTGGGAGCGACCACAGACACAACCATACTCGAGGCTGATGCGGTTCTCTTAGGGCTCCAGGAGAGTAAGGACTCCAAATCAAAAGAGGAACGTCATGAGAAATGAGTCGGCGTCACTTAAGGCATGCACTCCTTCTTTATGCAATGCAGATAATCGTCAAGAATACAGTTAGAAAATTGTAAGTAAATGATTGAAAGAAGACATAATGAAAGTTATAATTATAGCTCTTATTTGTTAGAACTTTCTTTAGCTGTGTCTCCCTCCTTTTTATACCTATTTTTCTGTTTGCGATAGTGTAAACTGTACTGAGAAGTTCTATTATTGAATAAATATGTTTTGAGTACTCTCTGTATGCACAGCACTGTTCTAAACACCAAAAAAAACAGCAGTAAGCAAGTTAGACAGAATTGCTTGCTTCATGGAGCTTACCTTCGACTAGGGGAGATGGACAATAAGTAAGTGAAATATATAGTATATCAGATAGTGACATGTGCTAAGGACAAAAATGAAAGGAGAGCTGAGTTTCTAAATAGATATTTTTCAAAAGAGAACATTCAGATACCCAGGAGATCCATGGAAAGGTGCTAAAAATCCTGGAAATGCAGCTCAAAACCACAATGAGATACCACCTCGCACCTGTTAGAGTAGCTGTTATCCAAAAGACAAGAAATAACAAGTGCTGATGAGGATATGAGGAAAAGGAAACCCAGTGCACCGTCGGTGGGAATGTCAGTTGGTACAGCCATTATGAAAAACCGTGTGGAGATTCCTTGAAAAATTAAAAAACAGAGCAGTCAGCATTCTGCTTACGGATACTTACCCGAAGAAAGTGAGAACACTAACTCAAAAAGGTGTACGCGCCCCCATGTTCATTGTAGCTTTACAGATTGCCAAGATAAGTAAATAACCTAGGTGGACAGATGAATAACAGATAAAGAAGATGTGCTAAATATGCATACATTGGAACATTACCCAGCCGTAAAGAGGAAGAGAATCTGGCCCTTTATGACAACGTGGAGGAGCCTGGCAGGCATTCTGCTAAGTGAGATGAGTCAACACGGAAAGACATGTGCCATGTGATCTCACATGTATGTGGAATCTAACCAAAAAAAAAGAAAAAGTTCATGAGTATAGAGAATAGATTGGTAGGGGAGTAAGGAGAATGAAATGGTTGAAGGGGTTAAAAAGTATAAATTTCCAGCTATAAAATAAATCGTGGGGTGCAATGTACAGCATGGTGACTAAGTTAAAATACGGTACTGTGTATTTGCAAGTTGCTAAGAGAGTAGATCTCAAAAGTTATTATAAGAAAAATTTGTGACTGTGTATAGTAACTGATGTTAACTAGACTTGATGTGATCATTTTACAGTATATAGAAATAGAGAATCATGTTGTATATCTGAAACTAATATAATATTATATGTCGATTGCATATAAAAAAGAAAGGACTGGGATGATAAGGTATCAAACTGACAGATTGACATTCAGGTGTGGTGTCAATGGAAGACCTCACAGAGGAATTCTCTTTTTTATGTAAGGATTTTGTTTACTCTTCCACTGCTGTGGTATTTAGAAAAAGCTCTTCTGAGAGCTTTTTATGGTTATTGATGTGTAACTGACATGTAACATAACGAATTTCAAGTCTACAACATAATGACTCGGTAACTGTACGTATTGTAAGTGGTCACAGTAACCCTAGTTAACATTCGTCACCCTTCGTAGTTACCAGGAACTCACTTTTGAACAACATCTGAAAGAAGCGAGGGAGTGAGCCACATGATCTCCGGGAAAGAGTGTTCTAACGTAGGCAACAGCTAGTGCGAAGGCCCTGAGACCGGACTGTGCCCTCCAGTTGAGGGAACAAGGAGCAGGCCTGTGTAACTGAGTGGAAGAGAGAGAGTACATGGACCTGGAGAGGCAGGGAGGGCCTGAGGTCCAGGTGTGGACCTTGGCTTTTATTCACTTCGGTTGAGATGGGAGGGTGGGACGTGGTCAGTGGCGGACCCTGAGCAGAGAAGGGATGAAATCGGACGGGCACTTCACTTAGCAGGATCCTTTTGAGCAGGCTCGCTGAGTAGACTGAACATGAACTACGGTAGCAGCCGCAAGACCTGCAGGAAGCCGGCGGTGTTCTGGGGGAGAGGTGGTGACGGCAGCTCGGAGCGGTGTTGGAGCAGTGGGGAGGTGGGAGGTGGTCGCTCTCTGGGTATGTTTTGAAAGTTCAAGCAAAGGTGTTTCCTAACACTGGTTATGGCGTAAGTGATCAAGAGATGAGCGAGGGGGGACACCAAGGGTTTTGGCCTGTGCAGCTGAAGAGCTGAATTGCCCTTAACCGGGATAAGGCAGTTTTGGACACGTTAAATTTGAGGTGCCTCTTAGTCATCCACGTGGAGATGTCCTGAAGGCAGCCGGATGCATGGGTCTAGAGTTCATGAGAGACACCTGGACAAAAGATAGAACCTTACAGATCACACACATTTTACCGCAGTCCACCAGGTGTGTAGGTCAGGAGCCGCAGAGGGAAATAGCCCAGCAGAAGAGTTCCCGGTTAGGCAGGGGTGGGCCGGTGCTGCTTGCTCACCAAGCTCAGTCACTGCACGTGCCCAGGGAGTATTGCCTTAGCGTGGACACGGCAGCTAGAGGCTGCCTATAAGCTGCCTCCCCGAATGAGACTCTCCCTTCATTTAAACCACGTTACTGAAGGGTGATTGACATGTAAAAGCTGTACATGCTGGTACTTCATGTGTGCAATTCAAGGAGTTTGAAGATAAGTATGCAGCCATGAAACCATCACCACCGTCAAGGTCACAGACAACCCATCACTTCCCAAGGTTTCCTCCCACCCCTCTCCACTAGCCTGTTTTTAAGGAGGTTGGTTTTTTTGGGGGGTTTTGTTTGTTTGTTTGTTTTGAGATAGAAGAAGACTGCTGGCAAGACAGAAGTCACTATTGTATGTGACCTAATCACAAAAGTGACATCGTCTCAACGTTGCTGTATTCTGTCCATTAGTAGCAAGTTAAGAAAAGAGGATAATGCAGGGCCATGAATACCAACGGGCGGGGACCACTGGGTCATTTTTAAGGTGCCTGCCGTGTGTATGCAGAAGGTAGATAATTTTTATTCAGTTTATAGGTCTCTGGATCAGGAGTACTGTAGCAGGATTTGGACCTGATAGAAAGCATAAGGTCTGGACTTTGGCAGATACAATGATTTGAGGAGGCTTGGAGGTCAGGGGGTCATAGGATGTGAGTCAGTTTTGCGTTTGGAAGGGATGTGAGTAGTTGTAACCGAAAGGACAACTGTGGTAGATTGAATTCTTCATCACAGTCCTTCACTCCCCTGTCGTGGAATCTTTGCCATAGTCTCACTATGATGAGTGGAGTATAGATCCTTTGCCATATAGGAACTCGTTGTTTCCGTAATAGATATAAGTAAGTTCAGGAAAGGTTTAGATGAATATGTGAATGGTAACTCCAGATTTGGGTATTAACGGAAACCAGGGAGCTTGAAACAAATCCCAAAACCTCTGAGGCCAATATGGATGGAACACTGCAAGACTCTGAAGCCACAGGCTGGTTGGACCATTGGGCTGACCCAGTATTGCATTACTTACATTCATGTCATTGGTTTTTAAAAATAAATACACATTTTGGTTTAAATTTCTAAGGGAAACATGTATTTTATTTGAAAAGACTATACCCTTCTCCCCATGTTTCTTTTAAACTACTTACAAAGACCTCAAATGTTCTAAGCCAAGGGATGTAGGAAACTCTGTGAGCAAATGTGCCTTACTTTACACCCACACACCTACATTCTGGGTGTGGGAACTGGAACAGGAGTTTGCATGTAGGATCTTAGCCTTAGGTAAGAAACTGTGCGGACCCTAAATCATCTTGGGGACAGATGAAATCTTTGGAAACCCAAAAATGGTTCAAATTACTATCATTTGCTTCATAAAATCGCCTGCTTGAGAAAACAGTCCCAGCTCTTTTGCCATACTCCATAAGTCTCACACCATTATGGTTTGGGAAAAATGCACATGAGCCTGGGATAGCAATAATTATTTCAAATGAATGAATAAAAGAAAGCAAGACACTGTGTTTTTTTCCAGGCAGCATTTAAATGCAGACTATTTCGTTTCATTTCTGTGGCAGTAAGTACCACAGAAGCCAGCAGATGAAGACGATGTCCCAACTCCCCAAACCGTGCTAACAGGACTTGCAGCCCCTCTCAGACAGGCAGCTGAGGCAGAGGTTGCGGGGAAGTGCTGTGGATTTACTGGGCGGAAAGAATGGTACGTCTCAGCTGTGCTGCTGCGTAACCGTGTTTTAGACAGAATGATGCCCGACATGCTAGTGAGTGTCCAAAACAGAACCGCGAAATGGGTGGCAGTGAGGTGATCCCGTGCTTACCATTCTGTCTCTAAAAACTTTCTGGTGCGCTAGTCGTTTCTGTCCTTGATAACACCTTTCCTTTCGCACTCTTGCTCTGGTGCAGGAGTCACTGGAAATGACTAACAGACCAGAGAAAGCCCTGGAGAGTCTACCAAGTGGATAGGTAATCAGCCTGCACATAATCTAACTTAAATGTTACTGATAAATACGGACAAGAACTAGAAAAACCAAAGAAGACATTATTCCACAAAGGACAGAAAGAGTGATTATGAAGTTGGTTCCTCTGGTGAAGCAGAAATTAAAGTCTTGTTTCCCCATGTGATGTGAATTAACTTTACAATGGTTATCTTCTCAATAATCCCCTAAGCCTGCCTGGGGTGAATAGGGAGTAATCTGTCGTGGATGTTTGCAGCGGGGACTGACTGGATGGCCACCGGAGAAAGGCTGTGATGTGCAAGGAAGACTCGCAAAGCTTCCTTGGTTATTAAGAGAAACAGACACAGAACTTCCTGTAGCGAGGAACTGTAGCTAGTTAGGTAGGGCTTCTTCATCCTTAGAGGATGCTAGGGTGTGCTTTGTCCTGCCCTCCTGCCCCAAGACAAAGACCCCCTTCTGCTTTCTGCACAGTGTTTTCTTCAGATGCCCCGCTCAAGATACATAAGCAACTCCAGGAAGGGAAACCCAGAGCGTGTTAGGTATTTTCTCTCTCCTCCGTCGGGTTTATTTCCTATTCCAGGGCCTCTGGGCAAAAGACAGGAGCTGTCCACAGAAGTGTGGCCCTTCCTTGGGACAAGATTTGCATCCTGGGACAAAACACTACAATCTTTGCATTTATTGCATAGAGACATACAGAGGCATGGGTCATCTTTCCCAAACCCCCGGCCTCACGTGTGTTGTCGCTGGGTCTCTGTGCGGCGGTCAGTTCCCATCAGCGTAAGCATTCGGGCCAGGTCACCGCACGTGCTTTACACCACATCTCCTGCTATCAGCTTCTCCCCATCGTCTCTCCATCCAGACTAGGTTTACACAGAGTGCGTTTTCCTCTGTAGGCCAGGTTTAGTATTTTTTAATTATTTCAGGGATCTATGAAAAACAATCTATTTTTCTAACTAACCATTTATAATGATGTGAACATAGTGATGTGATATTTAGTAGAGAAAGTTTGTTTAATTTTTTTTAAGATTTTTTAAATTTATTTATCTTTAGAGCGGAAGGGAAGGAGAGAGGGAGAGAAATATCAATGTATGGTTGCCTTTCATGGGTCCCCTGCCAGGAACTGGCCTGCAACCCAGGCATGTGCCCTGACTGGGAATCGAACCATGATCCTTTGGTTCGCAGGCCCGTGCTCAATCCACTGAGCTATACCAGCCAGGGCTGTTTAAATTCTATTGATAAAAAAAACATTGCGAACTCTTGATTAATCAGGTTTCAGTTGCTAGGGAATATGTAAATGTGTACACAACCAAATCTTGCCTATAAAACTCTAAAGTGAATTACTCAGTCTCCTGGCCCCCAAACATTTCCTGCTTTTTCATATAGCGAGTACTGGACAGGATTTAAAGTTTTCCGTGATAACTCAGGGCCTCCGTTATTACCCAAATGGGTAATCACATAATGATGCGGTTACCCGTTAAGATGGGTAGAGCTGCTCGCTCCTACTGATGGCTCAGGACCGTGGCCCTCTTCAAGTTTTTGTAACTTGTTACCTGTCCCCACCCTCACTATCAGCTGATACTTCTATGTCAATGCAGCTGCTGCTCCTGGCAACCTGCATGCTACTCTTTAACTGCAGGGACTTTTTGGTTATTACACTGACTCTCAGTAACTGTTCTTTAGTTCTTCTCTTTGTGTTCACCATTTTTGCCTCCTCCTTTCTCTTCTGTCAGCTGCCACTTTTATTGGTGTCAGTGTCCTTTTCTAATTTGTAAACTTGTTTTATAACAGTCTGGAAGAGGGTTGAGGGCAGTTTTGCAGAGCTGTAGAAATGTGCATCAATTTTGTGATATCTTTTCT
The DNA here is from genome assembly GCA_004027475.1 of Anoura caudifer. NCBI lineage: Eukaryota > Metazoa > Chordata > Mammalia > Chiroptera > Phyllostomidae > Anoura > Anoura caudifer. The sequence continues at coordinate 227,707 of PVKU01002406.1, forward strand.
TCTGTTTCAAAGCTTTGTATTCACTCTTTCCAGAAGCACAGTTTTGCTCTAGATTTTAAAAGTGGTGATTAGTCTATCGCTGAAATGAAAGGTTTTAGGACAAAAGAGAAAACAAATACGAAAATAATTGATTATTTTAAAAATCTCTTTTAAGAGTGACCTGGTATATTTTCCATGGCCTGAAGTGTCTAAATATGTTGGTGGAAGAATGGTTTAATTAATTCTGCTGCTTTTTTTAAGTTTGTTTAAAGATTTTATTTATTTTTAGACATGGCGAGGGAGAGAAACATCAATGTGAGAGAGAAACATCAATTAGCCACCCCTTGTACGCACCCCAACTGGGGGGTACCGAACCTGCAACCCAGGTGTGCCCTGCCTTAAATCAAACCGGCGACCTTTTGCTTTGCAGATCGATGCCCAACCAACTGAGCCACACTGGCCAGGGCAATTATTTCTGCTTTGAAGCCCATTAGTACATTTATGTCTTAGAGAGGTATTGATACTTTCACAATAAAGTGTAAATATCTCCAAGACAGGGACTGAGTTGTACTCATTTTTGTATCTTTTGTGCCTAGCACAGTGTCATGCACATAGTAAATACTCACCTCCGTTTGTTGACTGTAATTTAGTTGATTCAGTGGCCATCCGTGCACAGGAGTCTCTACCAAAAGGGAAAGATTAGATGTTCTGCAAATTCTGCTCCCCAATGTAGGAAGCACACATTTGAACAAGTAGATTGGTACAGATAATCTCCTGGATTACCTTTCATTTCTCTCCTGTCTTCCAGCCTTCTCCACCCCCATTCCACTGTCCCTCATGCTTTCTGGGTCAGTGGGGTTTCACCACTTGTTCTTAGAGGCTTTGAACAGAAATTAAAAGGTTGTGGTACATGAACAGATTTCATGTACACAGATTTCAGTTCGCCCTCCAAGTCTGGTTCATATCTCCTGGTAATTTTATAGTAAGAGGCTGGTTGCTGGGCCATGTCTCCATGTTCAGCATTTTCCCAGCCTATAGGGCAGGGGTGAGGAGGTGACTGAGTAACGTGAAAGGATGTCTCGTTCTTTCCTGTTAACTCTGCTCTTTTACGTCTCTGTGAGCAGGCTCTCTGCTTCTTCTTCACTGAGTTTTGGGAGATTATATTTTTCTAGAAACTGGTCCATTTCACCTAGGTTTTCAAATTTCTTGGTATATAGTTCTTCACAGTAATTTCTTACAGTGCTTTGTATTTCTGTGGTGTCAGTTGTAATCTCTGTCCTCTTTCATTTCCGATTGTGTTTATTTGGGTCCTCTCTCTTTTTTTCTTGATGATCCTGCTTAAAGGCTTGTCAATTTTGTTTATCTTTTCAGAGAACCAGCTCCTGGATTCATTGATCCTGAGAATTGTGCTCTTAGTCTCTATGTCATTTAATTCTGCCCTGATCTTGGTTATTTCCTTCCTTCTACTTGCTCTGAGCTGTCTTTGTTGTTGTTCCTCAAGTTCTTGTAAGCATAGGGTTAAGTTGTATGTTAGAAATGTTTCTATCTTTTTTAGATAGGCCTGTATTGTTATGAACTTCCCTCTCAGGACTGCCTTCACTGTATCCCATAAGTCTTGGATGATTGTGAATTCATTTACGTTTGTTTCCAGAAACTTTTTGATTCCCCCCCTAATTTCAGTTTTGACCCATTCATTGTTTAATAACATGCTATTCAATCCATGATTTTGAGCTTTGGGTTTTTCCCCTTGGGGTTGGTTTCTAGTTTCAGTCCCTTGTGGTCAGAGAAAATGCTTGGTATGATTTCAGTTTTCTTGAATTTGTTGAGGCTTGTTTTGTGTCCTATCATGTGGTCTGTCTTTGAAAATGTTCCATGTGCATTTGAAAAGAATGTGCATTTAGTTTCTTTGGGATGAAGGGCTCTCTATATATCAGTTAAGTCCATTTCATCTAGAATGTTGTTCAATGCCACAATATCTTTGTTGATATTTTGTTTGGAAGATCTGTCCATTTTTACAGTGGGGTGTTAAAATCCCTTACTATAATTGTGTTGCTGTCAATATCTTTCTTGAAGTCATCTAAGATTTTCTTTCTGTATTCAGGTGCTCCTATGTTGGGTGCATATATATTTACAACGCTTATGTCTTCTTGGTGGATTCTTCCCTTGAGTATTATGAAGTGACCTTCTGGGTCTCTCTTTATGGCTTTTCTTTTGAAGTCTATTTTGTCTGATATGAGTATTGCTACCCTGGCTTTTTTTTTTTTTTTTCCTGTCCATTTGCTTGGAACATTTGTTTCCATCCCTTCACTTTGAGTCTGTGTAGGTCTTTTGTCCTGAGCTGGGTCTCTTGTAGGCAGTATATGTGTGGGTCATGTTTTCTTATCCATTCAGCTATTCTATGTCTTTTGATTGGAGCATTTAATCCATTTACATTTAAGGTTATTATTGATAGGTACTTATTCATTGCCATTTTCGTACCTGT